>OX104065.1:89228963-89313242 GCA_944474145.2 Dicrocoelium dendriticum | reverse complement strand
GGGTGATACACTAGCCTAGCTAGGTCTCTTAGCACTAGCAGCAATGGCGTAGACGTTGGAGCCTCTATACTTATCATTACAGACCTGGTGCACTGGTGATATAGTAGCCTACATATGTCTTCGGTTACCCGTCCAGACAGGGGACCACAAGCTCATAGCGAGTGCACCAAAAATGCCCATCAGACGGCACCCATAGCTAGCTCTTTAACAGCACTTGGACGATGCGGCTTTGGTTACATGCAAATGATAACCGAATTGTGAAGAAACGTATGGGCACAGATAACATTCCCGGAAACGTTGTCGTTCAGACCCATTCAAAGTGCTCACGCAAATGTGCCGGACACGTCATATGCGTCAAGTCAACACAGCGGATCACTAAGGAGTGAGGTAAAAGTAATATATTTAAAGGAAAGCATGGTGAATAAGGAATGCATGGGCTTGGAGGCCCAGTTAAACAGCAATTAGGGCATTCCTGCGAGGATTACAGAGCCACCGTCCGATTCATGTTCCGAATGTTCTAATCAATGCCGTTAACCGAGTAGTTGCATGGGGTTGGCAAGAGGACAGCCCACAGAAACGAAACGGGAGGTGGCACTAAAAAGGGCCAAGTTTGCGTACTCACAGACTGGCCTTTAAGCAGTTAGGCGAAGTCGTAAACATTGGCCGCAGTGGTTTAATGACAATGGCATAGAACTAACTGTCTGGCAAACAGATCATAAAAGTGCTCCTTGAAACGGTTGTCATTCCATCAAAGAATTCATTTGCGGTGGAATCCAGATCTACACTGAGGAGGATGCAGGTAACAATATATTATGACATACTCAAACACAGGTTTGCAGATAGGCTGCAGCTCCACCGAGGTGTTCGTCTCATTTTGTGAGCGCATAGGCATAGCGGGTGCGTTGTGCGTACTATGTGACACATATGCATAGCTGCATCAGGGTACCGCGTCGCAACCATCCGAAGCGTCTGAGCGGAGGTGAAAAGCTAGTTAAAAGCGCTTGCCTTTGTACGCCGGGGAAGTAGATGGGGTAGATGATATCGTTATATTCGGAGATGGTGTACGGCGCGAAGCTGAAATTAAATTACTTGATTCCATCTCACGTAGGTTGCTGCTATGTGACAGCTTTTTGGGAAATGTAACTGCCGCTGTCACTGGAGCAAGCTTTGCAACCGTCTGTTTTGTTCTCCAACAAGCATTTACGGTGGTACAGTAGCCGGTTGTGCAAGCAATGAACGCACCTACCCGCAACTGGTTCACCGCAAGCGAAGCAAAATGTGGTCAACGTACCGGCTTTGTCCCACCGCGGTTGCTTACGCGATGGTTGTCAGTGTGGCTTATTACTTACGACGGGTGCACCTGGTGCTAAGTCTATAAGCTCATCATTTGGTTGAAGGAGGCTATCGATGAACCCGGATACAGCACTTAAGCCGAGCGAGCAGTTTTGCTACGTTGGAACTGGGCTGCCTTGAGATGGCTACCTTCACAGTCCGAAGCAACAAGGAATCCTCCGGCACGTTGTAAGTCGCTAACCATCGACGACGGATAAGTATGCTTTCTAAAAGGTAAATGAAATAATAATCGCTGTATTACCTGCCGGATGTTGATTCTCCCTATACAACATCAGTAAATGGACGCACGGTAGCCACATGTACCCGTAAAATACGCAAGTGCATGTGCTATTTGCGCAGTCGATGTCATATCGATGGTGTTGATCTTGAACAACAAACTGGAAAAGTAGAAACATACAAGAGGGCACACCAGTCCCGCTCCAATGTCTGAGTACACCGCACCGAACTTTGGTGTTGCCAGATGACGCATAACCAGGATACCAGCGTACGTTGGAAGACGACCTATCAGCATCTGCACGTAGGCGTTACCTTCATCTTCAAACACCTACTGTCAGTCACAGACGTAAGTACACTGCCTCTGAAATTCTTTCAATAGGAGCTCAGACACCTTTTACACTTTACTCACAGCCACAGCAAGGCGGTCGGAAGCATGGGTTGTTTTCTTTAATCCAAGATTGGCGTTCTCGACACGGTTGTTCGTGGTGTTCCCAACATGCACCAATCCTGCTTAGGCGCAGTTCGCCCAAGACCGCTTGATGAACATCCAGTGGGAGGTTAGATACCGTACAAACTGAGGATCATTCCTCTGAAGTAGGCTAAGAACCTGCTGGAACCTAGACCAACGTAAATGTCGGAAAAGTAGCACACTCGGTCTCCGTATCAATTGTAGCCATCCGGTGAAATAAATAACGTCAGCGAAATCTATTGGTCTACAGATCAGAATAAAACAATTCACTTAACTCACGTGCTTTCGAACGGCCTAGCGGAAATAAAAGTAGCACAGCAGAATGTCACACTGGAGGACTGTTTGTGCTGCGCGCTTATGAGCAGCCAAATTCCCCATAGAGAAAGTTTGTATGGAGAAGTCATGGCCCCTTGCATCACGAAATAAGCCAAATACTTTCACTAGCGATGTGAACGTTTCCTTGTGCACAAACCCATAAAAAACTGGTCGTCCGTAACCCATGCCGTCTGTTACCAAGGGCTGGTACAGCTTTCAACTATAGCGAAATTTTACGACGAATGTCATACGCACCCAAGGCGGATTGTACGATGCGATGCATCCACGCACACCACGTGTGGAAATCGCCGAAACATTTGCACTTGCTGATTACGAGCAAAGCACACATGCGTAAGTAAGCCATTTTCAGCAATGTTTTCCACGAAACCAACCTGTTCCATGCTCTGCATTGCATGCCGCAAATTGACTAGCAATAATAACGTGACATTTTACCTACATGACACGGGCGAACGCAACCTGCGGCGTACACTACGCACGTCGTCGCTTGTGTCGTGTTTCCCGAATGCATTCTCGATGTATTGCTTTATGTCGCACGTAGGGGTGTTGTATCGAAATAAGTCAGTAGCTTAATTGCATTCCTTCTCAGTAAGTCGCCGGTTTAGAGGGTGCCTTTCGAAAAGAAACCGGTTGCATGGATGGTTGTTGGGGATCTGGAACTTTAGCACCTTTAGCTTACGGCCAACCCGAGCAACATTGACACGAGCATTGCAATCGTTGTCTGGAGAACTGAATTGGATGGTTAACAACCTTATACACCACACACTAGACGTGCCGTATTCCTTTGCTCCTTATTTTGCGGCGCTTACAGCGCACGCATTTATAAACAATGTGATCAGGCCTCACGCTAGGATACTTGCTTCTTTTGCTGCTACAGCAAACAAAGTTGACGTTGTTCCGATGCATAAATGTGATAAACCACAAATGGAATTCATCAAAGCTATGAAAAGAATGTCCAAAAAAGGTGCTCCTGAAGTCAGCCTCCATGGTTGCAATTTGAAAAAACAGCCAAATACAATCTCTTTTATTAGACGTCACTTAAAGTAGCAACTAACCTCATGTGCATAGATATCAGCCGCTTGTTGGAAAATACCAGACATAGTCGTATTTTAGGCAGTAAAATTGATGCAACTTTTTTATTGCTCATATTTCTTGCAGTTCTATGGTTGTCACTACGTGGCACCTGCACTATGAGAAAATTGTGTTGCTTGAGGAAGTTCCGTGATACAAATGGTGCATGGCAAAGATGTTACCTAGCAACGTTGTCCGGGAGGTGAAGCGCGCAAATAGCTGGAAAGTGTGGAAGAACTTGGCTTGTGTGGCAATTGTGATACCATAAAATGGTTACGGGTAAGGGTGAATATGTATGATGTTTGTTTTATTATTTCGATGGTTTTACTTGTTTTTTCTGCTACCGTCATGCTACTGAATGATAATATGCTGTTCAGGTTTTTGGTTATCGGGAAGTATGCAGGTGTTGAAGACACTGAGGTGCATGTGGGACGTATTCAGATTGAAGCGGCGACTTGTTTTTTCTGAGTTTCCTGCATGCTGTTGCGGCATACAAACGTGGAAGGCGGAAGCAGTTGCCGGATATGGATGCCTACGGTTACATTCTTTGCCTTGCGTCCATTGTCAAATTTCCGGATCGTGTGGCAAGCGGGAAGGTAATATTTATGCAGCACCTAAACTGATGCATGTAGATACAAATCGTACCATTGCAAGGCGCGATTCTCTGTAGTCATGAATGAGGGTAATTACGTCGTGGAAAATTAGTTTACCATCCATAGGCATGATTTCCACCTGGGTAACCCCTGGCTGTATGCACGGAACCGTCGGCTGTCACCGCGACAGGAGAAGGAAATGCTGTGTTTGATGGACAGTCATCACGGCACGCCGGATTTGAGGCTCTTCATCTATCAGGCATACCGCAAACTTGTAACGCGCATGGATTGAATAATTTGCGCATTCGTCCTCGAAATAGAACGTCATGTGAATTGCCGGAGGTGGCCACGATATTGGAAGGTCACGGTGTTTGCCGATTGGTGTCGGAGGGCAGCCAGATTCGATATGTGTTCTTTTCTCCATCTGTTGCCCGTGACATGGTTAAGCGTTAGGGCGAGGTGTTATTGCGCGTTGCGACACACCAGTTAAATTACGGTGGATACATATTGTGGCATTGCATGTTCGTGAACGTCACTGGTCTAGGGATTTATTTTGATACACCATATTACCGGATTAGACGCCTTGCAACCATGGGCAAGCGGTGGGGGCGATGTGGGAGATGGTGCCCAGCAGCACACTTAGCCGTACGGTGGAGATGGATAAATGTGCTCCTCAGCTGAGGGCGTTTCGACGTCACTATCCAAACGCGAAGATCGTGTTTTGCCAGTACCATGTTAAAGTTGACATGACTCGACGTTGCGGTCGCATACTTAGGATATCTGATGCTTGCTGAATCCAGTCACGTGCGTGGCTGCATAACCTGATATATACTGGCGATATGTCGGTATTTGACGGGTTACTGAACGCGGTGGGATTGCGTAATCCGGAATGCTACCGGTATTTGTGCACAACGTGGCTCCAAAGCGCTGAATCTTGGGCGGCTCACAGCCAGGGATGCTTTGCTTTTTGGATGCCATTCGAGGAACAGGGTGGAGAATGAAAACAAGCATCTGAGGGAGTATTTGTCGGAGAGGTCCTACTTGCTCACTCTCTTCACCTGCGTCCTTGATAGGGTAAGCAGTATTGTGTACGAACGGAACAGCATAATGGCTGGGCGTTGCATGAGTGCCCTTCATATCCCATCGGATGTGTCCTCAGTGGCTTCCGTGTTCACACAGCTCAGCGATTTCGCAGGAAATGCTTCATAGCCCAATTTCGGGCATCCGCAGTTCAGGGTTGTCGGTCTGATAAGCCTTATCGGTTATTTACCTGTCCTCGTTCCAAAGTGCGTCGGGTATATCTAACGCGCGGCGGTGATTACGAGCGCGAGTTCAGTCGGCAGTGGAGGCTACCATGCGTTAACATTTGCTATGTGGCGGGTATCCCGACGTCGGGAGGCGCTGTGCCAAACCCCGTGCAAGCAACAGAGGTGAATGACGTCCGCCCCGTAATTTCAATGCAAACACCGGTTCCATCCACATCCGCAACAGGGTGACGAGGAGTTCTTTTGCTTCTCTTGCTCGTCGTAGTACCTGTGGTACCTGCGGAAACGGCCTTGGATGACCCTCCCTGCAGGCATGCCTCATCTGCATGCGCATCCATTATGCCGTGATATTGCACCATGCCACTGAGCTTCCTCTTAGGTGATGCCTGCGCCATGTGATGTTTCCTAGCCACATAGTCACAGGTGTCGATTTTTTCAACATAACTTCCCTTTCAGAGCCTCATTGATGTGCGCCGCACCTAGACCTCTGACGTAACACCCCAATCAGCCACCTCCAGGTATCGCCTCCGCCATGTAATGCATCCTTCACCCGTAGACACAAGTGCCACTTGTTTTTTATGATGACTTTTGTTTCAGAGCCACAGGGATTTGTGCCGAGCACTGCATTGCAACGTCGCACCGCAACTAAGCCACCTTTCGCGTATCGCCAAGGCCATGTGAAGCCTCATTACAACCTATGCATGGGTAACATTCGTTTTCTATGATAACTATTCTTTCATAGGCAAAGTTACGTGGCCCGCCCATTGCCTTTTGACGTAAGGATGCCACTGAGCGTATTCTCAAATATTGCCTCCGCATTGCCAGGCCATGCCATTGCCTCAGGTGTTTCACCAGGTTCGCCACGACAGCAGGTAACTACGTTTACGCTAATCGCTTTCCATCCCACAGATATGGTATGTACAGGCAGCTCCAAACGTCGCAGCCCTGTTAGCCACCGTCCGCATTAGCACAACATCCTCTGCTTCACATTGCCATGTGAGTTAACACTTCTATACTCCGATTTCACAGCACAGTTTACCTCGTAGCTGAAGTGCATTCGGTTGCCGCGTCCTCGGGACAGTAAGTCGCCATAGCAAGTCCATTTGTTATTGGCCTTTGCTCCCTACCATCCGTGTCTTCGTGAACGTCCCAACGGCCCTTTTCAGGGCCACCCGCTGTCTTATGACCTCGCGTCTCCCCTGCAAGGGTTGCAGGACGGAGACATGGGTGCAGTGGGTGGGTCCGTATTCTTTGGAACATTGATGTTTATGCCCGACACCTCCAAATTAATTGCATTTCCTTCCATTGCGTGTGCTTACCAGACATTGGTTCTCGCCTGCTACACCGTCAGACCTTTGATCCAGTTACTCATATGTCAGGTGCGCATGAATCCGTTAGTAGCAACTGCGCGCATGGACCAGACTTTGCGCAGGAGTTGATTCGTAACCAAACCACAGGTGCATGGGAGAAAACCGTCGGCAGTTTATCCGGCAAGGCCAGGCGGGCGAGGTAAGGAGAGCCGTTATCCTGTAATGCGTTATAGCAGCCCAGCGTTCATTCATCTACTCAAACAGCCGATGGAAATGAAATGGAGCAAGAAGGTGTTATCATCTGGGGCTCTACTTCCGAGAGAAAACAACCGTGCCCGGAGAGACTAAGCGTGTGGTAAACTAATTGCTGTCTTTGGTGTAGGTTAACTAACTTTGCGAACAAGGATCCCAAGTGTCATTACAGTTATGTGCATTCAAACGCTTCTCTAAGAGAGGTGGCCGGCTGTCTAAATATGTAAAACTAAACCTAGGCTGTTGACCGTGTGCTGTAGCGTGGTTATTCAAGCGACCTTCAAGGAAGCAAGCTGCCATGTGCTTGGAAGGAGAGGATGCTGATGTGTTGTTATTTGTCAAGGACATTGCAGTTCTGTACTCTCCTCCAAATGCACTAGATGTTTTGCGGGGCAGCAAAGTGTCACTCTCGAAATCGCAGCTGGTGAGAGCATAACAACCAATTGCGACGAAGAAAGTTGGAAATGTGATGACTTTTTCTGCTGAACAATTGCGAAAGCTGCTTTCGCAGCAGCAAGCTCAACTGGAGGCACAAATTAATATGACCGAAAACCTGCCACAATGCTTGAGTTTGCAGACAACAAGAGCAGCGACGCGGGACATGCAGGCGACTTCCGCTGACCTTCTCACGAATGCCATCACTGAATTTAATTGTGATATGGATTCGGGGTGCACATTCGAAGCGTGGTTCAAGCGCCGGGAATACATATTCCGGAGACACTTCATTCGTCAGGGCGACTCCTGGAATTTTTAGATGTTACTTGGCAAACTCAGAACAGGTAAACATCTAAAGTTCATAGCACACATTCTGTCTAAACAGCTGAAGGATTTGACATTCGATGAAGTAGGGTCGCAGCTAAAGGTAATTTTATTGAGTAAGTGTGCTTGTTTAGTATTCCCCATCAGTACCTGAAACTCGCAAAACAGCAACCGGACGAATTTGGGGCCCCAGCAGGCATGAGCAACCGTGAGTGGGAGCGCTTTACACTATGCTCTTTAACGGACGATCAGTTTAAGTGTCTCATTTTCGTCAGCACTTTACAATCGCCCAGAGATGCTGGGATCCGCACGCGGCTTTTAACTAAGCTGGAGCAGTATCTTGATCCGACACTGAAGGCCCTCTTAAGCGAATGTAAACGGCTGATCACTCTAAAGCACGGGACTGCCGTGGTCGAACAAAACGGTCTCGCACCACCAGCTACCGTGCAGCTCGTGAAAAACGCCAGGACCGTCAACCGAAGCAAACCCTGCAAGAGGCCTACAAACAAACCGCCCACAGCATGCTGGTCATGCAAGGAATGGCATCTTGCGCGATTTCGTCCTTTCAAACATCATATTTATCAAACGTGCCATAAGCGTGAGCATAAACAGGCATGCTGCAGTCGGGTCCGGTCGGCGAAAGTGAAGTCTTGTCGAAACGGGAATTTTGGAACGATGGCGCAATCTCTGTCCACAGGTACCGCAATTCAAAGTGCGTTTAAACCGAGACGACGATTTATCAGTGTGTTTATCAGTGGGATTCCAACGAAATTGCAATTTGACACGGCCTCGAACATCGTGATTACTTTCAGGAACACACGGAATCACATAAAGAGGCTGAACATGATCGAGCCTCAGCAAGTTTACGCTGAAATTCACTATACTTGATAGCTGGAATTCCAGTTCTAGAATGCAAAGCTCAGTGAGGCACTTTTGAAACCGGTCGAGGCCCGCGGTAGTTGTACAGTGATTGTTGACGGCGATCAATAGATCATTAGTGAAAAGGCATTCTTCCTAGTAGTGCACAAGTTACATAGCAGAACCTGGTCCGGCAAAGCGCCAGACGCGCTTCGCCGTATTGGAGCTCGTCAGTGGCGCGCATTCCCTCGGTCCTCTAATGAGGATCAAACGCGTGACCGCTAAAGGCAGATGCCAACTAGCCAGCAGCTTAAGCCACTGAGTCATGTGGGACGTTGGCTGGACTACGTATTTTGCAAACGAACTGGGATATAGCACCACCTATCTACCAACGTAACTGACAGTGGTTAGCCTGCGAGATGAGGATGTCCTCTCACTAGACGCTATATCTATGGTATTTGAGTTTTGGAGATGCCGTATCGATTTCATATTACTCACGAGTAGCAGGATTTTGTTTCTATTTCTAAATTCACATTCATCCCATTAGTTCACACGTTACATAGCAGAGCCTACTACAGAAAAGCGCCAAACGCGTTTCGTCCTATTAAGACTCGTCAGTGGCGCACATTCCCTTGGTCCTGAAAAAGCGATGGAACCTGCGACCGCTAGCGTCAGCCGCCAACTAGCCGGCGGCTTGAGGCACTGAGCAGGGTGACGTTGGATGGACTAGATAATTTGCAATATAACTGGGGTATAGCACCACCTAGCTACCACCCACTGACAGAAGTTAGCGCGCGAGGTGATGACGTACTCTTACTAAACGCTATATCCATAGCATTTGAAACTAGGGGAAGCTATTTTGGTTTTATATCACGAGTAGCAGGATTTTGGTTGCTTTTCTGTAAAGGTTTCATCCCAGTAGTTCATAAGTTACATAGCAGAGCCTTATCCGGAATAGCGCCAGACGCGTTTGGCTTTATTGGGCTCATCAGTGATGCGAGTTCCCAGAAAATTGTCTTTCCTATTTTCAAGTGCCATGGATACGGCGTCCAAGGAGTTGAAGTCATCACCTCGCATCACAACCACCGTCAGTGACAGTTGTATAGGTATTGCTATATCCCAGATTTTGCAAAGTATATATTCCAGCCGACGTCCCCCACGGCTCATTGGCTTAAGCTGCTGGCTTGTTGGCATCTGCGTCCAGCGGTCATGGGTTCGATTCTCCTTAGAAGACCGAGTGAATGCGCGCCACTGAGGAGCCCCAATAGGCTCTGTTATGTTATTTGTGGATTGCTGGGATGAAAGCCTTTTCAGAAATACAACTGAAATTTTGCTGCTGTTTAGTAATACAAGATTAATACTTTGCTTTCGCTAACCTTCGCACTTATGGCGGCGGCGCGACATCAGTGCCACATGGAGCGTTACAATGCACCGGTTCCACGAAACTGTACCGCCACGTTTTGCGAGGATCCACAAACCATTTCTCAATGTTATCGCTTTGTAGGTAACGAGCCATTAACCAGCTCACCCGCAAGCTCGGGAATATTTGTGAATGGTTTAAACATCATATGTCAGCAGTGCATCAACTTTTCGTCCTGCGGCTTAAAACACCATTGCATTTAGTCATTACGAAGGACAACGTCACCGGGTATCTATGATGCAGTGACGCTTGCGGTACAAGCTCGCCGGAGTACCGTTCCTATTTACCAGAGTGGGGACATGGAAGTCAACGAAACGCCTTGCAATACCACAGGTTAATAACCCATTGTGAACATCGCATTCCTACCTGTCGCGTGGATCTGTTCCACCGTGCACTGTGACCGTTTAGCATCATTATACAATGACAGGATAAGATTACTTCCACCGACTCATTTCAGCGTACTTCGCTCTCTGTATAGTAGGTCCGCTGCCGTTCATAAAGGATGTTTCAGGTCCGCATCAGCATTTGAAATCACAAGGATGGGGTAATGCAATTCACTGCACTGCCGACTTTTTACGTGCTGGTATTTTCTCGCAATCAATCATCAAACATGGTACTAGGGAATCCCAGTCCAGCGGTTTGCAAGTTAGTCCGTGTGGAGGCGCCCGATTTTCTCTCAGTCGCCGTAACGCATCTTCCAATTTGATACTTAACAGTACGCGCACAAGCCAACTGTTGATAGTGAGTGATGCACTGCATTCTCCGCTTACGTGTGCTTCCAAATCTTATGATTGCCGCTGTCGCATGACGTCACCCGGGGTGCTTCTTGCCCACTTCACCACGCCACTGACTCTCCCCCACGTACAGCAGCGGCTAGGTGATGCATCTGTGATACCTATCCACAGGTACCATTGGTTTCCTTTGATAAGTTCTCATTCAGAGCCACAGTGATATGCCGCGTCTATTACCTTCGCACCTAACGCTACCACTGAGCCTCCTCCTAGGTATCCCCTCCGCCTTGCCATGCCATGCCATGTCATCAGATTGTTAACGAGGTCCTTTTGTCTTCATTGCGTACGTCATGCATTTATCCTCATGCGTCGTTTGTTACACGTACCAAGCTAACCGTCCTGATGTTGGGCGGCGGCGGTACAACACTGACACACGGAAGGCTTAAGTGTACAGGTTTCCCTCCAACGACCCCATTTACCTGCATCCGCAAGCGGTTAACCGTACCTTCCAGCAACCCCACACCTTTAGTTACCCTACAACGAAAAGGTAACTCACTACTAACCACCCTCATTAATGCCGTGTCTCCCCATTGTAGGTACCTTGTGAAGTATCTGCAAACCATTTCTCAGTGTCCTCGCTTCCTGGGTAACGAGCCATTAACCATCTCACCCGCGAGGTCGGGAATATTTGTGAATGGTTTAAACATCACATTCCACCGTTGCATCAACTTTTCGTGGTACGGTTTAAAAAGCCATTTCATTTTCCCCTATGAAGGTTAACGTCACCGTGTAGCTTTGACGCAGTGTGGCTTGCGGTACACGCCTGACAGAGTAACATTCCCATTTACCATAGTTAATGCATTAGCCTCAATGAAACACGTTGCAATACCAGAGGTTGTTAACCTTTTGTGCAGGTCGCACTCGTAATTGCCGCGTGCCTTTGTTTCCCCATAGACTGTTCCGTTTTACCACTGCTATACACCTACAGGCATAAGGTTAAATCCAGAGATTCGTTTCAGCGTATGTACCTTTATACTGCACGTCACGTTTCCCCGTACATGTCTGAGTAACCGTAACATCTACCATCTCACTGTGCGTAAGCTTGCAATAGCCATGACGCCATACATGTCAGCCGTAAGCTATTGCTACAACCATGTCGTTAACCAACATACCGACCTTACATCCACATGTACCCTTCCTAAGTGCCCCTTCTTACTACGTGCAAGGGCCTTCGCAACTTCACTCGGTCGGCGTGCACATCTCCTGTTCCCTATGTATGCCCCTTTTCCATGCCTTGCCGTTGATCGCTAGCTTCCCTAGCTGTTAGCCAACTTTGTATTTGTCCACATATCCGTGGTTCACGTTTGAGGGGAAGGATTTCACGGGCGTAATGTCCGTGTCACCTTCAAACAATGGTTCCGTGCCCTACGCCTGGACCGCAGCACCGTCAGCCTCCGCATTTCGTGAGCTTCATTACCCGTAATACAAAGTGGTCGAGTTCCCCTTTGAAGGAGTGTGGGCCGGCTCCATTGATGAAACCTGCACCCACCCAAAGGCCTCCAGGGCTGATTCATTTGGTTATGCGCTGTATATGGGGTGTGTGGTTGTACCTGCAGGTGGTACAGCGCAACTCACGCATGCTTCCTCTGCAGACACACATGTCCGCCGGCTGACGGTAAGCTGTTGTTGCGTTGTTTCCGAAGGTACTTATAGGAGAGAATGGAGCAGCATTTACTAGATGTATTCTTCCTGTGATCTCGTCATAGCGGTGATCACATATTCCGTGGCAACATTGCCTCATAAGTCATATTCATGAAGGGAATGTGTAGCACACCTTAACGATCAGATATCACTATTACTTTTCACATGCCATTCCCGCAGCATTGCATCTGGTAACTCTCTCAGAGGCATTACCTTCCATATCATTACACCAGCAACTACATATGTAAACGGGATTAAAAAGGTTTACGATTATGCCCGATTCTGAAATATACATATATATGTACATGTATGTAAATATATATATGCAGGTGTGTGTCTTTGTATGTAATATCAAGTATCGTAATGAAATTTACATTCGTAGTTACGTATGAATATATCCATATACATGTACAGGTATGCATATGTATAGGTATATATATATACGCTAATTAAAGATATATATATATATATACATATGGTTGGCGGCATCCGGTTTCGGCTTTGCCTGTCATTGTGGCAAGCCACAGGGCGCCTGCGCCTACAGGGGGACCATGGATGGCTTGCGCTGCATTACCCACCGCTCCAAACACACACCCAATATCCAGTGTAAACCCGAAGGAATAAGATCGGGAGGCATGCGGACGGGAACCACGTTTCATCAACGGAGCCGGCCCACACTCCTTCACAAGCAAACACAAGCACACTGTATTTTGGAATCAAGCGCACACAAGGCGGTGGCTGGACCGTAGTCCGCTCCACACTGACTGGATGGAACTACTCTTTGATCCTAACACGGCCACAAGGACCGTGCACCCCCGTCCTCTCCAGAAACGACCAACTGCCTCCTGCAGCCAGCATGGACGAGGTAGTGGGTAATAGACAGGTAGGCACCTTGTCCACATGCACATCAAGCGCAGCCACACCGGGGATATCAGACGACAGCAAATCACTTGAGAGAGAGACAAATAGAATAACTCGATTGATTCATAAAGAAACGGTGACATAAACCTTAAGTTAATGAGCATATTAAATAAGCTGTTTACAAACGAATCCTAGATAAGTTCATGAGGTCAGAAAGTATACGTTACGGAAATGCCACCAACACAAAAATGTTATGGAAATCGAATACAATTGGCTTAATCGTGGTATGCAAGTTAATGGAATAGAGTACGGGTAGACATTTATGTGAAAAAGAAAAGCATTCGATTTACTAACCGCGTGCTTGCATGCTATGTCTCCTTATTTCAGGTGGTGGGTGTTCAGTTTTGTTCTAATGCCTTTCTTTCTCATATAAATGTCTAGTGTTTACTGAGACATGAGCGAGGCCACTCGGGACCACTACAGAAGCGACGACGGGTCCTGCAGAGAAGTATCCAGAACCGGCGCAGCGTTTATAGATACGCTGCATTCTTTTTACTAACCGCATGCTTGTACGCTAGGTCTTTTTATTTCGGGTGGTGGGTTTTCAATTTTGCCTTAATGCTTTTCTTTCTCATATATGCATATATATACATATATATACACATATATATTTCGGAGTCAGGCGTAAACTTAGGCCTTTTGTATCCAGTTTATTTATGTATCTGGGCATATGAAGACATACAAATCCTTTTTTGTCTAGCGCTTCGCAATAAACTACAGCTACCAAAACAGCTTTTGCAACTGTACATATTCCCGTTCGCTAACACCAATAAAAAATGCTATTCAGTGCATGCTCATTTCCATTTATGCACTTATATGCGCACCAATACAGTAATAGAATATGTCTCTTAGTCTTAATACCTTATCAACTTAAATAAATAAATAAATAAATAAACTTTTATTCTCGACAATGCGAGGCACACCAGTACAGGCATGATCATGTTTAGCTAACATAGTGTGATCAAAATGTACAAAGAGTAAATGTTTGGCATAACAGTGAATGTAAGTGTATGGGTGTATATATGTATGTAATTGTCTATGAATGTAGCTTGTATTTTTGAATGTGCCGCAGAATTTTTGACTGTTTGTTATCGGTAGGAATGTGAGAATAAGCGATTGATGTCCGTGAGTTGGATACCATTTTCCGGATGTCCATGGCCCAGTGACTTTATTTTGTGGCGAGTCACATCCGCCACGTCACAATGTTGATAAGCAGACATTTGTGGCTTTTTATAGGGAGAACGCTTGCCGGGCGAAAACCCACCACGTCCTGGAACACTGCCGCCGAACTATTTGCTGAAACGGGTTAAACCCGAACCACCCAGCTGGCACCACGAGGAGGTTGTTCGGCTAGCCAGCTGTATCTTATCAAACATGCACACAGTGATGTCTTTGTCATAGCAGTTATTCCTTTTGCATCGCTGCAAAGTTACCAAATCAAGTTTACTTCCAGCATACCTACAAAGCACCATCCGTAAGTTTCACACTTATTAATTACGTATATCCTTTCATTAGGAATACCCCAGGTACATGGGTTGCCCTAAGATATTGCATTTAATGCCTTCCGTGTAGATTATTAGTCCAATTACAATTCCGGGTGGATTTCTCAACCTTTTACCTGCTGCATTGTAAAAAGTAAATTGCGATTATAATAGACAGTCAGTTTAAGTCTGAACACATGTAACCTTTCAATCATTCCCTAACCAAAAGTAGGGTTATATTTGTTGAAGCATTTTCCGCACATCCGCATCTGTTTTTCCGCCACTATTTTGGCCTTCCTTATTATACCCACTTTACCTCAGCAAAACGTTAATATATCACATCCCGTGTAACCTTATTAAACGGTTTATAATAATTTATGCTAGCCATCCATAGTACCCAGAAGACAAATTATTTACGCAGTAAAATGGGAGTACCAATTGGCGCCAAAGAAATTTAACTTAACCGCCATGGAACAATCAAACAGACCCTCAGATCAACCATTTAAATTCAAACACGCGCCACACCAGTTTCGATCATTCGTCACAGGACTTGTCAACAAAGTTAAGGTCCACCGTAGTTGTACATTGTTGGTTGACGGCGATTATTGTTACTTGCCAAGGTCACTGGCGTTCTGTACTCTCCTCCAAATGCACTAGACGTTTTGCGGCGTAGCAAAGTGTCACTCTCGAAATCGCAGCTGGTGAGAGCATTACAACCAATTGCGACGAAGAAAGTTGGAAATGTGATGACTTTTTCTGCTGAACAATTGCGAAAGCTGCTTTCGCAGCAGCAAGCTCAACTGGAGGCACAAATTAATATGACCGAAAACCTGCCACAATGCTTGAGTTTGCAGACAACAAGAGCAGCGACGCAGGACATGCAGGCGACTTCCGCTGACCTTCTCACGAATGCCATCACTGAATTTAATTGTGATATGGATTCGGGGTGCACATTCGAAGCGTGGTTCAAGCGCCGGGAATACATATTCCGGAGACACTTCATTCGTCAGGGCGACTCCTGGAATTTTCAGATGTTACTTGGCAAACTCAGAACAGGTAAACATCGAAAGTTAATAGCACACATTCTGTCTAAACAGCTGAAGGATTTGACATTCGATGAAGTAGGGTCGCAGCTAAAAGAAATTTTATTGAGTAAGTGTGCTTGTTTAGTATTCCCCATCAGTACCTGAAACTCGCAAAACAGCAACCGGACGAATTTGGGGCCCCAGCAGGCATGAGCAACCGTGAGTGGGAGCGTTTTACACTATGCTCTTTAACGGACGATCAGTTTAAGTGTCTCATTTTCGTCAGCACTTTACAATCGCCCAGAGATGCTGGGATCCGCACGCAGATTTTAACTAAGCTGGAGCAGTATCTTGATCCGACACTGAAGGCCCTCTTAAGCGAATGTAAACGGCTGATCACTCTAAAGCACGGGACTGCCGTGGTCTAACAAAACGGTCTCGCACCACCAGCTACCGTGCAGCTCGTGAAAAACGCCAGGACCGTCAACCGAAGCAAACCCTGCAAGCGGCCTACAAACAAACCGCCCACAGCATGCTGGTCATGCAAGGAATGGCATCTGGCGCGATTTCGTCCTTTCAAACATCATATTTATCAAACGTGCCATAAGCGTGAGCACAAACAGGAATGCTGTAGTCGGGTCCGGTCGGCGAAAGTGAAGTCTTGTCAAAAGGGGAATTTTGGAACGATGGCGCAATCTCTGTCCACAGGTACCGCAATTCAAAGTGCGTTTAAACCGAGACGACGATGTATCAGGGTGTTTATCAGTGGGATTCCAACGAAACTGCAATTTGACACGGCCTCGAACATCGTGATTACTTTCAGGAACACACGGAATCACATAAAGAGGCTGAACATGATCGGGTCTCAGAAATTTTCACATAATGCACTTTGCAGTTTGTTAAACATGGTGGCGATTTTTCTTGCATTATTGCTGCTCAAGGTGTGGAAAATTCGAGAATGTGCTACGTTTCAGACCGGCCGAATTTGGAACTGCTTGCTCTCGAATGGATTGAAAGTTTGTAACGCCTCGATATTCCCTTGAGTCAGATTTGCAACTAAGTTCGAGCAAGTCCATACCCATTATCAAATTCCGTTGAAGGCATGACACACCTCTGTCTTTAAGGATGACTTGGGTCAGTTTACCATGTTCCAGGCAAACTGAGCTTGCGAGCAAGTGCTAAACCGTTATTTAAAGCTAAGAGCCCGGTACCATATGCAGCCCGTTCAAGCGTTGGACAAGCACTCGATCGACTGGAACGCGCTGCATTCATCACAGCCGTCAACTACTCAGCACGGACCGCACCTATTTGCGTAGTTAAAAGGCAAATGGTAAGGTACGCGTCTTCTCTGACTTCTCAACTGGCCTCAACCTCGCGTTGGACGTCCTCCAGTACCCGTTCCTGTATCGGAGGATAGCTTTGCATAACTGATATTGGTAAGTTCCTTGCTAAGTTTGATCTATCTGATGCCCCCCTTCAAGTGGGGGTTGAAGTAGTCTTGAGGGAATTGTTGACCATCGACACCCATCAGGCGCATTTGCAATACAACCGCTTGTCATTTAATGTAATGGTAGTGCCAGCAGTTTTACAACCGTTTCTGCATACCATGCTTGCGTGCGTCTCTTAGACCGTTGCGTAGCTGGAGGTTAGCATAGTGATGGGTCGAACATCGGAAGAACTATATAACCGTGTGGATGAAGTGCTTGGTTGTATACAGTCGTACGGTTTCCTGATCCTTGAAGATAAATGCACATTTTTCAAGCCGAACATCAAATACCTCGGTTTTATCCTCGAGAAGGACGGAAGTCGACCAGATCCGGAGAAAATAGAAGCCATTGGAAAAATGCCTCCACCAATAGCTCTACAGTCCTTGCGTTCCTTTTAGTGGGTCCATCAACAACTACAGAGCATGCATGCATGAGATGCACCGCCTGAGTTCCCCGATACAAAAGCTACTAGCCAAATGCCAAACTTGAAACTGGACATCAGAAGGCCAGAATGCCTTCGAACGGGTCAAGTCACTGCTGTCCTCCAACCTGCTTTTTACTCATTTTGATCCCTCCAAAGTGATTGTATCAGCCACAGATGCATCAAGCCATGGGATTGGTGCAGTAATATCACACACGCACACCGATGGATCTCAGAAAGCAAGCGTCCATGCCGCCATAACACTTACGAAGGCCGAGAGGACATCCAGCCAGATTAAGAACGAAGCATTGGCCATAGTATACGAAGTCAAGTATTTCCACGAAATGCTATACGGCCGCTGCTTCAAACTTATAACATCTCACAAGCCCTTGCTGGCTATCTTTGGTTCGAAAAAGGGCATCCCTGCCTGTACAATCAACCGGTTACAACGTTGGGGTCTTAGCTAACGGGGTATGGTTTCGAGATCTACTACCAGTCGACAGTTTCCATTGGCCAAGCGGATGCACTGTGCTGCCTACTCGAAGACTAGCAGCAAGCACACGAGAACACCACCGTTAAATAGACCAAGCTTGAACCTGACGCCAACTAGCTGGTAACTGATGCATTGCACGGTCTACCAGTTACCGCAGAAGCTGTAGGAACCGAAACACTTCGAGACCCAATACTCAAGCAGGTTACACAGTTCCACAAAATAAGTTGGCCACCTTCATGTCCATCTGCCAAGTTGCAACAGTACTTTCACAAAAGCCACTCGCTTTCTAGTGTAAACTACTGCACACTTCAGGGGCGCTTTATTCGACAGTTCCACGCTGGACATCTTGGAATAAACCGAATGAGGGCGCTTGCCGCAGTTTTGTATACTGGCTGTTCATGGATAAACAGCTAGAAGCAATAACCAAACTCTGTCAAAAGTGCATTCATGTCATGAAAACGCCACAATAATCGGAACTCTATTCATAGCCAAAAGTCACTAAGCCATGGTGCCACATCCATGTCGACTTTGCAGGGCCGATCAACGGCCGAAGTTTCCTCATAATAGTCGATCCATACAGCAAGTGGCCTGAAATATTTCTTATGGGTAACACAACCACCAATTCCACTGTATTGATACTGCGCCAAACATTTAGCAGATTCGGCTGTTCTGAGACAATTGTCATTGACAATGGCTCACAGTTCACTTCGGCAAAAATTACGGTGTTCTGCAAGCAAAGCGCCGTCCAGCACTTTCGTTCGCCACTGTTTCACCCACAGTCGAAAGGAGAGGCAGAAAAGTTTGTCAGTCCTTTCAAGCGCGCTTACCAAAAATCAGAAGTTGATGGACGTATGGAGAAGGTGGTTGACCGGTTCCTTTTCTTCTACCGATCAACAACGGATCCACAAGCGCCGGACGGAGTTTCTCCAGTACAGACCATGCTGAACCGGAAGCTCCGCATGCCTTTCGACACCATCCGACCGCGTTGGAAGTCTTTTGTTGGTGAAAGAAACCGCAGAATGGAACAGAATTTTAACCGGCGGCAGGGCGCAAAGAAGCGAAATTTTACGCTTAGACCGCAGCTGCTAGTACGTGACTACCGGGAAGGCCATGAGAATTGGACGCCAGGGACGGTCAAAAGCAAACGCGGAAACGTCGTGTATGGCATGATCGTGGGCGCACAGATATGGCCACGGCATGCAAACCAGTTACGGCCCATATTGTGCCAACGAGACCAAGCAATGCTTACTGAACTACCGTTCGGTTTATTAATGGAAATCTTTCACTTTCCAAAACTAGCAGTGGACGACTGCACACAGTCGAGCAAAGGCTCCAGGACATGGACATACGAACAAAGTTCTCGGGCAATTCTGCCGAGGAGATGGATCGCCAGACAGAGAACACCGTGCCGAAGGCTGCAAATTACTCCTGGGATTTCATCGTACACCTAAGACTATATCTCAGGAGGGAGGTGTCGGGGAGCAAGTAAGAATTCAATAGGAAATGCCTTATTTTAGAGATTAACTGAGTAAAATGATCCTTGCATCGATCTAGAACGTTCCGGAATGTTCTAGTTTCTGGAAATAAACGAAAACCAACAGACACCTGAACAAAAGCTATAGAAATCCAATATACATGGTAGCTGGAATTCCAGTTGTAGAAGACGAAGCTCAGTAAGGCACTTTTGAAACCGGTCCAGGTCCGCGGTAGTTGTACAGTGATTGTTGACGGCGATCAATAGATCATTAGTGAAAAGGCATTCTTCCTAGTAGTGCACAAGTTACATAGCAGAACCTGGTCCGGCAAAGCGCCAGACGCGCTTCGCCGTAGTGGAGCTCGTCAGTGGCGCGCATTCCCTTGGTCCTCTAATGAGGATCAAACGCGTGACCGCTAAAGGCAGATGCCAACTAGCCAGCAGCTTAAGACACAGGGTCATGGGGGACGTTCGCTGGACTACGTATTTTGCAAACGAACTGGGATATAGCACCACCTATCTACCAACGTAACTGACAGTGGTTAGCCTGCGAGATGAGGATGTCCTCTCACTAGACGCTATATCTATGGCATTTGAGTTTTGGAGATGCCGTATCGATTTCATATTACTCACGAGTAGCAGGATTTTGTTTCTATTTCTAAATACACATTCATCCCATTAGTTCACACGTTACATAGCAGAGCCTACTACAGAAAAGCGCCAAACGCGTTTCGTCCTATTAAGACTCGGCAGTAGCGCACATTCCCTCGGTCCTGAAAAAGCGATGGAACCTGCGACCGCTAGCGTCAGCCGCCAACTAGCCGGCGGCTTGAGGCACTGAGCAGGGTGACGTTGGATGGAATAGATAATTTGCAATATAACTGGGGTATAGCACCACCTAGCTACCACCCACTGACAGAAGTTAGCCCGCGAGGTGATGACGTACTCTTACTAAACGCTATATCCATAGCATTTGAAACTAGGGGAAGCTATTTTGGTTTTATATCACGAGTAGCAGGATTTTGGTTGCTTTTCTGTAAGGTTTCCTCCCAGTAATTCATAAGTTACATAGCAGAGCCTTATCCGGAATAGCGCCAGACGCGTTTCGCTTTATTGGGCTCAGCAGTGGTGCGAGTTCCCAGAAAATTGTCTTTCCTATTTTCAAGTGCCATGGATACGGCGTCCAAGGAGTTGAAGTCATCACCTCGCATCACAACCACCGTCAGTGACAGTTGTATAGGTATCGGTATATCCCAGTTCTTTTGCAAATTATATATTCCAGCCGATGTCCCCCACGGCTCAATGGCTTAAGCTGCTGGCTTGTTGGCCTCTGCGTCTAGCGGTCATGGGTTCGATTCTCCTTAGGAGACCGAGGGAATGCGTGCCACTGAGGGCCCCAATAGGCTCTGTTATGTAACATGTGAACTGCTGGGATGAAAGCCTTTTCAGAAATACAACTAACATCCTGTTGCCTTTTAGTAATATAAGATTAATCTTTTTTTCAATTTCACTGGTGTAGTGCTTCTGTCTTTTGGGTTAGATATTTTTTGTAGCGGTAACTTGTCAATTTCGGAATCGCGTCTGTGAGTTTATTTTAACACTGACACATGACGGGATTGCGGTAGAGCGCGTGCGAAGAATGGGAAACGAAGGGTACACGAATTGCTCTACCTGCGCTATCCTGACAGGTCGCGCAATCTATGGAGGTTTCCAGTATATTTTCGTCCTCGTGGTGATCTGATGCTCTCTTATCATATACTGACAAAGCGGGTTGGTTCAGACGTTGCTTGGCTTTTTATCCTACCCAGTTACCTACTCTTCGCGGGCATCCGATGAAGTTGCACAAACTCAGACCTGATCGGAATCAGGCTGACCCTCGTTTGTCACGCCGTGTGCTAGATCCTCGGAAGGCGCTACCTGAAGAAGTAGTGTCGTCGTCCACCGCGGCAGGGCTTAAACGTCGGCTCGATGCCCTTAACTTGCAGCTCTGAATCTTTTCCTTCATCTCTTAAGTTAGTTTCGCTCCCCGGCCATCTTCCTTTTCATACACCAGTACTATTTTCCTCTTCCTTGTCCTCATTCGTACCCTACCGCTTTATATCTAGTCTACAATTTTTCTTCCCGTTTTCATTTTACGAGGTCTGTGCAGAGGAAACTGCTAGCGCAGTGCAAGTGAGGTTTGATTGCTTCACCATGATTCACTCTGTATGTGCTAATTTGGTTCCCACTACTGGCGGACTTGGCACTGGATTCTAACGTGGACCAACGACGCATACAGGCTAAAATGACTGAGGATTTCCTTTTGTTTCTGTCCCATTTGAAGTTGACTTGAAAGTAAACTTTTTAAGAACACGGTGAAAAATTAACTGGGTTCCGACAATTACAGGATCTCTGCCATCCTGACGAGCGTATTGGTGGGCCTGTAATCAAACACCCCCACTGTTTTGTCTCTGAATCCCACGGAAAAGGCATGGTTGCAACCCATTTTTGGTACGTCTTCCAGCAAACAATAGAGAACTTTAAACGAGGCCTTGAAAAAGTTGGTTGGTTCCGTGTCCTGAATTTTTTGAGATTACCAATTTCAGCCTCTAACCGCATACCAGAAGCCTATGCAAACATATGAAAATGCAGTGACCATTTTGCGCTTACCTATTTCTTTCCATTTATAGTGTAAACGCAAGAATCTATTATCACGTGGAAGTGCTGGGAGCCGTTCGCGCTTAGTGGCGCAACAAACGGGACGCTAGTCAGGCGAAAGCGTCTTTCGTCCCTGGATCGGGTCCCGTCTTAACCATTTGTGGTTTCTGAAGCCTTGGAAGATTACACTTCTTTCTAGCATTAACCAGCTGCTTCTCGCCGCTCGCGTGTTATCAAGCATTTGAAAACGGCGCAATTACTTTGATTTCTTTGAGTTGCTGCTTTCGGTAGAACCTGTGTGGGTACCTACGGTTCTCCGGTCGTTGTGCCTGCTATTTTCCAAAGCATTTGTCGTCATATGCTTGAAGTTCGCATCGGCTTTATTTCGCCTGTTGCGATTTGGTGAGTTTAGTTCATTACATGCATGTCACACTGGGTCCTTCCGACCGGTCTTCTGGTCGATTTCATGGCTGGTCACCGTAAACCGGTTCACAACTCTTGCTTATCCGTTGCATTTATTTGGTTTTCTAACAACTTTCTTGCAAAGTATTTGTCGGATTCTGTTCACATTTCGTGTCCTTCCGACGACTGGGTTATATAGCAAAGCGGCGTGGCACAAATCGATTACAGACACGGCCCGGGGCGTGCAATGCGGTTGGTTCTATGTGGATTGTACTGGTTTGCATCCGATGCAGTATGCCCTTACGGCTAGTAAGGAGAGCATACCGCGCAATCGTATGGAATAGTGTGTGCATAGGACTGAGTGTACATGCCAGTACTTATCAGTCCGGTGTTTCTGGAAGTCATGATGTCCGCGATGCCTTCACTGGACCGGTAATTTGGTTGCTTTGTGAATTTTCTGGACGGCTCAAGTCTCCATTAAGAGACGGTGGAATACGCTTGTAGTTTGTCAGACCCAGCCTCTGTTTGCTCATAGTCTACTGTCAGTGCAAGAGTTAGTAACGGTACATTTGCCAAAGAACCCTCAGATACCGTGTATGATTTGTCTGTTTGCCAGTAAGACAAGTAAACATCTGCCCTTGGCAAAGGAAAGCGGAAGAGGGTCAAAATAGTAGCAAAACTCAAGGCAGATGTAGGAAGTCAGTCGGGTGCCCTATCCCCATTACCCCCACTTTTACTGCAGCTGCGCAATTCAAGGTGGATTCGCCTATGACGTTGGAGTCCAAAATTCGGACGCTAACCCGATAAAGCCAACGTCCACGGATCGTTCGGTAAGTACTCTGGGTTGCTGAGACTCGTATACTGATTGCAGCGTTAGCATCAGAATTGCCACTGAGTCCTGCAGTTCTTCCAGAAGCGCATGTTCTAGGTGACCACATTTATTTAAATACTGCGTTACTAAACTTCCCTGCCAGGATCTTTCGGCGTCACTGTGCGAAAACTAACCAAACTCGGTGACTTGCCGGCTAAGGAGGCTGTATCTAGCCCCCGCATGTTGCGTGTTGCTCTATCCGACCAAGAGTTGTACCAAGCTCTTTTACATTTTGCCTTGAAGAACAAAGGCACTGGTGTCATGTTGTACCCAGATGACTCTGAAAGAGACAATAAACTTGCGGGTGGATGGGCGACATAGAAGTCCATCGTAAAGCAGGAGAAAGGCTCGCTTGGAGGGTTTTCGGATGGTGAGCCGGCGGTGCACCTCCTCCCTGCCAACTCCGGTTCCGGTGGCGCATGATCCCGGGCTCAGGTGATCTTCACTAACAGGCGCAGCTCGCGTAACAAGCTGTGCGTGGTCGGCACCATTACTGACGATTGCCATCCAAATGTTCTAAAGTTCACTGCTACGAGGTTGTGCACCGGCGTCACGGAGAGTAAAGTGTGCTTACCAGGCTACACAATACGGTAGTGTGACAGCACTTACGATTGTCACGGAGGCGGCGTTGCATTGTAGGTCAACTCAACCCTTACCGTCTATCCTAGCTATAATTTCCGCACTCGCAGCTGTTTTATATTGCATCCGTGCAACTTAAATTTGTGCTGGTCGATAGAAGCCTTCACAGTGTTAAGTGTGGTCTAAATGATATTGTCCATAACCCTTCAAAGAGCAAGCGTTTAGTGACGGGGAACGTTAATCGCACCGACCTAGACTAGTGAAATTTCTCCTGCAAAACCATCGCATATTGTGTTAATATTAAGCTTCTCGATCGAGTATTGTATGCTCCTCCGCAAACGTTGCTCGGCCCACTAGGTACATGACGGAAAAACCCGTCCATTTTGGACCTTCGCACAAGTCCTTGACTGTCATTGACAATGTATACAACTCAGAAGTCGAAGTACCGGAGGCTCTTGCTTGCTTACTGGTGCAGAAAACAGGACGCTGGTTAGAAGGAGGCCTATATCGTCCTTGGTCTCTGACCTGTCCTCGATGCTAGCATGCATATCCCTACCTAGGGCTCACCTACGCGCATCATCGTTACGGACTCGCTGGCGCTACTCGACACCCACAATGCTTAGCGGATAACAGTGAGCAAAGACTTGAAGAAGCATCAGATCTTTAGATCGAAAGGGCCACTACCATACAGCAGGAACGCCCACACTGTGGCCTTGTATACGGAGTGAAACTTCTTTCTGTTGCCAAGGATGCCGCAGGCTAATGAAGGCAGCTCAGGCCTTTGTAACTCGTGAGCTGACGTCAATTTCTATGCGCCCAGCTTTGCTGACGCAGCTGTCATGGTAAGCCGTTTGATAAACCACCTCTAGCTCCTCTTTAGCAATGGTCAAGAAGGCAAAAGCGGCTAGTGGACTTGCAGCAACACTTTGTACTGGGAGGGTGCAAAGCGCACACCATATGATGGGACCACTCTAGACAGACTGTTCTGGGTTGATCGTGCCGTCACCACATCGACATCGTCCGCATAACCTAGGTAAACTGACCTCTCACTAGACAGCACTTCACCGTCTACGTCGTGGGATTCCGCAAAGGTACCATCCATGCCAGGATCCACGACGAAATTGAACAGAAGGGGAAATCGGACAAACTTGCTGATCGGCACTTCTGGTCGGAAAGCAATTTGGTTGGTCACAGAAGACCCTGACAAGACCTGTAGTGTTAGAGTGTAGAGCACGAATGATGTTTACATATTTCGTGGGAATATCTTTCCGCGCAAGTATGTCGAACATAATCGATCGATCGAGTGCAGGAACACACACTTATAATAGATGAATACAGCTATTGTCGGTCCGCTATATGCGTGGCGCTGCGCTAGCACCTGTCGCAGGGTAAATATCTGCTCTATACAGCCTCGTCCTGCGCGGAAACCTGCTTGCCATTTTCTAATCCGAGATTCCCCTTCCACAATGAGGCGACGACCCAGAATCGAGGCCAGTAAATTCGTCGCTGCTAGAGCTAGGCTAATACCCCACTGGTTAGAACGGTCTGTACAACTGTCAATCTTTTAGGCTGTCACTATAACCGTTTGGCTCCATATATCTGCGACACGTCCTTTCAGCTGAGTTCGAATAGTGAGGCTAGTCCTTTGCAGATTTCCTCACCTCCATCCCTAACCAGCGCAGGTGGGAGGGAAGCCGGGCCAGCAACAAGAAAGCGGTTGAAAGCTGTGCTGGCGTCTCGGACCGCGACCTCCGACGGAAACACTAAACTAACCGTCCATGGCATGTCCTGCATCAACTGAGTAGGAAGAGGTCCGGGTGCAGGGAGCCAGCTGAACTGCTTTTGAAAGTGTTCCGTCCAAAGAGCCATACGGCGCTCCTTATTTTGTATTAGTGCGCCCGCGCTTTTTCTGACTCACTGACTCCCGGTTTCCTGAGACAAGTGGTGCGGTACATATGGAAGATCTTGTGGTAATTACCGTCTGTTCCTGCCTCCTCCATTTTTTGAGCCCTAGTGGTCCACCAAACTTCTGTGTCAGCATGTAGGCTATGCTTTATTTCGGGACTAATAGCCCACCTCGTCAAAGTCTTCGCCGAGCCAACCGGGAGGTTTCTTCTGAATTCCGACTGGTTCACCGACCTCTCAGATATCCAGTAACCAGTGTGGTGACGATTGAGTGTCACAAGCAGATGTTCATGCGTCCTGCATGGCGGCCGAAATTTTATTCAACAGTAGCGCAGCGTCATAAAAACAAGACAGCGAAACTTCAGCACGCAGTGCGTCTTGATAAGCTTGCCTCAACGACAGCTAAGACAATTCCTTGTTCGCCAATCGGAGGAGACGCTTTGCGCGCCTCCCGGTAAATAAATAAATAAACAGTTATTCTTGGGTATGTAAGGTATGCCCGCGAGGGCATGATCAAATAAGTGCAATTATACATAAGTGTCACGGCAATTGTAACAGTGACAAGCGGAGATCGTTCAGGCTTTCCTATTTGAAACCCTACAAATAGGACAGAAATAAAAATGAAGAAAGCCCACTGTCGTGATTTCGGGCATATTCGTGTGGGCACAGTCGGTCTGCCATCGCTCAATCACGATTACTAGATACGGCTGGCTGGCCGAACAATCTCCTCGTGGTACCAGCTGGGTGGTTCGGGTAAATCCTGTTCCAGCAAATGGTTCGGCGGCAGTGTTCCAGGATGTGGTGGGATTTCGCCTGACAAGCGTTCTCCCTATAAAAAGCCACAAATATCCGTTTAACAACACTGTGACGTGGCGGATGTGACTCGTAAATAAATAAACTCACTGCCTCTTCCCTTTTCCGGAGGTTCATTCACACATCATGGACGTCATCCGATTCAAAGCGTTCCATTGACTTCCTCCTTTGATGTCGAACACAACGGACAAAAGCACACACAGTCACATATGCCTACTCACAAAACATATCCCCTTACAAATACACAGATAAACATAGTTTTACATCTCAACACACGCATAAATTCCTACGCTATTGGTCAAAATGTACTACTTTGTGCAATTACCGATCATACATGTCTGTAATACCATGATCACGCCCTTGATGGTGTGCCTCGCAGTGACGAGAATAAACTATTTATTTATTCATTTATTTATGCGAGTGTAGCGTAAAGAACAAAGCTGAATGCGCAGAAAAATACGTGGCGACGAAATATGTAGATATGGACTTGTCGGGACGAATCAAGCATTGTAGTATGTAGTCATGGTCAGCTTGTCGGTGTGAGCTTATTGGCTTTGACTTTATTCAGTGGCGAGCCACCTCCGCCACGTTGCAGTGCTGTTAAACGGACTTCTGTGGCTTCTTATAGTGAAAAGGCTTGCCAAGCAAAACCCACCACGTCCTGGAACACTGCCATCGGTGCATTCAAATGACAAGCTGCGATTGGCAGTTTCTTATTGACCGATTTTTGGTTCTGTTAGTCGCAGTCAGGATACGGACGTAATTTTAGCTGGCTGATGCATGATGGGCTCGGGACAGTATCATCCATGCGTCCTGTCACTTCCTGCCGGAATTGCACGGCCCGTGCGGTAGGTAAACTATGAATCAAACATGGTGAAATGTTTCGTAGTCGTCGCCTGTAGAACCGCGTAATATCTCCGAGGAATATCCAGTAGTATCCAATAATATGTTGTTAAACCAGTTATTAGAGGAAGGAGAATGGCCAAAGACAATCGTTCTGGTCCGAATAAGCTGCAAATTGTCAGGGATAATGAACCGGAAATCCTCCCAGAGTAAGTTCTGTTGATTGGGGACACTGGCATCTACGACCACCTGGCCAGGAAAGTAGAGTTGGCTGCTTCGGATGTGGTAAGTGAAAAGAATTTCAGTAGGGTAAAGGGCCAAACCTAGTTGTTCTTGCCACAATGAAACTATTTCAGGTGAAAGCATTATGTTGGGATATTTCCAACCCAGGTGCATAGCACAGGCAGAAAAATCCACCATCCGATCAGGTGACATGTCTGAGTTGACATTAAATGTCAGCACGTGAACTCCGAGTAAGAATTATGTGAAGAAGAAGAAGAAGTGAGCTGAACCCAGTTGTTCAAGCCTCAATATAATGGCATCTACCCAAGGTAACCAATAATTGTTTTGTCCATCCGGTAAGTAACAAGACAGAGTAGTAATTATCCGTCCATTTCCAGGTAAGGGAATATTGTGCTTTGTTGTAGTGTTGAGATCAAGGCAATGGACGTATCTTCAGTTTAAGGCTAGCGGTTCTTTGGAAATCCCGGAGCAAAAGACAACGAACAAAGACAGCCACACAAGCAGATAACAAACATGCTTCCGGAACTCAGAGTAAAAGGGCAGTCGCAATAGTGCTTTTACTAATGAACCTCACATTATATGTAACATTATAAAGCAAATACCTCAGGTACGTGTGTTCCATACCAACTTAGATTATCCATACAGTGAACGGTGGAGCCACAGTAAACTGCGCGATGTTGGGGAGCGAGACGCCGATCCGAAGCGTTTGGATTAGTAGGTGGATTGCGACTAAGCAGTTTAAGTAAGTGGGGGAGACGCATGGTGAGGATCAAGGTCAGGAATGAAATAAGCTATGATGATAAAGCACACGTAAGTTCAGCAAAGTTCTCGGGGAACAATGCTTCGGGTATGCAGCACTTGGAACATATACTTCTCAGCGATAATTATACAGTCAGAAAGCACAAATACGGTCAGAAAAGAATAGCTTAAGTCAAAGCCCAGAGATAGCCATCCGGTTGAAAAGCAACCAGAGACCGAGCTAAGGAAAAGACAGTAGGGTTGAGAAAGGCTTTTATTGAAAGAGTGTAAAAGTCAACGTGGCTTTGAGGAAGAAAGCGGTCCGTTAGGACAGTCGAACCAGGAAGGGTAACACCTCATAAACCTGAGTGAATTCGAGGCGCAGAGGGCCAAGCAAGCGAGACTGGAGTGGTCAGCTCGTTGGGATTGGGACTTACAATAAAGGTAAGCAAAAGGCTAGAACAATAAAGAGTGAACAAATCTAGCAGGCCCTAGAGGCAAAGAAAACGTATAAATGGGCCTGCAGAGCCTGTACCGCTAAAGCCTCAATTACAACGGAGTAATTAGAGAGAAGCGGCCAGGTCAAGTGAGGATGGATCACGCTAGGGCAGTAAAGCTGGCCGTCCGCTTGAAAGAATGAATAAAAGTGGAAAGCGGGAGAAGGTTAGGGTCGTGGTGAGAAGGGTTTATTGATAAAGTGTGTAAAAGCCCACGAGCCTCTCCACTAACGTAAACAGAACCATTAGGTCAGCCGAACCAAAAGTAGTGACGCCTCAGAAGTCCAAATGAATTCGGTGAGTACGAGACCGACTGAGCGGGACTGAATTAATCGGCACTTTTGGATTAGGGCCCACAATGAATATAAGAACAAGGCTATAACAATAACGAGAGAACAAGTCTAGCAGGCCCTCAGAGTAGGGGTAACAGAGTTAAGTCTGCCGAGCCTACACCGTATAAGTCTCGGTAGCATGGAAGCAGTCAGAGTGAAACAGACTAGTTCGGTGAGACAAGAGCAAGGCTGGGCAGTAAAGCTGGCCGCCCGAGTAAGTAACGGAATGAAAATAGAAAGCGAGCTAAAAATGGTTAAGGTCGGGGTGAGAAGGGTTTATTGATAAAGAGTGGAGGGGCCCACGAGGTTTTCCAGGTGATGTAAACAAAATCCTTAGGTCGACCGGGCAACGAGGGGTAATGCCGCAGAGTTCTAAGTGAGGTCGATGGGTGAGAGGCGGACCAGGTACGGCTAGACTATTCGTCGTAATGGGTTAAGCCGAACAATAAGTTAGTGAAAAAGTTCTATGGCAATAAACGGTGAGCAAGTCTAGCATGCTCCAAGAGTGAGGAAAACCTAGCGCTAAGAATACAGATCGTATACCGCTTAATCTACGGTAGCATGGGAGCAGTCAGAAAGAAACAGACTGGTCAGGGTAGATTTGATCACGGCAAGGCAGTAAAGCCGTTCGTTCGCTTAAAACAGGAATGAAAACTGAAAGCAAGATAAGAAAAGGCTAGGGTCGGGGTGAGAAGGGTTTATTAATAAAGACTGGAGGAGCGCATGAGGCTTTCCAGGTGATGTAAACCAAATGGTGGGCCAGCCGAACCAAGCTTTGTAACGTCGAAGAACTCGGACTGAAATTGGATAACAAGTGGCCGATCTGGTGAGACTGGATTAGTCGGTGCGTAAGAATAGCACGTATAATAAAGTCAGGAGAAAGGCTGTAACAATAGAGGAAGGACAGCGGATGAAGACATGATCAGAGTCGACTCAGGTACCTCATAAAGCGCCGAACTCCAGCTTGGAACCACGCCACTTGTAGCTTACAGCTATGTGGTCAATTTGGGTACATCGCTGGCCAGCTACAGGAGGAGGCCAATTGGCACTTGAGCGCCTTCCGAGTCAGAAAGCAGTGCTACTAAGAAACAACTGAGGTTCCTTACACAGTTGCAGCAGAAGATCGCTGTTGTCAGTCCGCTCGGAATTAAGCTCATAAGTACCACTTAGCTGAGCTTCTGAAGAGCTCACACATCCTACATTTACGTTCCTATTCTCTGCAAGTATTATAATATCTGAATTAGTAGCAATGCGTAGTCGTGCCTATAGCTCGTGATAGAATGTGTCCTTGACACCAGTTGAACTTCAGTCAGCGAGAGCAAAAGCGGAAAGCACAAAGAAACCGAGTTTTGTACTGCATCGTAAGGCAAAGTTAGCTGATGTCGGAAAACGGACTGCACCTAAACAGCTGTTCACCCGAATGCAACCAGCCAACAATGGCTCAGCTTTGGAGCTTAGGACGATACCTGCACCAGCTTTACCCGTGAATGCTGCAAAATTGTTAATACAGCAGCCAATTTAAGTGAATCCATCAACAACCTTGATTTTCCGCTTCGAAATTGTCAAGGAGCCATAAACTGGCTGGTGGTCTAACAGCAACACTTTGCACTTTGAAGGTGCGAAGGGCTTACCAACTAATGGGACCACTCAACACAGGCTAATCGGGTTTGATTTGTCACCGCAACGGCGTTGAAAAGCGAGAGAATATTGTCCGCAACATGTAGGTCAACTAAAATTTTACCAGGCCGAACCTCAACGCCTACGTCGTGAGTTTCCGTAAAGGTGCACTGCACGTTAGAGTCTACAGAGAAATTGTGGGAAGCTGAGGAAGCTGACAGTTTTGTTGTGGTCTGAGTGTTAAAAGACGGGTCATTGTAGACCATAAAGCGACCTGTAGCGTTCGAGTAAAGTGCACGTAGGTTGTTCACATATTGTGTTGAAACACATTTCCGCGCAAACATTTCGAACCTACTCGATCGATGGACTGAATGAAACACGCTTGAAATCGAGTAATGCAGCTTTCCATAATACACATTTCGTTGGTCTACGATATGCGTGGAGCTGCTTTAGCACTTGCAACAGAGTAAAGTTAATGTCCATACCGCCGCGTCCCGAGCGGAAACCGGCCTGCTCTTCCCTAATCCGAGGTTCCCGTTTCACAGTGAGGAGACAAACGAGCATCGTGGCAAGTACTTCGGTCACATTTGGCAATACCCCTGTGGTTAGAGCAGTCCGTGCGACTTTGCTTCGTGTATATCGTCACTATGAGCCATTCCCTCCAGTTAGCCGGGACACATCCCTTCAACTAAGTTTGAATAATGAGGCCAATTCTTTGTAGAGGATTTCACCATCATCCTTAAATAGTGTAAGTTTGAGCGCATCCGGGCCAAGGGCGCGAAAGCGGTTGCGAGCTATGATCGCGTTCCGGAACTCGACCTCCGACGGAAGCTCTAAACTAACCGTCCATGGCTCGTCCTGCATCACCTAAGAAGAAAGTGGTCCGGCAGCACTGGGCCAGCTGAAGTGATCTTGAAAGTGTTTTGTCCAAGGAGTCATAATGCACTACGTACTATTTAGCAGTGGGTCTTGGCCGATCCTTTTTGTATCACTGACAGACCCTTTTCTCTGACCAGGGGTGCGAATCCGCTGGAAGACCTAGCGGTAATTACCTACTGCACCTGCCTCCATTTCCTAAGCCCTACTGCTCCACTAGGCTTCCTTGTCAGCATGTAAGCTGCTGTAGTTTACGCCTAATAGCCTGTCTGGTACCATTGTGCTGTTGCAGTTAAATAAAGCCGCGGGGCAATGAGCTTCATCCCGCATTCTGCAAATTCGGGAGCCGTGCAGTTGCTGATGAGTTGCACGAATTACTAGTGAAAATGTGGGAGCGGGAAACTGTCTCAACCGACTGGAGCCGCTCCGTTATATTTTCCATCTTTAAAGGAGGCTGCATTCGGAATGGGGTAAGTTAGAAGAATTCGTTTGCTCCTATTCTCCTCCAAAGTACTCGACTCTGTGATCCTGCACAGACTGACAAGCGCTGGTGCAAGCCAGCTTGGTGAGGAGCAAGCCGCCTTTCATCTGGATCCTGGCTGCAGTGAACACATCCTCATTTTGCGTTAGTTATTGGTGCACCTTCGTACATACTGTCGGCCCCCACTTGTCCTGTTCCTCCATATCAAAGTGGAGAGACGTGCACTTCGGCACTGTCTACTCAGGAAAGGTGTGCCAGAGAAATAGGTACATATTATTCGAGTATCCTACGCACGTGGCAAGGGCAGACGGAGGGCGGCCTTCCAATATCTCCAGCGGAGTGAGACAAAGATGCCCGCTGTAACCTTTCTTCTTCAAGTTCTCTATTATCAACAGCCTGGAGATTACAGTTACAGGACAAGGCGTATAGGGTGTAGGTCTGCTCCCATGTGAACGACTGCTTGACTTGGATTATCCAGATGACACTGCCCGCATCTGTGACAGCTCCCAGACGTGCCAAGCTGCACTGGACAGATTAACGCTGGCTGTCAGCCGCTATGGGCTTTGCTTTGCATCATCGAAGTGCAATGCTTTGCTTTAAAGTTGGCAGGAATCGCTGGCGCTGACCTTTGGTGGGAAACAGCTAAAAGCCGTTCATAACTCCCTCTACCTGGGATTTTGTATCAGCGCCCTTGGGGTCAATCACGAGATCACAAACCTTATAGCGGAATGTCGTGGGTTGGCCACTCTTGCTAACTATGGCGTCTGTCCGTTCTTCTATACGGCAGTGAAACGTGGTCTAGGTACCGGCGCGATGTGCGATATCTCGAGCGGTTCCATCAGCAGTGTCTGCGACGGATCTTGCACACCGGCTGGGGTGACAGAGTTGAAGACACGAAAGTTTTGCGCCGAAGTAGGATGTATGCAGTGGACTGCATAATTTTTTGGGACACCTGAGGTGGATCGGTCATATGAGCCGTATGGCTTCGACGCGGATACAGAAGCAGTTATTATATGGTCAGCACGTGGGGAAACCAAAGTTACGATACCAGGACATGATTAACGTGAGCCTCACACGTTCTAATCTTGATTGCAGATCATGGGAATCAAAGGTGGTTGGTCGGCGCGTATGGCGCGATCTGATCACCAAGGCAGTTGCCCAGTTGCAGCAGAAAGCCTTCATGCATGCAGAGAAGAAGCGGCAAGTGCGGAAGCGGCAAGCAACCATGGGTTGTTCTCCATTGACATCAAGCGCATGGTGCTGTATTACATGTGGTCGCGAGTGCCTTAGTCAGGCAGGCTTAGTGAGCCATGAGCGAGGCCACCTGGGACCACTACAGAAGCGACGACGGGTCCTGCAGAGGAGGTAGGCAGAACCGGCGCAGCGTTTGTAGGTACGCTGCATTCGATTTACTAACCACGTGCATGCATGCTAAATCTGTTTATTTCAGGTGGTGGGTTTTCAATTTTGCCTTAATGATTTTCTTTCGCATATAAATGTCTACCTGTACTCTATTCCATTAACTATTCCATTAACTCGCACACCCTGCCTAAGGCCATTGTATTCCATTTCCATAATATTTTTGGATTCGTGGCATTTCCGTAAAGTATATTTTTGACCTCGTGAACTTATCTAGGATTCGTTTGTAAACAACTTATTTAATATGCTCATTAAATTAAGGTTTGTCACCGTTTCCTTATGCATTAGTCTATTTATTATATTTCTACCTCTCTGTGAAGTGACTGGCTGTTGCTTGATAGCCTTGGTGTGGCTGCGCTTGGTGTGCATGTTGACGAGGTGCCCACCTGTCTTTTACCCGCTACCTCGTCCATACTGTCTGCAGGAGACAGTTGGTCGTTGCTGGAGGGGACGGGGTGCACGGTCCTTGTGGCCGTGTTAGGATCAAAGAGTGGTTCCATACACTCAGTGTAGAGCGGACTACGGTCCAGCCACCGCCTTGTGTGCGCTTGATTCCCAAATACAGTGTGCTTGTGTTTGCTTGTGAAGAAGTGTGGGCCGGCTCCGTTGATGAAACTTGGCTCCCATCCACATTCCTCCCGGTCTTATTCCTTCGGGTGTACACTGGATATTGGGTGTGTGCTTGGAGCGGTGGGTAATGCAGCGCAAGCCATTCATGGTCCCTCTGTAAGCGCAGGCGTCCTGTGGCTTACCACAGTGACAGGCAAATCCGAAACTGGATGCCGCCAACCATGCGTGATGCTTACTTTAGTGATCCGCCACTGCAGGTTTTTCTATATTTAACATGTGTTTCCGCAGTTATATCCCGTTGCACCTGAAGTAAATGTATTGATTGTACACTTTTGAGTTCAGGACACCTATCTATCCGTGGTGACTACTTAAGTTATCCACCACTACTCGTCTGCCTCCACGCAACATATGCCACAGCATAAATACTTTGTAGCACCTCCGGTACGTGGCTTTTTGAGGCCTTTTTTGAGCGCGCATATTTCCTTCGCATTCTTTACTGCTCTGACCTTCCCCTCGCTTGCAGACTAATGCAGGATGTAACGTGTCTATTTATCGAGGCGTGTTTTAGCCCTTAGATGTTTGCTTGTAGCAACGTTTTTCAAACAAGTTATCTTTTTATATTGCCTAACGCATCCTTTCATCCCTTGGAGAGTTTATATTGATTTAGACCTGTCACGGTGGACTTATATGAGGTTGGCGCAATCATTTCTCAGTGTTCACACTTGGTGGGATCCACACAATATGCACGCTCACTCGCCTACTGGTGAATATTTCTGAATGCTTTATACCTCGGTCAACTTTATTACACCCAATTTCCCAAGGTCCGGGACCATATACATCCACCGCTGTTTATTAGTTTACACGTTACTGTTTATCATTGTTGCCATCGCAATTATCGTTAATACACTACAACTGCCATGTCCAGTACAACATTGCAGCTGTGCAAACTCAGGAGCATTAATGCAATAACCGGAGATGTATATGCATGGCATCTACCACGTCCGCAAAGCAGTGCACAGCACTGTTGCCCTTAGTGACAAATGGATACTACTACATTTTCAAAAACCTCGCGTAGCACAACTGTTGCGCTGAGCACATTACCGCCGCATACGGTCTCCTGCTTCAAGACCGTGAAAGGGACATGTTTTTCCCGTTGTTCTGTCTAACGGCTAAAAGAAGTCCCGACGCATCCTTGCAGCAGGCAACCTTATTTTCCATGCAAACCTCCAGTAAACATTTATGTCTCCAAATATCTACCATTACTAACGGCATGTGCACAACTGCGCTTCCTTTGGTTTGATTTGCAGAAGCCATCTTGGTTAGTGTATGCATAGTGTTTTTCTATTGGTAATAGCTTCGCACAGTTCACGGGACCTAAATGGGGTAATTAACTAACATTAATGGAAGCTCGTACAGCCAAGGACATACGTTTCAATCCTGTCAATAACAACATCTCCTTATGAGACATGGACAACCTTATTACGCGGTCTGCATTTGCGATGTTTAAAACATCAAAGTAATCGCAGGTTCATAGATGACGCCGGGTTTTCGGTTATGGTATTTATATTACCTATCCACGCATTGTTCATACAGGCAATTAACGCCAAGCCTGGGTCAGTTAAATTATTCATATTAATGCGACACCATAACCTATTAACATGGCTTTAATATGCACCAATCTTGTTTGCAGGAATACCCAGTAATACGTAGTCATGCGTATATACCTGCTTTACATATATGAAATTATTTCCACATTTTCATGATTTTGCTCAATTGCTCCTTTAGCACAATATCCTTGCATGTGTTTCGTACGTCGTTCATTTACGTCCACTATAAGTTTCAATGGCTTTTCCTTATACCAACTGTATAATTTTATTAATGAAACGCGCAATCCAAATATGCTACTCACATTATTTCCAGATGTACAGTCGCCTATATTTCTTAAGCTGCGTGATCAGTAGCAAATATTACTTGCGTACTTTACATTTCCTGTTCAAAAAGCAAATTGCATAGGTAGATATACTTAGGTGTAAATATTATTAAATATGCTTAACTGTACGCACCTTTAACACATTTGCCAATGCAGTAATATATAATTACCTTTGCCATTACATATATATGTAATTACTTATAATTTTATACTTGTGCATACAGGCTTTCCTTACGTACACTTATACACTTAGACAGATTTGTGCATCCGTCGTTCCTTCGAGTCTTTTATGCCACATAGTAAAAGTAATATCTATTCCCATTTTAACTATCACTGTTAATGGCACATACACATGAGGACAAGCGCAAAGTACATAATCAGACATGCAACTGTCATCAGTAGGTGTAGGTTACGGTGCTCCAATAAACCGACATGTGCATCCCGGACATTGCAACAAGTGCATTTTCATTATCGAACTGAAATTAAAGCACCAACTTTGTATTCCATTTTTAAGTTAAGGAGAATTGTGAAACCGTTTTGGTTAAGCAAATATAGTTCAAACAAATGCTTTTTGGATGTCTACACCTGCAAAAAAGAACATTCAACGTTTATCCTGCACTATTTTCCCATATTTTTCTAGGTCCCTAGATCAGTTGTGCCTCGAGGCTGGCTAGCCGAACAACCTCCTCGTGGGGCCAGCTGGGTGGTTCGGGTTTAACCCGTTCCAGCAAATGGTTCGGCGGCAGTGTTCCAGGACGTGGTGGGTTTTCGCCTGGCAAGCGTTCTCCCTATAAAAAGCCACAAATGTCTGCTTAACAACACTGCGACGTGGCGGATGTGACTCGCCACAAACTAAAGTCACTGGCCCGTGGACATTCGGAAAATGCTATCCAATCCACGAAAATCAATCGCTTATTCCCACATTCCTGACGATAACAAACAGTCAAAAATTCTGCTAGCATTCAAAAACACAAGCTACATTCCTACACAATTACATACGTATATACACCCATATACTTACATACCCTGTTATGCTAAACATGTCCTTTTGTACAATTTGTGCACACTATGTTAGCTAAGTATGATCATGCCTGTAAAGGTGTGCCTCGCATTGTCGAGAATAAAAATTTATTCATTTATTCATATTTTGAAGTCGCGAGTTTCGTTAAGCGGCCCCTCCCGTAGCCGCAACCAGAGGGCGAATCGAAACCCGTAAATGTAGTTTATCGGTTGATGATCGGTTAAAACAAAACTGTACAATAATAATGGAAAAGGGAATAGAAAGGCACCACTGGGAAGAGAGATATGTACAAGCGCTACAGGCTACAACGACGAGCCCAACTTATGAGAGGAAACGCGGCTTGGATGCAACTAAAAGAAAGGCAATGGGAAACTTGGATCCAATGTGTTTATGCGCAAACGTTGATGCTGGCTGTTGTCGAGCGTTCCCGACTCCCAAGTTGGGGCCTAAAGGCTACCGAGCAAACCTGCTTGCAAACGTTGAAGGATATGGCCAAGGACTCTATCTACAAACACAAGAAGTCCAGTTTTCGGTCGACGGTCCTTCAAAAGTCATTCAAAGTCCTACTATAACTTATTATAGCTAATTACTCTACTGTGTATTCCAGCGTGGGGTGTACGTATAACTACGTTAAGTTACCTGATAAGTAAGGTCAGGTCAGGTCAGTTGGAGGATAGAGGCTTCCGCCTAACGAGCGTCCAGTTCTTGTGCCGGTAAGTGAAGCAACCCCGTGCACTTCGACGTTGGATTGTCTCTTCTTGCTTCTGCAATGCAATGAAGCAAGAACAAAAGCAATCTCTGCACTTTCACATGCCTGCAAGCAAGGATTTGATTGATTAGCCGTTTTAGTCTGTCCAGAAATCGTAGAAGGTTTCTTAGCAAGCGTTATATTACCACTTTCTGAACTTTGGCGCGCTCTTACCTTTCAGCTTTGCAATATTCCTTCGGTCCGGCGTTCCAATAGCTTTGGTGTCCAAATGGTGCAGCAAGCTGCATTGCAAAATAGATACCTCGTAGATAACTGTACCCTCGAGCCGCCTAGTCATGGGCCGATAAAAAATTGGCAGCCAAGGAAGCACGGAAGTGGAAAGGGAAAGTGCCGGAGTGGAGTAGAAAGATACGAATAACAAGAAGCGAAACCGAGCGGCCTCTTACCTGTTAACGTGTTTCCGTGACGCCCTGGGACGGGCTGCATTACCCTCCCGCTTACCAGGCACTGTCCTCCGCACCCACAGTAGCCTATACTGGCATCAATTTATATACCTACAGGTAGCTTTGAGCGCGGTTTATTAAGCTTGGGAGATCCAAGGACAACACGCACGATAGAAGAAAGTTAGCTATTGCCTCAAGGGCTATAGTTACGTTTCGTGGACTGCTGGCGGGAACTGGCAGGGTCACAAAATATGTAATATTCCTTCTTTCCCGCTTTCCAAAATCTTCCGCGTCCAAGTAGTGCAGCATGGTTTAATGCAAAATAAATACCTCGTAGATGACTTTATGCTCGAGCTGCCTGTTAAGAGGCCGATGAAATGGTGGCGGCCAAGGAAGCACGGAAGTGGGAAGGGAAAGTGCCGGAGTGGAATGGAAAAGCAAGGATAACAGGAAGCGAAACCGATCGACCTCTTACGTGTTAACGTGTTACATTGACGCCCGTGGACGGGCTACAGCATCCTCTGGAACTGCATAGTTTGGTTATCAATGCTGCTCCGTTTTACTGGGTTACTTTTTTCATTGTGCATTATCGACAACTTAGGATCAGGTTGCAGTAAGTAAGAACTCGTTCTGAATTGGATTAGGTATAAGAAGGAGCATAAGCGGTTTTAGCATGATATTGCATTCATTATGTTCTTCAATTTGATTTTATTTCGCAAGCTTTGCTTTGGTTGCCCTAACTGCCATCGCCCTAACGCAAAGGTTGCGCATTGTTAACTTTACTTGTCAATTACTCGTGGCCGACGTAGATTGCTTCGTTGTGGGCTTCTCTGTTTTGCAGGGGCATTCGCTTACTAATTTCGTAGCGACATAGCAAGACGTTTGCGTATCTTTACTGGTCAAGCTTATTGTATATGTACGTCGTCACCGTGAACGTAACGTTTGCTGCTCAGCAGTTTTAAGGGGACCACGATGTACAAACCTTCAGTGGTCTTTCATGTTGCCTAGTGACCGCGCATTGCGGAATGAGCATTCGCGCGCGAAAAGGCGCCGCAGACCAAATGATCAACTGAGTGTCCAGTGGAGAGTACGGAACATGATATCCCAACGCTTACAATGTGTGAACCTTTACCAGATACAGGTAACTTATAATAATTCTAGGTTATTGTCAAATATTTCATATAAGCAACCACAGAGCGTTTGTACACAAATAACATACAGGTACAAAGAGGCCTGCAGAATGCCGTAGCGCTGCGGAATACAACGACAGTGCTAACCGTTAGTAGTAGTGTAGGCGTTTCATCGTCAGGATTGGAAGTGAACCAACCAACCCTCAGCGGCGACACCGATCATGTTACAACCGTTGAGGCTATGGAAAACCTACGACAATGGGTGCGAAGCACACGGTCCAGTATTCCTTCTGTGATAAACTTGCTTGCCGCCCTTCGAAAGGCATGCTTTGAAAACCAAAATGTTACCGGACACCTGAGAGCAACAAGTAATGTGCAGACCATTAGCATTGGTGCTGGTGCATATGAACCCATTAGGCTGCCGCGGGGTCTGTGCAATATTTAGCAAGATGAAGACATTCAGCCGCCGGAAATGTTTCCTAGCCGCACATAGATGCTTTCACCCCAGACAACTCCTCGAAAATACAGAGCTGGCCGATTCGGCTTCGATCTATTTATCCCGTTAAGCCAAAACCGTTTGTTGTCGATATTTACGGTGGTCCCGAGAAACCGTATATGAATGAATTGCTAAGTCAACTTATAATTGATATGCAGCTGCTGTTGTCAACGGTGTTCACCGTCCCTGCATGCTCTAGGCCAAGCTTTATGGAAGTAGGTGCTGTTTTATATGACGCGCCTGCTCGAGCATATGTGAAGAGGACGGACCTTCAGGGTACAGCAGTTGCGGCTAGTGCATTATGCGAGGTAGCTATGCCAAGCCGAAGCTTACCTTCCCACCTACCACGTGCCGGCTTAGGTCTCACAATTCGAGTATGAAACGGAAGCGCACTGTATTGTCCCCTTCTGTACACCTCGGCATTGAAATGGTTTCGAAATTTTCCATTGAATACATGCGTTGTGTGTGCTTAATTGTGGTGCGACGCATACTCCGCTTGTGCACGGACGTACCGGCATGGAAAAAGTTGAAATCGTTAAATGATACATTGTGTGCTATATAGCACTTATTGCTACAAAATAGGTGTGCATGGCAATGTGATTTTTCTAGGCGTTGCAGAGGTATATCCAAGTTTAAGGCTGGAAAACTGCGGAACTTAGGCGGTTTTTATACTCCTCGCCCGCAATTTTGTTAACCATGCTGCCAGCTGCCAGCTTACAGATTTTTACCTTTTCAGCTGAGCATATACATTTTCTGTCGCATGCTGTTTAATAAGCAGTACTGGTCTACCGCGAAATGGTTGTTACTTAATTTCATACATCGGTACTACTACTTGTGCGGGAAAGGCCAGCTAACGTTCAATGTTCACGGCCTAAGCCAACTAGCATTGGACGTGGAGGTGCATGCAACGCCTGATGATTTCTCTGCGTTTCCATTCGAGTCCTATATAGTTGACCTGAACCGAGTTGTGTAAAAAGCACTAAATCATGCGTCGCAGATAACCATACGGTGCTTGAAATATGCAGACGTCTCGTCTGTTTCTCAGTGGCCTGAAGCTCAAAGAACGCACACACAACAGCGTGGCTTAATACGTGGTGTGGTGTTGGTTCTGGATGGTACAACCTAGAATGCAGCGCACCCGACAATGTGATCATTGTAGCTGACTGCACATATTGCCTGGCCAGGTTTAACCATAAAAGCTCAGAAGGTGAAATCATTGTTTGTGAACCTATCACAGGCGCGCACGCGTTGTACCACCTCCGGATACCCTCTTCCGTTTGCAACCTATTTGCCGCCTTAGGTGCCAGCGATGCGCTGGACTCATTCCGTTTTGGCCCCATCCTTTGCAAATGTGTGGGTTTATCTGGCACTTACTTCTTGGCTATTCTTCCCTTGTTGCATACCTTTAAAACTCGGGATGGTACGACGTGAAGTATTGTCCACGTTCAGAGTCCCTAAATGTTCATGTTTACTTTGCTCCACTTGTGTTCCTTCTCATGAATGTCCTGACTATTAATTTTAATGCCAATGATTATCGCTTGTATGGTTCGACCGCTTGTTTAAAGTCCTCTTATTTGCTTGCTGGCTGAAATGGAATGCTTTTTTAAAGGGTTTGCATTTATCCCGTTACACGAGTTTCTTTAGTACCACTTCATGCAGTGTGATCGCAGGGCGTCCATCTGAGACTCACATACATTCACTTCATACAATGAGCAACAGTACATCCTTACACGGAGACGCTATCACAATATCGTTTGGATCAGTGTGAGTGATGCCGTACGAAGCACCATTTGAATGGGTACAAGGTCGTAATTATTTTCGGCAGAAGGGCATATGGAAAGCTGTTAACAGCGTGTATGCGTCTATGTGCATCCGAGTAGCAAACTACAGGGCGCTGAGGGCATTCTTAATAGCGCAGGTCTGTGTGGGCGTGCACTGTACGTACAATGTAAGACCACCTGAACACCATGGAATGGTTGCTAGCAACACGGAATCAGGCAACATGGCCATTATTTTAAACCGGTTGGCAGCTTTTCAGTACCGATGCATTCAACGAAAAATCTTCGGTACACAGCACGCAACGAAAAGGCTACTGGTGTTGCGGAATGAAGGTTTAGGTACCGATCATATTTATTAAGTAAACGTTTCGTTGCCAATACGTCATTTTTATAATCAGTGTCTGCGCAAACTGACAGAGAGTACACGCATAAGTCATCTATTTCAGCGTTATGGCCACGTTAACATAAGGCTTCTTTCGTTGAATACGCCCACCGTGTCTACGGTTACAGCCAGTCAGCAGCTTTTGGCTGTTTGAAGACGGTCGACGTGCGTTGCAGCCAAACGTTTCCTATGTAGAATACATATACGTTGCATGGGAACACCAGTCGGCGGACAAGAATGGTACATTTACCGACGTGTTTATACTTCGTCGAAGTAGTAAGTTCTGTGCTGACATAATTTTTCATTTCGAGCATGCAGTCGTCATCGCCAACTTGGTCGATCTTCCGGGCGTACCCGAAGACACGGATTCAACTGCAGACGTAGGCGCCCCCCACATAGACTCATGTGAGTTGCCTTATCGTCTGCATGACATTTCATTACAGCCGTTTACCTTGTCGTTTGACTTCGGATGACAACAACTTGGATCTTCAGGAAGCGCATGGTAACCACAGCCGTTCCATATGGCTCACCACTACCATTAATTTAACTGTGTTGGCCAACACGAGCGATAAAACCCGTGTCGGTCATCATCCCAGCAATACGACAAGGGTGCACATGCACAACCTAATAAGGTATGGGGTACTTTTGCTGACCTGTAACCCGCGTTCAAAACTGCATCTCATTGGATGAAAATTTGCAACCAGATCCGGAAACGGGATGCAGGTTTATGCTTAGACTTTCTAGCTTGAGTAGGGTACTCGTAGAGGCTAGATCTGACACTTCCCTCATCACCATTCCTAAAAGCGATTGGAAGCGCACTCACCGTGAACACTTACTTAAGGTTTATTTATTTTCCTGCAGGCAACACGGACCAACTGAAGAATAAACCCCAGAATAAACCCCCAGGTAACGTCCAGAAAATTATCGAGGCGCAGGAGTATGTAAATAGTTGCATGAGATCCCTTGCTGTGCCCATTGCCGGCCAACCAGGGCAGCAGGTAACGCAGATTGCTTTGCTAAGTACATCGGTGGAAGAACTACCGTCCATCGATATAATAATTCAGGCAACAATTTGTAGGCTGCTTGTATACATCACCTATGCATGCAGAACACTTATTCAAAAGGTGTGCGCGGAGTCCCCTTGTCGAGGACCGTACGCCTCATGCTGCCATGTCTTTTAACGCAGACAATGATGGCTGAGGTTAATTACTCCGTTGCCCGCCACAAATACGGATTCCAGAAACCGAAGCTATTCACCCAAATGCAAGGTAAGCGACCTCTTTGCCTTATCAGCTCTGGCACAGCTCCTCTATTGAAACAATTCTCCATAATCAATTTCTCACCTGAAGGCATGACACAATACGCCAGTACATCCTTAAAATCCATTCATGGCAACGCATGGCGTGACTCCGCCTAAGCATGCACAAGCAGCCGGCGGGTATGCAATGCTGGATTACGCGTTAACATTTCTTACGTTTTTAAAGCAGTTGACTTGGACTTCCCAGACGGCAGCATAGGAGAGGTCTGATGGTTGTAAACGGAACCTTGACCCCTGTTGTTAATTTATTTAATATTTATTTTGGATTAATTTGCTTTGCTTTAAGGTAGCCATTGCTGTGTCGTTAGGCGGACATATTACCGTGCAAAACTCGGATTCTATTCCCGCCATCTTTTTGCTTATTGGGACGGAAACCCTTGCGTATCACGATGACTAGTGAGTCTGGACCGTGTGCGCCGCGTTCAACATGGTTTTCTTCATTTATTAGCAGCGCAATGTGCACCATTATACCACGCGGTCCCCAGTCATGATGCTTGTTACGTCGCATGCAAAAACTTTCCATGTAGGCGGTTAGCTATGATTCCCAGCCTTAGGTTGCTTTAGTAAGACGATGTGATACCTGGATCGCCTGTGCTGCTTCTAGACGGTGCACTCAATTTTAGTAATCCAACCAATAACTATTCACCAAGAGATGCCCCAACACTCCATACTATATCCCACTTCAACTAATCTAGTAAACTATAGTTCCACAATATGCTCCTCATCAACTCCAGATCTATTAATCAAAAGAATTACCATCTGGGTCCGATTGTTACTATGTCCAAAGCACAACTGGTTCTAATCACAGAGACATGGTACTCTGCCAACTCGTCTGACTCACCTATCCAAATACCTGGCTACGCTTCACTATGTAGTGGGCGCGACAAGCGACGGGGCGGATGATGCCTCATCTACATCAGCGAAGACTTTCATAAATCCTCCTTCCAAATCATAACTTTTATTAACGCGGAAGACCCTATATGGATTCAGGCTGATAGCGAGCACCTAGACATCCTCATTGGCTGCATCTACATCGGACCGCATATCTCAGCAGCTGAAAACAAAAGTTGGTCGAGCACTTCACCGAAGTTTCGCTATTATCTGCACGCCTTAAGATAATCGGCGGGACTTTAATATGCCGCACATTGAGTGGTCTATCCAGTCATCGCCTCGCAAATATAGAGCGTTTGTCGACCTTATCTTTGCATACGACTGGAAGCAATATGTTAACGTACCTATCAGGAAATCTAACGTCCTTGACTTAATAATCACGCAAGGCATCAACCAAGCACAACACTGTGTGCTTGACAACCTTCTTGGTAGTGATCATAAGGCAGTGAAGTTAACATTCAGACTGCCCACTACAAGCACTACAACCTCTCTCCCAGTGGTTTCTTCCGTCCTCTACAACGCGTCGATTGGGAGAGCTTCTCCACTTTTCTACGATCTCTTACCTGGGCTGTCATTTTTCTGGCAGCAGACAGATATGGCGACCCACAAAATATATAACCACATTATGTTCTGTCTTGACGTAGTCGCTCCTAAGCAGAACATGAGGAAACCTACGAAACCCAAGGGTGTAGCTGACACACATAAAGTCCTAAACAAACTGAGAAAAATGCGCCCCAGCTACAACAAGACAAAGGAGTTCCACATAATAATGCGCATGAACGACACAGTAACAAGTTGGAGAAACCTGCAAGCCACGTCTGCCACATGAGCCGAACACGCTGCACTCAGCAGTAACAACAAAGTTAAGGCACTCACTCAGCTGATGAAATGCGGAGCAAACAACTGTGCTCCATCAATTGCATCATTATCACTTCCTAATAGCAACCTCATGGCGGACCCCGCCCAACTTTGTGCTGACATCAACAAGCACGTTTGCAACTCTTTTTCGGTCACCGCTTCAACGACAACGCCTACAACACTCCTGCTTACTGATGAGAGGCTGACCAGCATCGAATTCAACCTACGCGCAATCATGCGAGATACTCGTACACCAAAAACGTCTCAATACCCCGTTCCGGATGACGTTCCATCCGTAGTGCTGATACGAGGAGGTCCAGACATTCTAGTTCTCCCCCTTAATCCATTTACACCCCCAATGACAACCCATAACTTCCCCGCTGCTTGGAAGCATGCTGTAGTCCCACCACGATATAAACGGGGATCCCGTCTTGACACAGACAATTATCGGCCTAGCAGCCACACACCCATCACTTCAAGAGTAATGGAGAGGCTGGTAAAAGCAGAAATTCCTAACTTTCTGTTGCCTCGTAATCTCATTAACAGGTCTCAACACGGATTCCTGCCCGGGAAAACCTGCCAGGCCTGTATGTTTAAGTTTTTAAACAACGTCATTGATGCGATAAATTTTGGGGCATAAAGTTGTCGTCCTCTTCCTTAACATGAAAAAAGCATTCGACCGCGTTCCACACCTGAAACTACTGACCAAACTGGCCTCTTTTGGCATCGCCGGGAAGCTGCTCTCCTGGTTTGCATCCTACTTATCAAATCGAACACAATCGCTGTGCCTTGGTGGCCCGACGTCTTCCAGAAAAGCGGTCGCCAGCTGAGTCTTTCAACGAAGTGTGCTGGGCCCCATGGTCTTCTTATTCTACGCCAATGGCGTCTTCCAATTCTTCCGCTGGGGAACGCCCTACCTATTCGCTGACGACATCAAAGTCGTATTTTCTTTCATCCGATAATATGAGAGATAATATGTACACAATACAAAGAGACATTATGGCGCTAGAAAACTGGTGCGCAATATGGAATCTCGAATTTTCCTCATGAAAAATCAGCATTCTCTCTTATAGATGCACCGTGCCACCGTATTCTCTTACTCTCAGTGGAACTCCTCTTACCGTCAGCCACTTTGTTCGTGGTCTGGTGGTTCCATACTCTAGTACCTTCAACTTTGCAGAACAAGTAAGCTATAGTGCAGCTAAAGCTAGGTCATTAATAGGCTAAATCTTCAAATCCGCGTCGTTTTGTAATCTCGAATGACACTGTATAAAACGTGCGCTAGGCCTATTCTTGAATACTGCTCTATAGTCCTTACGAACTCACGTAAGTTCGACAGGATTGCACTGGCGAAAGTACAGCGTTCCTTCACCAAGCGTCTACTAGGCTCAAACATGCTGAACTACCGTAGTTGGTGCAAACAACTGGGACTGGCTCCGCTGTGGCTATGGAGGTTAAAGATAAACCCAACGTTTCTATACAAGTTTACACAAAAGCCGGAAATGAACCTGACACAGCACTTCCGAAGGGAAGGGGATTCCCGATATCATCTACGCTACGCGACCTATTCATTCAGTTTGCGGACTGCTCGTTGCGGCATACGCCAAAGCTTCCTTTTTATGGATACGCGGACACTTGGAACAAATTACCTCTGCAAATTCGACCACTACGCACTTTAACAATGCTATAAGAAGGTTCCACGACGTTAACACAGTCTCCATACTACTAAGCCTCAGTGCCGGAAGACGAGCAATGGGAGAGAGGACCAAACAACCTCTAGCGAATAAGCCTACATCCCCTTTTTTAAGCTTTATTTCCAACGGTCTCCTACTTCATTTTAACCTCGCACCACAGCTGTTTCTGATACCTTATCATCCGCACGTCTGCTCCCTTTTGGCCTTCCTATACTCAACTAAACGAGACTGTCCCAGGACTTCCATCACTTTAATCCAAATATTTCACTTACTTTTCTTTCTAGAACGTTGAGGTTTACATCCTCAGCCTCATCATTGCCTATTCTATTCCACCCTCATGCTTAACCCCACTGTGTATATTGTATTCGTTACCTCGTCTGGTCCTTATCGCAAAGTTTCAAGGGCAGCCTACGTACCCCTGGCGCCAACTCAAAATCCCGGCCCTCGCTAGATTCTCTTTCCTACCGTGCCTCTCATTCTTATGCCTTTTAAACTAGTCCGGCCTCTCAGGCACCAAATTCCTATAGGTCTCAAACCAAAGCCTCTTCTTTTGAGCATTGGCTGGCATCGACTAAGGTTCTCATTTGTATAAGTAGCAACCTCATGATACTTGTCTCCATCTGATTCATTCTCAGAATGCTTGTTCTCCTACCGAAAGTAAAATTTCTGGTCTCTGATTGAGTTTTGCCTCTTGGCTCTACTATCATGCTTCTCAGCTCACATTAACGGCCCCTAGCTTATTTGGCCTCTCTTTTGGTCCATATCGCAAATGTGCACTGGTGGTGTAGGCACCACTAACGTCAGCACAACACCCTAGGCCTCGTTAGATTCTCTTTCTCGCTGTGCCTCTCATTCTTAAGCCTTTTAAACCAGTCAAGCCTCTCAGGCTCGAAATGCTATAGGTCTCAAACCAAGACCTTTCTTCTTTTGCGCATCGGCTGCCATTGACCACGATGCTCAATGATAAGAGCAAAAGCTTCAGACTTGTTTCCGTCTGATTCATTATCTGTATGCGTTTTCCCTACCGAAATTGGCATTTCCGGTCTCTGCTTGAATTTTGCTTCTCGGCTCTACCATCCCGCATCTCAACGCACGTTAACCTCTCCCTCTCTTGTTTGGCCCCTCTTTTGGTCCATATCGCAACTGTTCAATGGTAGTATAGGTAACACCAGCGTCAGCGCATCTGCTGCCATGAAATTTTAATTCTCACATCCCCGTCCACTGGACTGATGGCTTTCTTATTCCACCAGCGCCAGATGCTGAGCACTTGAACTTCTTTAGGTCTCATCCACCCCTAAGTTTAACCACTCGCTATTCTATACTTGTTCGGCACCTCTTCTGGTCAACATCCCGAATCTTTGGGTGAAACACTTAGTAATTGGCGGTGCTGTCTGTATTATTCCCTCACACTTGGTCACCTCCGGAGCCGGAACTACTGTCGGTTTCTCTCTACAGCTGTTGCAAGTATTGCTGTCTGTTCTCGCTCTTGTATTCAGCACGGTCTATGCTGAGCATACTAAAGCGTGCAGCTCCTATATACTAATTCATCAGGCTGCTAGCGACTCATTTACTAGTGAGTTATAACTAGCAGTCTATTTGCCTTCGACGTTCCACCGGGGATGCCTACTTCAGAGTGGCACGCCTAGCATCCTTTGCGGCTGCTGCTCACACTATTGATATTCCCGGTCCCTTTTAGCTCTGGCTCTACAACCATTTTCTAACTAAACCTGTAGTATTCAAGCCATCCTCGCTCCTGTTAATATCGTTGAAGGCCTGTCAACGGGCAGTTTCTTCTTCATAACTAACCCGACTCCCAGTATCACCATTTCCTGTCTTATAGTTGACTTGTTTGCTGAACTGTAGAAGCCCCTACCTTTTTCCGCTATTCCAGGTCCCTTTAGGACTGGCTTTGCAACCTTATTCACGCTACAGCTGTAGTATATAAATGCCATTCTGGTCACAACTTTGACAAACCGTCTCACGCCTTTACCTAACTGTTTAGCATCCGATTACCGAACGTGTTACGCTATTATGTTCATGGGTCTGAAACCCGGCGTAATAACTTCACTGATTCTCATACATTTTCGAACGATAAGCTCTAGTACTATCAACCCATCGCTCAACCCATACCTTAAGCGCACATTAAACTACTCACCATGACCTTCTGATTCCCGCAACTAAGTTACCGGTTAGCACCGCCTGATACTCATAGTCTCCACACAGGACAAGTTTTGCGCACGCTACGCCACTTCGGACAGCATCTTCCTCTCACCTTCATCAAATATCAGATCTCGTGCATGCAAGCAAAACTATGGTTATGAAGTATAACCTATCCGGTCACTCTATTGCTTTCAACCAGCACAACTTTACCATAAATTTTATATTTAAGCATTAACATGGCCCTGTCCAGTTTTCTTGGCGGTTTGCTCGGTCCGTTTTTCTTCTCTCCCTTGTTTTAAAGGATAACATCACCAGCACGGAACACCGCTGAGGACATGCCTGGGACGATCCCATGGACACGGAATCAGTTCAGAACAAAGAAATTACCTTCACTTTGCAATCCTGAGACAATAAAGGAACACAGAAAACTAAGCAAATCAATACAAGTCACCTGAGTCGTCCGACTTCAACAGCTCCGACCACCTGCGGTCGAATCCGAAGAAAACTACACAACCATGGGTAACAAATTGGCGAAGCGTGACTACGAATATCCGCAAGGGTACTCGGGCAGATGCAATGTTTTCAATATCATATCACCAGGCGGGTGCGTTCCAGAACGTGGTGAGTCTTCGTCTGGCAAGCTTTTTCCCTTCAAACAGCCACAAATGTCTGTTTAACAACACTGCGCTGTGGCGCACGTGACTGGCCCCTCAATAAAGTCACAGCCCTTAACACACACGGGCAAGTTGGCCGATACAACATTTACGAATTCGCTGCATATATCTGCTCTCGTACGATCACGCCTACATTATTGATTAGTGACATGTCACTATTCTTAAATAATTTTTCAGCTGTTTCCTCACGCTTCACTCACCTGAAATACACTGTGTACACAACCTCATCGAACTAGTTCCTCATCAACATGCCCCACGTTAGTGATCTTATTCTTAGCTCTATATCACGCATTCTGTGGACATAGACTTTGTACAAACTTGGGTCATATGAGCCCACACTACCGTCTCTAACTGTACTACTCCTGCGCTTGGTGTTGCTAATCCTGCTATCAAGTACAATATTGCAATATGCTGATCATGTCAAAAAGGCGTGCCCCACTTTGTCAAGAATAAAGTAGTTATTTATTTATTTATTACTTTTAACGGGATGCACAGATAGCAATTTTAGAGCCTTCTTCTAGGGGTGTGCGAGCGTGGGTGGCTGGCCCCTAGGTAAGGCATACAGAGTAGCGACTAGGTGTGACGTCCAGTGGTACCGCCTAGGTGCGTGCGTGGCGTCGTGGTGCGTGCAAGTCCAATGGTCTACGCTGTCCAACTTCAACCGTCAATAATCATACATTCTCAGCTTGTGTGTCTCTCGTCCACCATTTAGCATAGGTTTCTGCTTAGACACGGTGAAAAGTTCTTCATTGTGTATTAATGCAACTGCAGCGGCATGACAAATTTCGCCTTCAAGGTGCTTGCCAAAGTACTTTACCAGGAATTGTGGATGACGGTTGACGATTAAGGAGGTTACCGCCTATATTCGCTTACAAAATCCCTTTCTGTGCAAGCAGGGGTAGGCAATAGCGCACTTCGATACATTTCTATCCAAACAGTAGTTTACACGTGAACACTTTACCTACCTTAGATGACGAACCCACTGCTCTTTTCAGGGCCACCCTCCCTCATTGTGCCTTGTTTTCCTTCATAGCAAAGTAAACCTGCAAAGGCAGCAGTTTCCTTGTGGCGTACAACAAAGCCGATTTATGGGCCCAACGCCTTGTAACGCTGCGTGATGTACGACTTTACGCAGGCCGGAAAACAAGTTCGTCTACGATTCATCTGTTAATTTTATGATCCCCGTTACTTTCAACAATGCAACTGGTAGTGTAACCATAATAGGTTCGTAAACATTATTATCCTACTTCATTTTTATTTCTATGTTTCAGTACTTGTGCACACCTTGCGTAATGTCAACGCACCTGATAAACATTTTAAGTATTTTCGCTTTGCGGGTGATGACCGTTCGCAAAGCGCCTTACTTAGACGAGACTAACTGCGTAAGGATTAAGTGTTCGTTTGTTCCTCAGATGACAGCATTTTCGAACTTAGAACTACTTTGGGTATCTCAGTACTAGGTGTTCTGAGCATAGGTTCCCAATCTACTAATATTCCGGTACTCCCCAGCAACATTTCGCCATCAAGCGACCATGCCAATTTTCCATGCAGCGTGTTGCTTACGAAAACATTGTGACGCACTTAACCTTGAGCTGACAGCTGCTCTCCCTTCTTTCAAAAACCGATGGACGAAGAGGACTACGTCGTATTTATATATTAAGGCAACCTTTTTCAAACTCAAGCTTTTTCACTTTATCGCTTTCACCAAAGTACCTAGGTAACCATTCCCTGGGCATTAATCATTATATAAGCCTATTGCTCAACAACCCATTTTAGCCCTTGACTTTCTCGCCGCACGGAGTAACTAGCCTCTTCTACAAGTTTCGTTCCTTTATGTATAGCCATTCAGCCGTGCAGACTTCACTGAGATTATATTTGAGCTACCCGGAAGACGGGGGCTAATGTTTCAACTAAGAACCTTTTACCGGCATCATTTATATACATAGGTTTCTACGCGCACACTTGTCTACAACGTGCCCGTTGCAAGCGAACGCGCCAATAGGTCTTGCCCGTAATATCACACTTGTAAGCCCCAAGCATTTTACTTATCCATATATTACACATCACTTAGGCCTACTGAACACACATATACATAAAATATAAATGTGTGTACCGTACGCTTACTAAGCAACACACCAGCGCATTCAGTCTCGGCTTTCCCTGTCACTGTGACCAGCCACAAACTGCCTACAGCTACAGGAGGACCATGGGTGGCTTGCGCGGCAACACCCACAACTCCAACCACACACTCCATATCCGGTGTAAGCCAGAAGGAATAATACTGGGAGGCATGTGGATGGGAGCCACGTTTCATCAACGGAGCCGGCCCACACACCTTCACAGAAAACCAAGCACGTTATGTTCGGAGAACAAGGTCGTGGCTGGACCATATTCCGTTCCACATTGCTTGTATGGAATCACTCTTTTAGCCTGGCACGACCACAACCAGACAGTGCATCCCGTCCCTTCCAGCAACGATCAAAGGTCTTCTAGCGCCAGTATGGACGACGTGGCGGGTCATAAACGGGTGGGCACCTTGTCAACCTGCACATCAAGCGGGGCGACACCGGGGATATCAAACAATAGCCAAACACTTGAAATAACGTTACAAAGTACGGCTGTTAATGCATCCCGCAACGTCGACGTAAATCTTCGCTGAGGTAGCATAAGCAGTAACTTGGCTAAAAATGAACGTGCGATAAGTAAAAATAGCCAGAAATTACTTAAAATGCTATAAAGTTATTAAGTTAAATAAGATAATGGCAATTAACGTAAGCAACTTGTGCAAGTTAATAGGTCATTCAGATAGACAGTACAAACCAAGCAAACTGGAATGAAGCCTACCCAGCTTAAAAAACCTAGTATCAGTGTACATCGTTTTAGCCCAAGTGCGATGGAGCAGCAGCATGAATGCCACACCAGCCGCAGCATGAGGCACCACACATGCGCATATAAAATAAATTGGTTGCCTAAGTATCTGCTATAAGTTCAATACGTCCTTGAATATATTTTAGGAAAATGCCACAAAGGCGAAAAGCTTATCAAGGCTAACAACAACTAACTTGAGCGACTTGTGCAAGTTACCAGGTTCTAGTTAAGGTGGACATCAAGGAGACCATGTAGCAAACTCTCCTCGTAAAATAAAACGACTCAGCGCACAAGCAAGCGGTTAGTAAATTGAATGCAGCTTAACTACAAACGCTGTGCCGTTCCCGCCAACGTTCTCTGAAAGACAAGTTGTCGCTTCCGTAGTGACTTCGTGTAGCCATGCTCATGATTCACAAAACCTTCCTGACTCAGGAACTTGCGACCGCATGTGTTACAGCACAATGCGATCGAAGTCGATGGGGTACAACCCAGCTGCGTCTGTCAAGTCCGCAGTTGCCGTGTCCTCTGCGTGTACGAAGGCTTTCTCTTTCACCTCGGCAACGGCCTTCGTGATCAGCTCATGCCATGCATGCCGATCAATCTCTTTTGATTCCCGTGACCTGCCATCAACATTAGAACGTGAATGGCTTAGTTTGATTAGGCCCTGACAAAGTAACTTTGGGTAGGCCATTTGCCGGTTCCCCAAACTCAGTAGAGCATATAACAGCTGCTCCGGTATGAGTGTCGAGTCCATACGGCACACATGACCGAGCCATTTAATGTGTCATAACAAAAGGATGCAATCCACTGCATACATTCCACTACGTCGCAGCGCTTGTGTGTCCGCAACACTGTCGCCCCATCCGATGCGCAGAATCCGGCGCAGGCACAGTTGACGGAACCGCTCGAGGTATCGGTATCCATTTTTACACGCAGTTTCACGTCATAAGTTTTACACTGGTTTGTGCATTGTATATCCGACTATTACTATTCGGCATCTCGTTTGCACGCAGTGATCATGGCCAAGGTCCTTGCTGTCTCCTGCTTAGAACCGGATTCGATTGAAAAAGGATAATAATTTTTACCAACTGCGTACCTTGCTTTAGGGGCGTCACTACTGTTTCAAGGCTGTCCAATGCTCTTTTTGTAACAGATAGCTGCACAGCGTTTGTTGTGGCATCAGCGGGTGACGGTACCATGGGTTTCAGCTGGTACCTCCCGGTTATCAGCTTTCTGGTTGACAGTGCGGAACTGCATGGAACAACAACCACCCATACCCTGAAATCCCGACGCCCGCTCCGTGTTCCTAATCAGCTGAGTCTGGGTCTCCAAAGTTGAGGAGCGTACGCCTCCCTATATACACCTCTCACATGCGGACATCCCGAGGCAGCGGAGTAGACACATTTCCGATTCTCCTGTGACAACACCAAAGGCAGAAGTACGAGAGAGCCTGCCTCAGCTAAAGGCATACCAACAAGTTCGGTCACGCCAAACACAGCTGTGAGCAAAACTGCCGCTAAAGGATGCAGAAGTTTGACAGTGTAACGAAGCCTCCTTCGTCTCATTTGACTCACACCTGGTGGGCCCACCGCGTGACCATCAAGCGTGTTCGACGCCTTGTTTACGGTACAGAAAAGGGAACTGAACAGCTCTGCACCGCCATTTCACGCAGCAGGCTCCGACGGCTCGGCCACGTGTTGCGCACGCCAGCCCACCGACTCCCGCAACGTGCGTTGTTTGCGCGCCGAGGGTGTGGTTGGAAGAAGAGGAGGGGTGGCTAAGCCATGACTTGGTCGAGAGGAATGAAGGCCCTCACTTCTGAGCTGTCCTCGGTTGGAGGGTCACTGCTCCCTGGTTGGGTGCCAAAAGATAGTGAACACTTTTGGCTGGATACACTTGCTGACACGGCAAGGAGCCGACCTCAGTGGCGTCCTTGCTGTGAGTTTCTGTGTCCCACCCCATCCCTTTTATTCGTTCTGGCCACCTTCGATATCATTTCCTAGAGCAAAACATACTCGTTTTTCTTTTTGTCTACTAGCCAGCTGGTGTCTTACCGGAACGATGCCTATCCGTTGCTGGTAGCTCTGCCGGCATGCAACCGTTGTAATTATTTGCCTTCTTCTTTGTGTATCGCGGCACAGTAGCTGAGGTGTTGCCCACCCCTAGCTGACGTGTACAATGATGATTTTGCTGGTGATTATCTCAGTTACGGTTGGTTTTGGACAGAATGACGCAGCTGCGAGGTCTGATCACGGCTTATCCCAGTACATAGAGACAACCCATACCTGAAGGAAACAGACGCCAGTCCTTTTGAGCGGTCTCTAATGGTATTAAATGCTCTTGTGTCTACTAAGAAGATACGAATAGAATAAATACAGGACGCTCAAGCATTCCCAACGCACACGGTCCCTCTTCTGTTTGCTAACCAGGAAAAAGGGATTAAACGCGCCTTTGCATTTCGCCTAGGGAGAACGCGAGAAGGCTCCACCGACCTCCGTCCGCTTAAATTTGTCTATCAGGATGAAGAAGGTTGCCGCCGTATTCTAGGACGGACCTCATGACTCCAGGGAGAAAAATTATATGTTTTTCGAAACCTCACCCCAGCACCTAGAATCAAAATTAGAAACGTAGCCAATTAGAAACGTAGCACTATGAGCCCGTAGAACGAATGGCGAGAACAAGTTGCACCTAGTGGGTTTTTCGGGTAGTGCAGTAAGTACAGTGGTTGTGCTGGAAGCAACTGTTTGTCCTGTCCGGGACATAAAAACGAGGACGAAGGATGGCCTACGCGTGATGTTTGCTAAGTTCCGCAGTCTCCTGTACACATTGGACAGGGTACACCCTTACTACGTAGCTGCTTCCTGAGCCGTTGGACTTCACTGATCCGTGGTCCACTTCAGGTATTTCCGACTCCGTGATCTAATCTCAGGATCCTAACTTTTCCGTGCTGTGCGATCGAAAACAAAAGCTGGGGGTGGCGTAGTTCTCTAATAGAGATAGGCCCTTAAAGTTTATCTCGAAGAACCTGTCAGTGACGTCGATGGCGGCGCAGAGCTGCTCGGCGGCTGGATCAATGATGACTTCAACGCTCTTATGGTTGGCGTTCTCTGCGAAACCCCTTGCGGACTAAGCGCCCTGTGCTAGACTTTAACAACTCGCACGGAGGCCGCAGACATTGTCTTATTAGTGGTTAATTCAATGCCCCGGATTTCAGTCAATACCTACCACATTGCCGGCTTCCACCCTAGTCCTTTGACGCTAGTCTCCATGAAACTGTCCTCCAAAGGAATCACTCGCAGTATATAACATGCTCACCGTGTTCCTTCCTGGCCAGACTCCGCATACGCCCGCTTTGGTGCTCAATTATGCCCTGTATTAGGTCGTGAAATTGACCCTTCTACTGCCTATTGGTACACGCGACCGTTGAACTGTCTCCCTCCTTTAAAGTAAACGGCTAGTTATTGGAGCCTGGAGCGCACACAGTCTAAACTTCTGACGGACTGACGCATCAAAGTTTAGGGCCGCAGCATGTACGCTAGACTGGAATGTTCCACAATACTTGGAACTCATGGCGGCTTAATACCATCTATTTTATAAGTTAAAGCTACTCAGTGAGGAGCACTTCCCATACCACGGTAAAAGACCACTCTCTAATGCTCCACTGGATTAACCGAGAAGGCAGGGCCAACAAGAAAACAGACGCAAGTTCAGAGAAAAATTCAAACTTTCCCACTTCGTCGCAGACAACGCTAACTACAAGGCCGTCAGGCACTTCTGCTCTCCGCAGGTTCGTGAAAAGTGACAGCGATATGAGCAAAGCTTTGATGATCCAGCACTTTCTTGGCCAAAACAACTATTTTTATACCTAGACGGCTCCTCCAAGACGGGCTGTAGAATCCCTTCATTGTTTCCGGCTCAGCCGCGTATAATACTGTATAATGCTGACCCCAAAGCTGAGATCTTGGCTGTACCGTTTTTCTCAGTATACAGGAAGGGTGACAACCCCGCAAACAACCGCATACTTGCACATGCAGTACCTCTACGATATATTGATATCGGTGCAAGTGCCACCTTGAAGTTACTGCTAGAACCGAACGCATGTTCCTCACGAAGCCCAGACGGGCTACACCCCATTTTATCATGGTGATAGCAGAATGCACTGTCGCCCCACTTTGTCAACGTTTTCAGCTCTTTCTTAAAGCTGGTTGACTACCTGTCGACTAGAAGATGAGTGTAGTTAAACCGAAATGCAAGGGTGGAAACCGCCAGCCCCCTGCGAACGCTTGGTTAACTTGTTTGCCGCCCGGCATCTGCGAGCTCATAAAAGGTACTCAATAAATGTACCATCCACCGACACTACGAAGGTCTGAAGCTCATTTCGTCTACTCAGTATGACTTCCGAAATGGTCGCTCCTGCAACACTACCCCACAGGTCGTAAGGGGAAGTGGGCTGTCACTGGAGCCGAGAACACTTGTAGATGTGATCTTCATTGGCTTGAAAAAAGACTTTGCAGAGTCCCTCATCAAGTACTACTATTTAAGCTCTGCAGAAATGGCGTATCAGCGAATCTACTGCTATGGAGCAGTGACGTCTTGCATAGCTGGCATATGCAAGGCACGGTAAAGGAAACCCTTTCATTTCCAGTACGTATGTCTTCTGGCTACCACAAGGCTCGGTCTTCGGACTGGCAATATGCAAGGTATAAAGCATTGACCTACCACGTAGTTTACAAACGGATCGTCTGGCCTATGCAGACGACCTCAAGCTATGGTCTGAATTGTCCAGTCTCGAATACGCCGACCCATTGCAGGAAATGCTTGAGCTACTACTTGGCTCGTCTAGCGAATGGGATTTTCCGGTCAACAAATAGCAATTCTCTGTTCTTTCCATCGTTGCTGCTGAACCACCGGGAACCTATTACATTGGCGGGTACCCACATAACATTTCCACACAGGAAAACTTACCAGGGGACAATAGTATTCCCTGATCACCAAATTACCCGGGACACAATAAAGGTGACTGCAGTAACGAACGTGATATGAAGCGTAATAAAAATATCATTCTCTAAAATGATGCCGCAGATGTTTAGGTTTCTCTTCACCACCAACATCCGTCCAATCCTTGAACTTAGACTTCCGGTCATAGCCCCTCTATCTAAACATGTAAGTGACACGATCAACAAAAGCCGTGACGGCCCTCGAAATCTGTCCTTGAGCTACGCGCAAGCCCCTATCATACCCGACTACACAGCATGAAAATTTTCCCCTTAGCCTATCTCTGATATCGCGAAGACCGCGTCTATACTAGGCGGATCTTCGAGGAGCGTTGGGAAACGAGCAAAGGTGGCTTTTCAGCTAAGACTTTTCAGCTCGACCCGAGGTCGCAGCTGAAATCGGTTTAAAACAAGAAATGCAGAGTCCGCTCATATGTTGCTCTCTCTACTCGGGTAATTATGGACTGGAACCGACTACCAGACCCGATTGTAAATGCGCAGTCAGGAACGAGATTCAAACCTTTTCAAGACACCTTCCTACTGAGTACTCCAGGATCCTGCAGGGATGTTGTTACATCTTGGACTACGCCACAGCTACTACGCCTGCAATACTTGAAGGTCGAAAGTGCAGGAGCTGACGTGGGACTCCCTTGTGCTCTCTATCATTTAATGAACTCAATAAACTAAATGAAACCTGCTTAGGCGCAATAAGCCTACGGAATCGACGGAACATTATTACTGCGACATGCGTTCGGCATCAGTGACCTTCGTGACCGTCATGAATCTCAGCTCACAATTATGTTCCCCTCTCTTGTTTGGCCTTTCTTTTGGTCCATATCGCATCGGTTCAATGGCGATATGGTTATCACTAGCGTCAGCGCGACATCCTAAGCTTCCTTTGATTCCCTTTGCTACTGTGGTACTCAGTTTTAAACCTCTTCGACTACTCCAGCCTCTCAGTCCCCAAATGCCCATAGGCATCAAACCAAGGCCTCTCTTCTTTTGAGGATCGGCTGCCACCGGTTAATTTTCTCATTGGTATAATTAACTGCCTTATGTGCTCGCATCCGTTTGACACATTATCTGCATGCTTGGTCGTTCTACGGAAATTGCAATCTCAGGTCCCTGGTTGAGGTTTGCCTCTCGGCTCCATTCTCATGCTTCTCAGCGCACAATTACGTCCCCTCTCGTGTTTTGCCTCTCTTCTGGTCTATATCGCAACAGTCCAAAGGCGGTATAGTTACCACTAGCGTCAGCGCAACATCCCAGGTCTCTTTTGGTTACCATTCCTTCTGTGCGTCTCATTCCAAAACATTTTGGCCAAGTCAGTCCTCTGAGGCTCCAAATGCCCATAGGTCTCAAGCCAAGGCCTCTCTTATTTTGAGCCCCGGCTGCCATCGACTCAAGTTCTCATTGGTATAAGGTACAACCTTATGATACTATTCTGTCTGAATCATTATCTCTATGCTTGGTAACGCCTACCGAAGTCCGAATTTCCGGTCTCTGATTGACTTTTGCCTCTCGGCACCACTATCATGCATCACAGCTCACATTAACGTCTTCCTCTCTTGTTTGGCGTCTCTCTTCGCTGATATCGCAACTATTCATTGGCGGTATAGGTACCACTAGCATCAGCTCATCGGTCACTCCATTGATTTCAGCCAGCACAACTATACCATAAATTTTATATTCATACAATAACATAGTCCTGTTCAATTTTGTTGGCAGTTTGCTCCGTCCGTTTTTCTTCTCACCCTTGTTCTACAGGATAACATTACCTGCACCGAACACCGCTGAAGACGTACCTGCGACGCTCCCATGGACACGGATTCAATAAAGAACAAAGAAAAACCCGCACTTCATAAGCATGACACACTAAAGAACCTAGGAAACTGATCAATTCAATACAAGTCACCTGAGTCGTCCGACTTCAACAGCTCCAACTACTTGTAATGGACTCCGAAGGCGACTACACAGCCATAGGGAACAAATTGGCGTTGCGTGACTGCGAATATCCGCGAGGGTAACCGGTCAGATACCATCTTGCCAATGTATATCAACAGCCGGCAGTGTTCCAGGACGTGGTGGGTCTTCGTCTGGCAAGCGTTTTCCCTACAAAAAGCCACAAATGTCTGTTTAGCAACACTGCGACGTGGCGGATGTGACTCGCCACTCAATAAAGTCACCGCCCCTAACACATTGGCAAGTTGATTGACACTACATTTACAAGTTCTGTGCATATGTCGGCTCTCACATGAACACGCCTACATATCTGACTAGTGACATACCACTATTCTTAAGTATTTTCCACCCGTTTCCTCATACTTCACTCACTGACCTACATTGCTTACGGGACCTCATCGGACTAGTTCCTCATCAACATACCATATAAGTGATCTGATTACTATTTTTACCTCTCGCATTCTGTATACATAGACTACATACAACCTTTGGGCTCTATGTGCCCACACTACTGTCTCCAACTTTACTACTCCCACTGTTGGTGCTGCTTATTCCGCTATCATGTACAATAATGCAATATGCTGATCATGCCCAAAAGGCGTGTCTCGCTTTGTCGAGAATAAAATATTTATTTATTTATTTATAATCTACCACAGTGCACAAATGTATACTCCCCGGGATTTTACATTACGCTTGTCACTTCTGGTGATGCTAATTTATGTCTATCGTTATCTATCCTCGCTTACTTTTCGTATGGGTTGAACAAATTCCTCCATGTAATTGCACTTTTCAAACTAACGTAGAGTCCCGATCTCTTGCGTCGGTTAACATTCAACCTCCAGTTATTTCGTTTAGTATCTCTGCAGTATTTTATTTATGCAGTGTTTCGATCCGCTTCAGTTCCCCGTCGCGGCAGACGGTATTTCATAAAATGTCTTCGCCATGAGCAATTACCACACCGCGCGAGGGAAATCTGAAATATCCGCTTCCCATAACACTTCATTTGCAGTTATAGCATACCTGAAATACGCTAACGCTTACCATAGGACTATGATATTTTGCTTCGGCGGTACATATACTAAAATTGGAACGATACAGAGAAGATTAACGTGGCCCCTGCGCAAGGATGACACGCAAAACCGTGAAGCGTTCCATATTTTTGCTGGCATCGCGAAAGCTTCTTATCTTATGACACACATTACTGTTATTCACACCTTGAACTGGTGGCCTAACTTCATCTTGCTGGCTTACCCGAACTCGTCTGAACGGTCTACAACTTTCTGACCCACCTCGGACTTCTGAGATCTAGGTGACTCAGACTCTGCCGACGTAACGACCTGTAGCCCTCTACTGGAATGGATTGTTGGCCAAGATTCATATTCACTACAATGCCCCCATCCTTCCTGTACATGCCTATTGTGTCGATGCTCTCCTTTAGTAATTAGACCTAAATTCTACATATTTCACTCTTTGAGCTGATATTCTAATCTCGTCTCAGTGGTCTCTTTGCTTCCGACTACTGTGACCCTAATGATCAGGGATGGGCAGACATATGGGTCTGCTCACATCTCCCTGAAAACATCGTTGGCTTTTCACTTTCCCTCAATAGAGCGCTTCCCTGTTCGCACTCTGTTTGCATTACTTTTTCAATTGGACGGATATTCCTTCGGACCTGGCTCTACTCTACCCTCGGCTGACCAGCCCCCGTTTTCTGACTGCTTCCCGACATCCGAGCCATTATTACTCTAGCTCTACATTCCAAACACTCTGTTCCCCTCATCCCGAGACCTTTCCTTGACATGCTATCTGGCTTTTCATATAGCCGCTGCCGTCCCGAAAACTTCTTATCTTATGGCACTCATTACTGTTATTCGCACCTTAAGTTGGCGGCCTAACTTCATCTTGCTGGCTTACCCGGACTCGTCTGAACGGTCTACTACTTTCTGACCCACCTCGGACTTCCGAGATCTAAGTGACTTAGGCTATGCCGACGTAACTTCCTGTAACCCTCAACTGAAATGAATTGTTGGCCAAGATTCATCCTTAATACCATGCCCGCATTCTTCCTGTATATGCCTATTGTGTCGATGATCTCCTTTAGTAATTAGACCTAAATTCTACTGATTTCACTCTTTGAGCTGATACTCTAATCTCGTCTCAGTGGTCTCGTTGCTTCCGACTACTGTGAACCATTATAAGATATGACTCCCTCAATCAACTCACTGTATGCTTGCATTCTTCTTGTCTGTTGTCCTTTCTTTATTCGACCTTAGCTCTCGTCTGGCGATCTACTTTACCTCATCCGGTCAGTGCACAGCTGATCCTTGCTAGATGCACAGCTGTCACTCGTCTGTGACAGCTAATTACTTGTAGTTCAGCCCTCTCACCGGCTTCCCCCTGCTCAGGCTTCCCTACTTTTATTCCATTAGCACCACGGCATGATTTCATCATCTGCGCTTCGCCGCGTCTTCGCCTTTTATGCTCTGAACTATTAAACAACCATATCGTATGCTTGCGCTTCATCCGTTCGCTGTCCTCTCTTCATAAAACCTTTCTTAATTCTCTTCTGTGAAGCAAACATAATTCATGTGGCCTGCGCACAGTTGCTCCATTGCCTCTCCCTTCTAAACGTCCATTTATCCATTGCTTGCTGCAACGTCTGTGACGCCTGCTCATGTAGGATTCCAGACCTTTCACTGGCATTTTCCAGCCCAGTCTACCCTAGTACTAAAATCTTAGCACCATAACAGGACTCAGTATCTGCGCGCCTCTGACTCATATGCTGCGATGTCCTCAGCAGACTTAATTTATGCATGCACTCCGACTGTTTGATGTCCTTCCATATTAAATTTCAGCTTTCTCTAGCACTCCTTCCAACTCTTCAATTCGGTGCTCAGCCGCTCCTTAGCCTCTCTATTCTAGACGTTCTCATATCTCTTAATTGTTGTAACGTCTTCGACTTTTTCACCTGTAAGCGTCCAGCTATTAGACTAGCTTTCTCAGGCTCTTTCCAAATAGTAATATCCCAGCACCATAGCATAAATTGAGAACTTATACACCGCCGTGGTTCAGCATTATATGATACGACTCCCTCAATCAACTCACTGTACGCTTGCATTCTTCTTGACTGTTGTCCTTTCTTTATCCGACCTTCTTAGCTCTCGTCTGGCGACCTTCTTTAGCTCATCCGGTCAGTGCACAGCTGCTCCTTGCTAGATGCACAGCTGTCACTCGTCTGACACCTAATTAATAGCAGTTCAGCATTCTCACTGGCTTCTCCCGGCTCAGTATTCCCTAGCTTTATTCCTTTAGCACCACAGCATGATCTTTTTATATGCGCATCGCCGCGTCTTCGCCTATTTTTGCTCTAAACTAGTTAAGAGCCTTAACGTATGCCTGGGATTCATCCGTTCGTTGTCCTTTCTTTATGAAGCCTTTCTTTGCTCTCTTCTATCGTGCAGGCATATCCATGTATTCAGCGCAAGCCGCTGTTTTGCCTCACCCTTCTTACTGTTCATTTATCCCTTACTTGATGTATTGTCTTAGACCTTATTACCTGCAATCATCCAACTCTCGGGCTAGCATTCTCTGGCACTATCCAGCTTGGTACTCTTATCTTAGCACCCTAGCTGCTGAGGTTAGGCCTCACTGCTCCGATACTCTAAGCAACCTTACTCTACGCTTGCATTTCGGCTATTCCCTGCCCTTACGTCAATTAATGTTTCTTAGCCTCTTATTTCTTCTCTCCTCTCACTTGGTCAGCACACAGGCGCCCGTTAGCTTCACATTTCTAGGTGTTCATTTCTCACCATTTTCTTAGCACCCTAGTATGACTTGTTTCTCTGCGCGACGCTACATATATATTTGTTCTGCACGTTCGCTTTCCTTTAACTGATCTTTAATACTTCACTTCTATCGATCAATCCTTTCTCACCTATTAATCCGGATCCGTTTTTGCAGCAAAGTTTTCGACACTTACCTTTGTAGGAGGTTAGCTCTCATAGGCTTTTCCTATTTCATTAGGCCATAGCACTATACTCCTAGTACCCTCGTGTCGTCTTTCTGTCTTGATCACCCGATAATTTTTACTCAGCGCTTGTGTCCTATCTATCCGCTGACTTACCACTAATTGACCTTTGAATCTCTTTCGATGTAGGCTGGCCACCAGCCGTCCATCCACCATTCAAACGCCGCTGGTCCCTGAACTCTGCTTTTTGTCTTTCCACGCAATAGTCGCATCATAGTAAACTGATACTGCGTTTCTGCTTAATGGCGCAACGCTCTGTATTCCTTGTAGATAGTAGCAACCAACTTATAAGGCCACTGCTTTCGAAAAACATTCAAAAGACACTTTCAGCACAATCATTGCTGCACATTGTACATCATTTGTCTCCACTCTAAATGTTATAACATAGGAGTTTAACAATGTTTGTATCCACGCCTGTTCGTTGCGGCCTTGGTTGTCTCTCACCTTCCCTTTTCTCCGAGGTCCGGAACTTCTTGGGGATCTGGGATAGGACCGAGAAACCGCTTTTGTCCGGGACAGGACAGCCAATAAGGACCTATGAAGCACATGGCTGTACAACAAACGGATACAACTGCACTCACTACCATGACCGTTGTCCAGTGATGATAGCTGGACTCGAGAACTTCATACACCTGAAAAGAATACATACTCCGGAAAAATCCAGACGCAAGAAACTGACGTTTCGCCCACCTGGATACCCACAAAGACGATTCTTCGTGAAGCCCCCATCCTCCATTCGCCTCAGCCATTATGGCGGCCTTGCCCAAGATACCTGATCAAATAACAGAGGAAATTGAAGGTCATTTGACTGCGGATATCTGAGTGTGAAATCAGTCGACAACCTGGTCTGCCAGTTGTATATTAGTGCACCGACAAATTTCTGACAGTGTTCCAGGACGTGGTGGGTTTTCGCCTGGCAAGCGTTCTCCCTATAAAAAGCCACAAATGTCCGTGTAACAACACTGCGACTTGGCGGATGTGACTCGCCACCGAATAAAGTCACTGCCCAGAACTACCTACTGGCAAGTCGACCAGAATCATTATTCAATATTGCCCTGACACTTTCAATAATAAGTTACACCATGCCTACATGTATCGTTTTCATTACACATGTAGTGCCTTGACTGTTTCCACTACGCACGCTAGAATTCACGTTTTGTCATTCATTGAAGACTCTATCCCTCATGACTACTTACACAATTTCCGCAGCCTGTACAACCTTCGGCTTACTGCCGACTACACTCATAGCAACGTGTTTGTTGCGAAGCAATATTGCATGTAAATATTGATCATGCCTTGCTTGGTGTGTCTCGACAAATTCGAGAATAAACTATTTATTTATTTAATCCCTTGCTATATATGTACCTTTGCCCGCTGGAGCGTTTTGATTGCACCAACGTCGAGAAAATACACCTCAGGCAGGAACGCTTGCAGTACGAAGTTGGACCTAGCAGCCGAGTATATTCTCCACAACTGTTCTAATAATTTGTTGATATACAGTTATGTGTACCCGAATATTACTTTTTCTGAAAAGGAAGGGCATAGGTTTTACGCGTAAGATTACGTAGACTAAGCCAGCTGCAAGCATGTTAACTTTAATTATTTTATTAAATTAGCTTTAAAGCATTAATAAACTTGTCTTCTGGTAAAATGCATTACAAGAGTTAATTTGTTGGCAAAAATAATTTCAGGGAGTCAACTAAATGCAGTACTTCAGAACCCGATGCTGCTCGAATTCAAGTGAGCCCGCCATGGTGGAATCAAATGGTGCCCTGCGCTGCAATTTATCCCGCTGCAAGTTACAGAGACAAGTTACCATGTTTACGGTAAACTACTTTACCACCAACCTTACTTTATCGTACTACTACTGGCGATCCGAACAGAGCGCTGGCCTATGCGGATGACCTGGTGCTAGTGGCTAACTCACCTTCAGGACTACAAGCTAAACTGAAAGTCCCAACTAAGGGACTACGAGAAGCTGGTATGGCACTGAACATCGCCAAGTGCCGGTCTATGACAATCAGGAAGCTAAGGAAGAGGAAGCTAGTCGTATTGGAGACACACTCCTATAAGATCGGAGTCGCTGTGTCGTGTCAGGGTTTGTAGTTATTCGATACTACTTAAGAGTAGTTTGTTTATATAGATTAAAGTAATTATATGAAGGGCGGGTTGGGATTTTGGGGTATATATATGTAAATATTGTAAGGTTTTTCTATTTCAAGTTATGTGTGACGAGATTCCTAAGTGGCAAAGGTCTGAGGAGCAATTGTTTTTGCAAATTTCTGCTTGGCGCAAACATTACGGTAATTGCAAGGGACATTGCTGTTCTCCGCAAGTGAAGAGGACTTTGGAAACTCTGTTGGACCCTTTGAATAGTCTTATTTCGCAATTGTTGAAATTCAGGGAGTTTGTATTATCGGAATATGAGAAGAGGTGTTCGTCGCCGTTACCTGCGAGGTTCCAGACTACATCGGATTCGGAGACGCCTGTATAGGCGGCTGTTTCGTCGGTATCGCAGATCTAAATTTAGGAGAAGAGCGCGCCGCTTTGTTTGCCATAAATTTCTTTATAAAATTATTGTGGGTACTAATAAGCTCGTGTTTGAGATCTGCCCCGGTTGGACCACATGCCTCAGGCGGTATCTCTGTTGCACTTGTATGACCGATAAAGAATCAAAGGAATGAATATTCGTTTTCGTAGAGATTTACGTGGAGGTACACTATCGTTGAATCAGTATAATAAATGCGGAGTGCGGCTTGGTATATGCGGTTCACGTTTTCCTACAGAATATTCCAACTGCATCGATATGGATTGCGTTCGAGCGAAGGGTTATTATCGCGAATTCATGGTGCATCGTGATTTCGCGTTATCACGCAAAATGCTGTGGGTAGATGGCGCTCATCTGGAAGGCAAACGGAATCCCTGGTTATCGGATACTACGAAATTACACGTGCCTTTCTTTGTACAGTTTATTAACTTGACGGCGGAGTTCAAGATGTGGTGCCCTACCGTCGGAACGTTCTACGTAACGTGCTACGTTCAATATCGCGATCGCCGTTTGTAGTCAACGGCCTTGGCTTTGGGACAATAGAGAACGCGATATGTACATAATTAATTATATTGTTTAATAATATTTATCCTACGTAATATAGCGTTTTTACGAATTAAGGGAGCAAGCGGATAAAATTCAAGGGGTGCAAAATTAGACGTTACAATAATGCGTTCTGATAAAAAATCAACAGTATATCCTTTACAATTCACTTTGTACGGAAACTTATCAAATAAATAGAGTAGTTCTTGAATCAACCCTTGGCCGTCGTTGTCGTCTATAATAACCAGCTTTTTGCCTTCCTATCCGACCCACCACTGGGCCTGGTTTTCGAGTAGTAGGTTGGAACTAGGTCTCATTGAGCTGGAGCGTATGTGGACTTTCCTTTGCCGGGCTCTCCGTTGTGCCATTCAACAAATATCGTTTCTTTTCGATCCTTTCTTGGCCCATGGAGACTAATAAGTCTCCTCGCGTTGCCATAATGACGTAGGAACTATTTTGTATAATTATAGGACAACGTGTAGATGTGGTCTTCTTTTCGTACGTCTGACAAGAAACGTTTCTCCTCGCTCTCTCGGGGCTCTCTAATGGTGGTCGTTTGGGAGATATTTACCAAGGGCCTCTGGTTCGGGTATAGGGCTGTGTCGTGCCAGCCTTTTGAGGTGTAAGATACTACTTATGAGTAGTTTGTTGTTTAGGCGAATGAAATGCGTATATGTAGGCGTGTGTGAGTATGTATTTGTGTGAATTAACGATATCGCACAAATGTGCGACGAGATACCTAGGTGGCGGCGGGCTGAGGAGCAGCTATTTACGCAGATAGGTCGTTGGAAGAAGCATCACGCTTTTTGTAAGGGTCGTTGTTGCTCTCTACAAGTGAAGAAGACATGGGAAGCGATATTGGATCATCTGAATTCGTTGATTAGCCAGCTGTTGGCGTTCAGGGAGTACGTATTGCAGGAGTATGAGACGCGCTGTAAGACGCTGAGTGCGGCAATGTTCACGGTTCTATCGGATTCGGAGTCGTCTGTATAGACGCCGGTTTCATAGAGGACGTCGTGTGCGGTTTCGCGGACGAAGAGAACGTCGCTTTGTATGCCATAAGTTTATTTATAAGATGGCTATGGAGACAAATAAGCCTCTGTTTGGGGTGGTACCCAGGTTGGATTACATGCCTCAGGCGATAGCTATGCTGTCTGAGTATGAGCGCTACCGTACCAGAGAAATAAATATTCGATTTCGTAGTGATTTACGCGGAGGAACGTTATTTCTTAGTCAATATAATAAGTGTTGTGTTCGGCTAGGACTATGCGGCTTACGTTATCCCGGAGAGTACGGCGATTGTAACGAATTGGCTTGCGTACGAATTAAATGATTCTATCGCGAGGTGGTTGTTCATCGTGATTTCGCGGTTTCACGCAAAACTCTTTGAGTGAGCGGTGGAGCTCCCTTAGCGAGACGGAATCCTTGTCTGTCGGATGTAACGCAGCCGCATGCCGCGTTTTTCTTACAGTTCATAAGTATGAGCGCAGACTTTCGGAAGTGGTGCACATCTGTGGGCACCCTATACGTTACATGCTACGTTCAGTATCGCGATCGTCGCTTACCGTCAGCGGCCTTGGCAATAGGACAATAAAGAAGACATGCGTTGTAAATTAATTATATTCTTTAATAACATCTATACGTCTAATAAGTGCGGTTTTACGAAATTCACGTTCTCAGAGGTAGTAGGTAAGGGGATGGAAGTTTGAGGTAACGAGAGGTCGTTTCGAGAGGAAATCCACCGTGTAACCCTTGCAGTAGACCTTGTGTGGGAATTTGTCAAATAGGAAGAGCAGGTCTTGTAAGGGCCATTGACCGTCGTAGTCATCAATGACTACCAGCTCCTGCCCCTCGTATCCATCCCAACATTGTGTAGGGTTTTTCCAATAGTAGGCAGTACATTTGTCACATTCCATTAGGCAGTAGGTGGATTTGCCATTGCCGGGTTCGCCATAGTGCCATTCAACGAAGGTTTTCTCCCTGCGATCAGTTCTCGGCCTGAGTAGACTGACAAGTAGCCTTGTGTGTGTATAATAACGTAGGAACAGTTTTGGTATTGAAGACATAGGGTAACAATGTTGTCACCCCTGCGGATGTCTTCGATGAACTTTCGTTCGTCGGGGATTGTAGCGCTTCGATGTGAGGAAATTTCGGTGATGTTTGTCCAGGGTCTTCGAGTTCTTGACTGGTCTTTTCTGCAGTATCGCTCTGCAGCCAAGGGATTGGCTGCGCGTTCGACATGGGAGCCTGGAAGAAGCTGCCAAACCGTGCTTGCTGTGACCGTGTTGAGGAATCTGATGAACTGTTGAAAATGTCTTGTTTGCTGGAGTCCTGTTTCTTCTTGGAAGGTGTACTGGACTCCAGCCCTTTCCAATAATACCCGTAATTGTTCATCGCTCCCGGTAGGGGTTGTTCCAGATGATCAACCAGCAGCAGCAGCAGCGGTCAGCCATTGACTGAGTTTTGCGGTGCACGCATGTGACTTTTGTTGGGTGAGACATGCGTGACTCGGATAACCATGTTAGAGTTTGAGTTGATTGGTGCGTCGCTTCCAGGGTTTGAACCGGATATTGGACGTGGTTGAAAAAGAGCCAGTTGGTCATGTGAGTAGCACGGTGGTGCACCGGTTCTCGGGGAGAACGCACCTACATTAGCTTGGTGTTTTGTCTGGGCGTATGATTTGAATTCCAATGGTAGGGTGGGTAGGGCGTGTTAACCCTAACCTTAACCAATGGTGGACTGGCATGATGCCTCAGCCTGGGTATAAGGATAGTTTATACCGTTTTGAGTGGCGCATGGACTGGCATTATTAACCCTAACCCTGAGGTATATAGAGAGTGCCGTCTGCGGCACCATTTTAGTATACTACTACAAGTATATTACTACTACTACTACTACCTCTCACGCAACGAACTATCCACAAAAGGCCGTGTAGTGAGGCATCGCATATGCGGACAGTCTGTTAACGTCGAAGAAAACGAGCACGTGCAAATGGCATCAAGCGAACAAGAATGTCCGCAGCGGAGAACATATTGACAGGGGGAACGTACGGTGCCATGATATGCCTACCCAGGGTCAGTGAAAGCTGCTGTATGCACGCACTGACACGTCCTACGACCACGTTGAATAGCATCTTCAGTGATAACTTCTTGCTTAGTCGCTTCTTCAAAAGTTTGTTCTCATTTTCCACCCTATTGATCGTTGCGCATCTGAACATGCAAACTAACCTCTGCCGGCGCGCAGCCCACGACGGGGTACACCAAAGCCCTGTTCTGTGCAGGTAATCGTGACATTATGTATTCATGGACTGGATGGCATGCAAAATCCTTTCGAACTGCTTCGAATCCTGAGTATACATCAAATTTCGCAGCCGCTGGCGTAACCGACTTCTAACAACCGCAGTCGCTCCAACCAGCTGGGAACAGCACCTACTCATGTCCCGGATAACGTGAAATGGGCAAAATACCACCGTCGCATCGGGATACACAGATCTGAAGACTCCGACTTGTGCGAAGCAGTTCTCCATCACGAGTGTCTGCACAGTGGCGCTACTTGGTACCTTCTCACGCATTGCTTGTGTAGCCTCCCTGTAGCTAGCAGATGTCTCATTTGACAACAAGGCGTAGAAAAAGGAAAGCGCCGCCCCCGTTATGTCCACAAACATACAGTGCAGTAGCACGTAGCCGCCGTAACTTAACTGATGTGTGGCATCCGACAAAATCACTTCTTCATATCGTTCTACTATTGGCAACATGCTACAGGGCACAAAGAACAACGCACGAATATGATCCCCTTCGAGCAGCACGCGGCACTTTCCATTCTTTTCCAGTAACACTGTAACCTCAAGAACCTTATCAGGTTTCGGTTTCGCATGTCTCCTCTTTATCGACAGCAAGTCGTTTAGGTTTAGCAACCGACCGTTATGCCGGAGAACGTGCGCGTGAACCTCACGATTGCCTTTAAAACTACACATTAGACTTGCAACCTCCAACTCTTGCGCCTCAGTCAATCGTTGTTGCACACGTACAGTCAGGAATTCCCAACTTGAAAATCATGGCTATGCTCCATGTTACACTCCCCACGCACATAACACAGACCCTACAAAATGAACGAAAATCGAGCGAGACAAGCAAAATCCCTGTACCTGCTTGCAACACGTATCAGTACAGCATGAAACATCTCTTATTGAAATGATATATTATCGAAGGCATGTACGGTACAATACGGGCATGCGAAGAGAAGATACACACTGTAATGTAAGGAATGAAGTAAGAGGACCATGACCGAGCATGACCCCCGGATTGATTGCTTCTGCACGGGTATTCCCCCTGAAAGGGTTTCCCCATACTTCCGCGCTCTCTCAGGTGGTGTGCCAGTTTCCGGTAAAATTAAGGAAAAGAATGCACTATTCAATTTGCCTGGAGGCATTGTCAATGCAAAGTTTGCAATTGTTAAAGCACAAGTGCTTTGCGGTAAGTAAGAGTTTGGTAAATTTAGAAGCGTTCTGTATTCAATCCGAAGATCTCGCGTCCAATGGTTTTAGGGGGAACCTCTCGTGTGTTCTCTCATCCGGGTGTTACTTTCGCTTTCTCCCGTACAATGCACTTCGAGGCGATGGCGAGTCGCTAACGTTCTCCTCCGGGTGGTCATCTACGGTGATCCCCCTGCCGGAGCAGTTACCATCACCGCTTCATAAACCCTGTAAAGTGTTTAGAGAGAGAGTGAGGGATCAGTAAACAAGCGTGGTTACGTTCCGCGATGGTAAACATCATAGCAAGCTAAAGAGCCTTGGATGACTAGAAGGCTTAAATCAGACAAATCACGAGATGTTAAACCTAACTTCCGTAAGCCGTCAGCAGAACGCCTGTACAGGTAGCCGCGCTCGGTGAAGATCAAGGGGATGTGCCTAACTCCTCTAGGTACTGGCTGACTACCCTTCATTAGAGCTAGTAACTGATGGTTCACTTCAGCAGTGTTGTACTTCTCGATCTTCTGCACCCACATACGTTCTACATTGGGACCGATGGTAACAGCTACATCCATTACTAAGACTTCGTTTCGAGAAACAACTACCAGGTCCGGCTTGCAGTAGCTCTTGTTCTTACCTACGATAGGCTCCTGCAGCACATGCAACCCACGCTTACGAACTAAAGCGGCTATCTTCCGAGCAACACGGTTGTGTCGTGCACATCGGGCGTCATGCGTGATCGCACATTTCTGCAGGACGTGAGTGACCGTTTCAGGGTACCCACATAACCCTCGGCACTTGAGAGAAGTTCCAGCCTTACGGGATACGCCCCTACTACTTCGCACTTTAGATGGTAATACTCCTGCCCTAAGCTTAAGCCCCCTGATGTAAAGACGGGGGAAGACCCTCTCAGGACGACGGACCCAAAGGGTACTCGACTTGTCCATTAGGTCCATACGCACTCCTTTGAGGTCGAGCATCTCGGTGTACTGAGATCTCCAAGCTTGGACAGCCTCCGCTCGGTTACCCACCTCGGTGTTTCCTACTCTAATAGGTAGACTAGCTACCCGCTTGTCCACTAGGACGGCGTCATCCGTGGCTAGGCTTCTAATCCACTCGTCCGGAGACGTGAGTAGCCTGCGAAACTTCTCTCGTTGCGCCAAGGGTATGGTAATCCCCATCTGCGGCACACCCATACCTCCATCCGTTGAGCTAACATAAAGGAAGGCCATCGATGTGTCCTTCGGTAGTCTAAGCCATCGCCGGATTGCTTCTCGAACCATCCCATCCACTGCCTTTATGGTGTTCCGGTGCGCGTTACCTAGTACCATCTCATACTCAATTTTCTTCAAGGCGAAATCACACAGAATCCGAATTCGTTGCTGAGGCTTCAGTGGCGCCTTACTTATTTCAGCTATCATAGCCTCCAGCTTAGTAGTAGTCTTAGGAGGTCCTCTCTTCATAAAAGCTTGCTTAATTCTCTTCTGTGAAGCAAACATAATTCATGTGGCCTGCGCACAGTTGCTACATTGCCTCTCCCTTCTAAACGTCCATTTATCCATTGCTTGCTGCAAACTCTGTGACGCATGCTCATTTAGGATTCCAGACCTTCACTGGCATTTTCCAGCCCAGTCTACCCTAGTACTAAGATCTTAGCACCGTAACCGGACTTAGTATCTGCGCGCCTCTGACACATATGCTGCGATGTCCTCAGCAGACTTAATTTTGCATGCACTTCGACTGTTTGATGTCCTTCCCTATAAACTTTTCAGCTTTATCTAGCACACCTTCCAACTCTTCAAGTCGGTGCTCAGCCGCTCCTAAGCCTGCCTACTCTAGACGTTCTAAAATCTCCTAATTGTTATAACGTCTTCGGCTTTTTCACCTGTAAGCGTCCAGCTATTGCACTAGCTTTCTCGGGCTCTTTCCAAATAGTAATATCCAAGTGCCCTAGAATGAATTGTGAACTTATACACCGCCGTGGTTCAGCATTATATCATACGACTCCCCAATCAACCCACTGTATGCTTGCATTCTTCTTGTCTGTTGTCTTTCCTTTATCCGACCCTCTTAGCTGTCGTCTGGCGACCTCCTTTAGCTCATCCGGTCAGTGCGCATCTGCTCCTTGCTAGATGCACAGCTGTCACTCGTCTGTGGGACCTAATTAATAGCAGTTCAGCATTCTTACTGGCTTCTCCCGGTTCAGTATTCCCTAGTTTTATTCCTTTTATATGCGCATCGCTGCGTCTTTGCCTAATTTTGCTCTAACCTAGTTAAGAACTTTAACGTATGCCTGGGATTCATCCGTTCGTTGTCCTTTCTTTATGAAGCCTTTCTTTGCTCTCCTCTATCGTGCAGGCATATCCATGTATTCAACGCAAGCAGCTGTTTTGCCTCACCCTTCTTACTGTTCATTTATCCCTTACATGATGTATTGTCTTAGACCTTATTACCTGCAATCATCCAACTCTCGGGCTAGCATTCCCTGGCACTATCCAGCTTGGTACTCTTATCTTAGCACCCTAGCTGCTGAGGTTAGGCCTCACTGCTCCGATACTCTAAGCAACCTTACTCTACGCTTACATTTTGGCCATTCCCTGCCATTCCGTCAATTAATGTTTCTTAGCCTCTTGGTTCTTCCCTTCTCTCACTTGGTCAGCACAGAGGCGCCCGTTAGCTTCACATTTCTAGGTGTTCATTTCTCACCATTTTCTTAGCACCCTAGTATGACTTGTTTCTCTGCGCGACGCTACATATATATTCATTCTGCACGTTCGATTTCCTTTAACTGATCTTTAATACTTCACTTCTATCGATCAACCCTTTCTCACCTATTAATCCGGATCCTAGTTTGCAGCAAAGTTTTCGACACTTACCTTTGTAGGAGGTTACCTCTCATAGGCTTTTCCTATTTCAGTAGGCCATAGCACTATACTCCTAGTACCCTCGTGTTGTATTTCTGTCTTGATCACCCGATAATTTTTACTCAGCGCTTGTGTCAAATCTATCCGCTGACTTACCACCAATTGACCTTTGAATATCTTTGAAGGTAGGCTGGCCACCAGCCGTATATCCACCATTCAAAAGCCGCTGGTCCCTGAACTCTGCTTCTTGTCTTTCCACGCAATAGTCGCATCGTGGTAAACTGATACAGCGTTTCTGCTTAATGGCGCAACGCGCTGTATTCCTTGTTGATAGTAGGAACCAACTTGTAGGGCCACTGCTTTCGAAAAACATTCAAAAGACACTTTCAGCACAAGTATTCCTACACATTGTACATCAATTGTCTTCAATGTAAATGTTATAACATAGGAGTTTACAAATTTTTGTATCCACGCCTGTTCGTTGCGGCCTTGGTTGTCTCTCACTTTCCCTTTTCTTTGAGGTCCGGAACTTCTTGGGGATCTGGGCTTGGACCGAGAAACCGCTTTTGTCCTGGACAGGACAGCCAAAAAGGACCTATGAAGCACATGGCTGTACAACAAACGAATACAACTGCACTCACTACCATGACAGTTGTCCAGTAATGATAGCTGGACTCGAGAACTTCACACCCCTGAAAAGAATACATACTCCGGAAAAATGCAGACGCAAGAAACTGACGTTTCGCCTACCTAGATACCCACAAAGACGATTCTTCGTGAAGCCCCCATCCTCCATTCGCCTCAGCCATTATGGCGGCCTTGCCCAAGATACCTGATCAAATAACAGAGCAAATTGAAGGGCATTTGACTGCGGATATCTGAGTGTGAAATCAGTCGACAACCTGGTCTGCCAGTTGTACATTAGTGCACCGACAAATTTCTGACAATGTTCCGGGACGTGGTGGGTTTTCGCCTAGCAAGCGTTCTCCCTATAAAAAGCCACAAATGTCCGTGTAACAACACTGCGACGTGGCGGATGTGACTCACCACCGAATAAAGTCACTGCCCTGAACTACCTACTGGCAAGCCGACCAGAATCATAATTCCATATTTTGCCGTGACACTTTCAATAATAAGTTATACTGTGATTATATGTATCATTTTCATTACACATGTAGTACCCTGACTGTTTCCACTACGCACGCTAGAATTCAACGTTTTGTCACTCATTGAAGACTCTATCCCTCATGACTACTTACACCATTTCCGCAGCCTGTACAATCTTCGGCTTACTGCCGACTACACTCATAGCAATGTGTTTGTTGCGAAGCAATATTGCATGTAAATATTGATCATGCCTTGCTTGGTGTGGCTTGACAAATTCGAGAATAAACTATTTATTTATTTAATCCCTTGCTATATATGTACTTTGCCGCTGGAGCGTTTGATTGCACAACGTCGAGAAAATACACCTCAGGCAGGAACGCTGCAGTACGAAGTTGACCTAGCAGCCGAGTATATTCTCCACAACTGTTCTAATAATTTTGTTGATATACAGTTATGTGTACCCGAATATTACTTTTTCTGAAATGGAGGGGCATAGGTTTTACGCGTAAGATTATGTAGACTAAGCCAGCTGCAAGCATGTTAACTTTAATTATTTTATTAAATTAGCTTTAAAGCATTAATAAACTTGTCTTCTGGTAAAATGCATTACAAGAGTTAATTTGTTGGCAAAAATAATTTCAGGGAGTCAACTAAATGCAGTACTTCAGAACCCGATGCTGCTCGAATTCAAGTGAGCCCGCCATGGTGGAATCAAATGGTGCCCTGCGCTGCAATTTATCCCGCTGCAAGTTACAGAGACAAGTTACCATGTTTACGGTAAACTACTTTACCACCAACCTTACTTTATCGTACTACTACTGGCGATCCGAACAGAGCGCTGGCCTATGCGGATGACCTGGTGCTAGTGGCTAACTCACCTTCAGGACTACAAGCTAAACTGAAAGTCCCAACTAAGGGACTACGAGAAGCTGGTATGGCACTGAACATCGCCAAGTGCCGGTCTATGACAATCAGGAAGCTAAGGAAGAGGAAGCTAGTCGTATTGGAGCCTCACTCCTATAAGATCGGAGGAGAAGTAATACCGCCATTGTTGCCCGGCGGGGAGGTTCACTACCTCGGTTTGTCATTTACCTGGAAGGGACGGAAAAATCTTAAGACCACAACTAAACTGGAGGCAATGATAGCAAAGATAAGGCGCCAATGAAGCCCCAGCAACGAATTCGGGTTCTGTGTGATTTTGACTTGAAGAAAAGTGAGTATGAGATGGTACTAGGTAACGCGCACCGGAACACCACAAAGGCAGTGGATGAGGTGGTTCGATAAGCAATCCGGCGATGGCTTAGACTACCGAAGGACACCTCAATGGCCTTCCTTTATGTTAGCTCAGCGGATGGAGGTATGAGTGTGCAGCAGCAGCAGATGGGGAAAACTATACCCTTGGCGCAACGAGAGAAGTTGCGAAGGCTACTCACCTCTCCGGACGAGTGGATTAAAATCCTAGCCACGGATGACGCAGTCCTAGTAGACAAACGGGTAGCTAGCCTACCTATTAGAGTTAGAAACACCGAGGTAGGTAACAGAGCGGAGGCTGTCCAAGCTTGGAGATCTCAGTACACCGAGATGCTAGACCTCAAAGGAGTTCGTACGCACCTAATGGAAAATTCGAGTACCCTTTGGGTCCGGCGTTATGAGAGGGTCTTCCCTCGTCTTTACATCAGGAGCATTAAGCTTAGGGCAGAAGTATTACCATCGAAAGTGCGTAGTAGTAGGGGCGCATCCCGTAAGGCTGGAGCTTCTCTCAAGTGTCGAGGGTTATGTGGGTACCCGGAATCGGTCACTCACGTCCTGCAGAAGTGTGCGATCACGCATGGCGCCTGATGTGCACGGCACAACCGTGTAGCTCGGAAGATAGCCACTTTAGTACGTAAGCGGGGATTGCAAGTTCTGCGGCAGCCTATAGTAGGTAAGGATAAGAGTTACTGCAAGCCACACCTGGTCAATGCTTCTCGGAACAAAGTCTTAGTAATGGGTGTATCAGGTACCATAGGTCCGAATGTAGAGCGTATGTGGGTGCAGAAGGTTTAGAAGTACAACACATTAGTTGCTAGCTCTAACGAAGGGTAGCCAGCCAGTACCTAGAGGAGATAAGCACATTCCCTTGATCTTCACCGAGCGTGGCTACCTGTACAGGCGTTCTGCAGACGGCTTACGGAAGTTAGATTTAACATCACGAGATTTGTCTGATTTATGCCTCCAAGTCATCCAAGGCTCCTTAACTTGTTATGATGTGTACCATCGAGGAACGTAACCCTGCTTGCTTTACTGATCCCTCACTCTCTCTTTAAACACTTTACAAGGTCTATGAACGATGATGGTAACTGCTCCGGCAGGGGATCACCGCAGATGACCACCCGGTGGAGAACGTTAGCCACTCGCGATCGCCTCGAGGTGCATGGTACGGGAGAAAGCGAACGTAACACCTGGATGAGATACCAAACGAGATGTTCCCCCTAAAACCATTTGACGCGAGATCTTCGGATTGACAACAGAAAGTTTCTGAAATTATCATCAAACTCTTACTTACTCCGATGAAGCAAACCCATGCTTTAACAATTGCAAACTCTTGCATTCAGACGGCTTCCAGGCAAATTGAGCAGTGCATTCTTTTTCCTTATTTTTACCGGAAACTGGCACACCACCTGAGAGAGCGCGGAAGTATGGGAAAACCCCTTCAGAGGGGAATACCCGTGCAGAAGCAATCAATCCGGGGGTCATGCTCGGTCATGGGCCTCTTACTGCACTCCTTACATTACAGTGTGTATGTTCTCTTCGCATGCCTGTATGGTACCGTACATGCCTTCGATAATATACCATTTCAATAAGTGATGTTTCATGCTGTACTGATACGTGTTGCAAGCAGATACAGGGATTTTGCTTGTCTCGCTCGATTTCCGTTCATTTTGAAGGGTCTGTGTTATGAGCGTGGGGAATGTCACATGGAGCACAGCCATGATTTTCAAGTTGGGAATCCCTAGCTGTATGTAGGCAACAGACGATTGACTGAGGCCCAAGAGTTGGAGGTTGCAAGTCTAATGTATAGTTTTAAAGGCAATCCTGAGCTTCACGCGCACGTTTTCCGGCATTACGGTCGGTTGCTGAACCTAAACGACTTGCTGTCGATAAAGGGGAGACATGTGAAACAGAAACCTGATAAGGTTCTTGAGGTTACGGAGTCATTGGAAAAGAATGGAAATTGCCGCGTGCTGCTCGAAGGGGATCACATTCGTGCGTTGTTCTTTGTGCCTTGTAGCATGTTGCCAATAGCAGAACGATATGGAGAAGTGATTTTGTCGGATGCCACACATCAGTTAAGTTACGGCGGCTACGTGCTACTGCACTGTATGTTTGTGAACATGACGCAGGTGGCGTTTTCTTTTTCCTACGCCTTGTTGTCAAATGAGACGGCTGCTAGCTACAGGGAGGCTATACAAGCAATGCGTGAGATGGTATCAAGTATCGCCACTGTGCAGACACTCGTGATGGAGAACTGCTTCGCACAAGTCGGAGTCTTCAGATCTGTGTATCCCGATGCGACGGTGGTATTTTGCCCATTTCACGTTATCCGGGACATGACTAGGTGCTGTTCCCAGCTGGTTGGAGCGACTGCGGTTGTTAGAAGTCGGTTACGCCAGTGGCTGCGAAATTTGGTGTACACTCGGGATTCGAGGCAGTTCGAAAGGATTTTGCGTGCAATCCAGTCCATGACTACATAATGTCACGATTACCTACGCAGAACAGGGCTTTGGTGTACCTCGTCGTGGGCTGCGCACCGGCAGAGGTAAATTTGCATGTTCAGCTGCGCAACGATCAATAGGGTGGAAAATGAGAACAAACTTTTGAAGAGGCGACTAAGCGAGAAGTCATCACTGAAGATGCTATTAACGTGATCGTAGAACGTGTCAATGCGTGCATACAGCAGTGTTCACTGGCCCTGGGTAGGCATATCATGGCACCGTACGTTCCCCCTGTGAATGTGTTCTCCGCTGCGGACATTCTTGTTCGCTTGATGCCATTTGCACGTGCTCGTTTTCTTCGACATTAGCACACTGTCCGCATATGCGATGCCTACCTACATGGTCCTTTGTGGATAGTTCGCTGCGTGAGAGGTAGTAGTAGTAGTAGTAGTATACTTGTAGTAGTATAATACAAGGGTGCCGCAGACGGCACTGTCTATATACCTCAGGGTTATGGTTAGGGTTAATAATGCCAGTCCATGCGCCACTCAAAACGGTATAAACTATCCCTATACCCAGGCTGAGGCATCATGCCAGTCCACCATTGGTTAAGGTTAGGGTTAACCCGCCCTACCCACCCTAGGACTGTCTAATCGGCGGAAGAAAAGTTGTGTTCTTTCGGTACGTTCCGTGGTACAAATTGTACATAGCAACGGTTGCGTAGCGACATTGCCAAAGTGGATGAAAGTGGGATTACTTGTAAACTAGGTGGAAGGTGGCTTTGGAAGTAGGATTGTATGTGAAGTACGATGCCGTGGAAATGGTAACCTGTATTGGTGCATGTGCCTTGTATGTTTTGTTCTTTTCGGTGGCCACACTGGTTTTTCCTGCTATCGCTATGGTTGTCGATGATAGTGAGCTGTTCAGGTCTTCGGTTATTGGGAAGTATGTACGTGTTGAGGACCTTGAGAAGCGGTTGGAACGTTTTCAGATTGAAACGGCGACTTGTTTTTCCAGTGCATCCTCCAAGTCTGCTGCGGCATACCATCGTGGAAGGAGGAAGCAGTTGCCCGAAGGGGAATGCTGCGGTTACATCATGTACCGTTGCGTTCATCGTAAACGTTCTGCATCCCGTGGCAAGCGGTAAGTTAGTTAATATTTTTGCAACAAGGACACTATCGCATGTAGATACAAATCCTACGATTGCGAGGCTCGCTTCTCCGTGGTTTGCAAGGATGTTAAATATGTCGTGCGAAGTTACGTCATGACGGATAGTCATGATTTTCCCTTGGGTAACCCATGGTTGCATGCACGGAACCGTCGTCTTTCTCCGTTGCAAGAACAGGAAGTTCTACGTTTGATGCGCGGTTTCCATAGCACACCAGATTTGCGTCGTTTTATCTACCATGAGTACGGCAAACGGGTAACTCGTTTGGACCTGTACAATTTGCTCATTCGTCATCGGGATGCAACCGCATGTGAAGTGTCGGACGTGGCAACGATGTTGGAAGGGCACGGTGTGTGTCGATTGGTGTCGGAGGGCAGTCAGATTCGTTATGTGTTCTTCTCTCCATCGTTAGTTCGCGGCATTGTGAATCGTTATGTTGAGGTGCTATTATGCCGTGCGACGCACCAGCTCAATTATGGTGGCTACATTTTGTGGCATTGCATGCTGGTGGATGTCACAGGTCTAGGGATTTCCTTTTTCTACGCCCTATTACCAGATGAGACTTCCCACAGCCATGGGCAAGCGGTTGAGGCGATGCGGGAGATGGTGCCTAGCACCGTACCTTGCCACACTGTGGTGCTGGATAAATGCGCTGCTCAGACCCGGGCGTTCAGACGTTTTTATCCGAACGCGAAGCTCGTTTTTTGTCGTTACCATGTTAAAGTGGACATGGCTCGACGTTGCGGCCGCTTACGCGGGATCTCTAATCCTCGTAGAAAGCAAGTACGAGGTTGGCTTCATAACCTTATGTATACTCGTGACGCGTCCGTATTTGAAAGGATATTGAACGCGGTGGGGAGTGCGAATCCTGAATTGCACCGTTATTTGTGCGCAACGTGGCTTCCACACGCGGACTCTTGGGCGGCCCACAGACTGAGGGATACTGTTCTTTTTGGCTGCCACACGACGAACAGGGTAGAGAATGAGAACAAACATCTGAAGGAGTACTTGTCGGAGAGGTCATCCCTACTCACTCTGTTCACTTGCGTGGTTGATAGAGTCAACACTTTGATGCACCGAAGGAACAGCATAATAGGTAGGCGGTGCATGAGCGCAATTGCTGTTCCATCTGAGGTGTCCTCAGTGGGTTCCGTTTTCGCAAAACTAAGCGACTTTGCAGGCAACGTGTTCATGGCGCATTTCCGTACGTCAGCGGTTCTCGGTTGCAGGTCTGATGGGCCTTACTGGTTGGTTACGTGTCCTCGTTCCAGAGTGCGTCGGGTGTACATAACGTGGCGCAGTGAATGCGATTGTGAGTTTAGTCGGCAGTGGCGGCTCCCATGTGCTCACATCTGTTATGTGGCGACGCGTCACAGTCACTCTGCGCGGGACATACTCCATGGATGTCGGTGGATCGCACCCCGGCTACCTTCAGCAGCATCATCGGAGTCCGTTGCGTCTGCTGAGCGTGTGCAGATTGTGCGCCGTAACGCGGTGGATATTGATGCAGTTGTGAGCCGCACGGTAAAACTTCGCAGAACGCAGCATGTTTTGGCGGACATCGGCGCTCAATTGGTGACCTAAGAATCGGAGAACTTCTCCGGTGCGTTGAAGTACCTGAAAATGGTAGCGTTGCTAATGTCGAAGTTAGCAACATTTCAGTTGTATGGGCGAACGTCAAGGTGGCCTGTTCCCTTTCATTTAGATACGGAGGCAAACGTTCAGATGTTATGCGGCTTGCCTACTGCAGGAACGTCTGATGGTGGCTCAGTCTCCGCGGTAGGCACGACGTCTGCAGAAGTGCGTGCCCCTTTGCAAGTTACCCAGGTGAATGACGTGGTGCGTGTGAATGAAACGGAAACACCTGTTCCATCAGCATCGACAGGTGGGTCCAGGAAACGGAAATCGCCCCTTAAGTGAAGGGTGACGGAGGTTAGCCCGAATAAGAGTGCGCTAAGGGGCAAAGGATTCCGTAACCTTCGCACCCGGACATCCATGGGATACCGGGTTCCCGTGAAACAGAAACAGGGAACTCAGGGATTCGTTTCGGAGGAGGTATGCGGAGTATGTCATCAGGAGGAGGATGTTGACGGTCATGGAGCATCGGTGCAATGGGTCATGTGCGACGCCTGCTCGCAATGGTACCACGCGTCATGTGTGTGCTATGCGGATGCGGAGGAATTCCTTTGCCTCTCCTGCTCGACATAGTGTCACTATAACGTGCTTGACCGGCGTAGCATGGTACACGCTTCAGGTATGGCACATATCCCTGCCCTTACCCTGAGTCGATTTCCCTTAGAGCACACAGTGCCTAATTTTCTCCTTGGTATGAACACCTGTGAACTGCAATGGAACAAGGCGCGATGGGATCGGCAGCACCGAGGAAACATTGGGCAACGGTAAGTTACTCCTACTATTCCCGTTACGGACGCTCATTTAGCCACCGTAATTCCGTTGTCATCTACACAGGGGAAATCAATGCCAGTGCATGTGTTCCTACGTACCTGTAAGTACTTAGAGGAATGTGTGTTACCCATACTTACGGGACCTGAAATTTCATGGAAACATCTTCACAGGTGTTCGTGCTCCTGCTTCATGCATGTCGTGTAACAGGATAACGCATATACACTGAGTAATATTTTCCCAGTTCGCGCTGTCATATGTCCTCGCAGGTAAGAAATCCGATCCATGTGTAATCTTGCGTTGCAGTTAAACCTACATGTGACGCCGATAGCGTGCTCATGAACTGCCGCCACTGAGCCACCTCCGACGCATCGCCCACGGCCATGTGAACCTGTAACCACATTTGCTCACAGGTAAGAAATCCGATCCATGTGTAATCTTGTTTTACAGTGAAACCGACACGTACCGCCCATAGCCTGCCCATTCACTGCCGCCACTGAGCCACCTACGACTGTTCCGTTTCACAATGCCCGTGTTCATGCGTGATGAATGCAGAACTTCCTTCTCACACCCGTGGTTGCGTGCCCGCAGTGGTGCCTTCGGACGACAGAACACTGGTGAATGCCCATGTGACATCGCAAAGTGAGTGCGCTATTCCATTACCACATTCCGTAGGCCCTGCCACCTTGTAGTTGAATTGCCACGGTTTGCCGCAGGCTGGGGATAACAAGTCGCCGTCACATCTGCATGTTGTATTGCTCCTCCCTTTCTCACGTTATTGCCATTGTGAACGACCCAACGGCCCTTTTCAGGGCCACCCCTGTTCTATGTCCTCGCGTCTCCCCTACACGGGTAGCAGCACGGGGAACATACGTTCAGAGGTGGGGTCCGTAACCGTCTGAACTTGGATTGTCTTTCCCCATGCACTTCACTGTATGTCCTTTTTTGCCACACAGCATTGTGTATAGGGCGCGTAAGGGTGCGCGCGCCTTGGGTGAAAGGCATCGACGCCAGGTTAGGCCGCTAGACGCAGGGATTTGAGTTTCCCCAACACCTTCTCCGGAGTGAACTGACCAGTCGTCATGTAAATGAAGGGAAAGACCGATAAAGGTCATGTGGTTTGTATCTTTTGATGGCAGGGAGAATGTGCATGCGTACTGCTGGCACAGGAAATCCGCTGCCTCGTTCGCTGACTTCCTGAGCCCTGTGGGGGTTTGCACAGCAGTGACACCATGCTTCACTTGTGGAAGACTGTTGACATGACTCGGTCCGCTGGTGTTGACAAAAGCCAGCTTTGTAGCTCGGGAAGTTTAGGCGTGATGCCTTGTGCGTTTGTGTACATACAGGTGAGGCCCGTTTGATTGATGAGCGCATGATTTACTTACTTCCTGCCGTTCAACAACTGACAGGCACTGCATGTTTGCTTTCCTTCAGAGGGGTGTAGCGGGAAACCTTTGTACTTGGTGATGAGACCTGTTTGTCTTCGGAGCACAAATGGGTGCTGACGGATGGAAAGTAAGCATATTACCATACCCCGCTGGGTGTGTATCCGTAGCCATGCTATCGGTGAGCAATGTCCCTTTCAGACATTAGGGGGAATGTTCCTCCGTACATTGCCGGTGGACGTAGAAGGTGAACCTCCGTTTTTATTACCTTGGCAATATTCCGTGTCTGCTGAATGAACACCCATTG
>OX104065.1:89157581-89228463 GCA_944474145.2 Dicrocoelium dendriticum | reverse complement strand
AGTTCGAAAGGATTTTGCGTGCAATCCAGTCCATGACTACATAATGTCACGATTACCTACGCGGAACAGGGCTTTGGTGTACCTCGTCGTGGGCTGCGCACCGGCAGATGTTACTTTGCATGTTCAGCTGCGCAACGATCAATAGGGTGGAAAATGAGAACAAACTTTTAAAGAGGCGACTAAGCAAGAAGTCATCACTGAAGATGCTATTCAACGTGGTCGTAGAACGTGTCAATGCGTGCATACAGCAGCGTTCACTGGCCCTGGGTAGGCATATCATGACACCGTACGTTCCCCCTGTGAGTGTGTTCACCGCTGCGGACATTCTTGTTCGCTTGATGCCATTTGCACTTGGTCGTTTTCTTCGACATTAGCAGACTGTCAGCATAAGCGATGCCTACCTGCGTGGTCCTTTGTGGATATTTCGTTGCGTGAGGGGTAGTATTAGTAGTATACTTGTAGTAGTATGCTACAAGGGTGCCGCAGACAGCACTGTCTATTTACCTCAGGGTTATGGTTAGGGTTAATAATGCCAGTCCATGCGCCACTCAAAACGGTATAAACTATCCCTATACCCAGACTGAGGCATCATGCCAGTCCACCATGCCTGTCCGCAATTGGCTAAAATTAGGTTCAGGGTTAACCAGCCCTACTCACCCTACCACTGGAATTCAAATCATACACGCAGACAAAACTCCAAGCTAGTCTATTTGCGTTCTCCCCGAGAACCGGTGCACCACCGCGCTACTCACATGACTAGCTGGCTCTTTTTCAACCATGTCCAATATCCGTTTTAAACCCTGGAAGCGACGCACAAAGCAACTCAAACTCAGACAAGGTTATATGAGTCACGCATGTATCACCCAACAAAAGTCACATGCGTGCACCGCAAAACTCAGTCAATGGCTGACCGCTGCCACTGCTGGTTGATCACCTGGAACAACCCTACCGTGAGCGATGAACAATTACGGGATTTATTGGAAATGGCTGGAGTCCAGTACACCTTCCAAGAAGAAACAGGACTCCAGCAAACAAGACATTTACAACTGTTCATTAGATTCCCCAACGCGGTCAGAGCCAGCACAGTTTGGCAGCTTCTTCCCGGCTCCCATGTCGAACGCGCGGCCAATCCCTTGGCTGCAGAGTGATACTGCAGAAATGACCAGTCAAGAACTCGAGGACCCTGGACTTACATCACCGAAACGTCCTCGCATCAAAGCGCCACAACCCCGACGAACGAAAGTTAATCGAAGACATCCGCAGGGGTGACAACACCTTCATCCGATATCTTCAATATCCAAAATTGTTCCTACGTTTTTATACTAACGCAAGGCGACTTGTCAGTCTACTTAGGCCGAGAACTGATCGCAGGGAGAAAACCTTCGTTGAATGGCACTATGGCGAACCCGGCAAAGGGAAATCCACCTACTGTCTAATGGAATGTGACAAATGTACTACCTACTATTGGAACACTCTACACAATGGTGGGATGGATACGAGGGGCAGGAACTGGTAGTCATTGTTGACTACGACGGTCAATGGCCCTTACAAGACCTATTTGACAAATTCCCACACAAGGTCAACGGCAAGGGTTACACGGCGGATTTCCTTTCGAAACGACTCCTCGTTACCTCAAACTTCCATCCCCTTACCTACTACCCCTTAGAACGTGAACTTCGTAAAACCGCACTTAGTAGACGTATAGATGTTATTGTGGAATATAATTAATTTACAACGCATGTCTTCTTTATTGTCCTATTGCCAAGGCCGCTGGCGATAAGCGGCGATCGCGATACTGAACGTAGCACGTAACGTATAGGGTGCCCACAGATGGGCACCACTTCAGAAAGTCCGCGCTCCTATTTATTAACTGCAAGAAAAACGCGGCATGCGGCTGCGTTACGTCCGACAGCCAAGGATTCCGTCTCGCTAAGGGAACTCCACCGCTCACCCAGAGTATTGCGTGAAACCGCGAAATCATGATAAACAACGAACTCGCGATAGAATCCTTTTATTCGTACGCAAGCCAATTCGTTACAACCACCGTACTCTCCGGGATAACGTAAGCCGCATAGTCCTAGCCAAACACAACACTTATTATATTGACTAAGAGATAACGTTCCTCCGCGTTAATCGCTACAAAACCGAATATTTATTCCTCTGATACGGTAGCGCTCATACATAGACAGCATAGCTGTCGCCCGAGGCATGTAATCCAACCTGGGTACCACCTCAAACAGAGGCTTATTTATCTCCATAGGCATCTTATAAATAAACTTATGGCATGCAAAGCGACGTCCTCTTCGTCCGCGAAACCGCACACGACGTCCGCTACGAAACCGGCGTCTATACAGACGCCTCCGAATCCGATAGAACCGTGAACCTCGCAGCAACCGGCGTCTCATACTCCTGCAATACGTACTCCCTGAACACCATCAACTGGCTAATCAACGAATGCAGATGATCCAATATCGCTTCCAAATTCTTCTTCACTTGTGGAGAGCAACAACGACCCTTACAAGAGGCGTAATGCTTCTTCCAACGACCTGTCTGCGCAAACAGCTGCTCCTCAGCCTGACGCCACCTAGGTATCTCGTCGCACATTTGTGTGAAATCGTTAATTCACACAAATATGCACTCACACATGCCTACATATACGCATTTCATTCGCTTAAACAACAATCTACTCATAATTAATACCTTACACCTCAAAAGGGTGGCACGACACAGCGACATCCTTGAGATGGCGGAACGCGCTCGCTGATGGCTTATAACGTGGAGCAACCCTACTTTGACCGATGGCGAACTTCGGCAATTGCTGGAAACCACCAACATCCAATATACCATCCAAGAAGAGGCCGGAGAGCTCAACACCAGACATTTTCAATGTTTCTTACGCTTCCCCAACGCAATCAGCCCATCCACTTTGCAACAGCCCATTTCAGGGGCACATTACGGATGCGCCGCCAACCCTTTGGCGGCGGAACCCTATTGTCGTAAGCCCCATACCCGTACCCGAGGACCATGGTCAAATATCTCCCAAACGCCCCAGGTTAGAGGGCCCCGTGAGACAGAAGAGAAACGCTTCTTGTCAGACGTGCGAAAGGGGGACGATATCTACACATTGTCCAATAATTAGCCAAAACTGCTCTTATGTTATTATGGAAATGCAAGGAGACTTATTAGTCTCCATGGGCCCCGAAAAGATAGAAGGGAGAAGACGTTTGTCGAGTGGCACTATGGAGAGCCCGGGAAAGGAAAGTCAACGTACGCACTAGCTCAATGTGACCTGGTTCCAACCTACTATTAGAAGAAGCAGACCCAATGGTGGGACGGACATAAAGGACAAGAGCTGGTGATCATAGACGATTACGATGGCCAGTGGCCAATTCAATAATTATTATACCTATTTGATAAGTTTCCATATAAAGTTAATAGTAAATGTTACACTGTGGATTTTTTATCCAAACGCATAATTGTAACCTCTAATTTTGCACCGCTTGAATTTTATCCCCTTGCTCCCCTTATTCGTAAAAACGCTTTACTTCGTACAATAGATGTAATTAAAGAATATAATTAATTTACAATTTGTCGCCTTCTCTATTGTCCCAATGCCAAGGCCGTTGAAGATAAACGGCGATCGCGAAATTGCACGTAGCACGTGATATAGATCGTTCCGACGTTAGGGCACTATTTGCGGAATTCGGCGGACATAGTGATAAATTGTACTAGGAAAGCGGCATGAATCTTAGACGTATCCGCCAATTAAGGATTCCGCTGCGCTTGTAGACCGTTACCGTCCACCCAGAGAGTTTTGCGTGATAACGCGAAATCACGATGAACCATGAATTCACGATAAAATCCTTTCGCACGTACGCAATCCATTTCAGTACAGTTAGAGAACTCCGTTGGATAACGTAAGCCGCATACACCAGGACGAACACGGCGTATGTTATACTGATTAAGCGACAGGGTACCACCGCGTAAGTCGCTACGAAATCGAATATTTATTCCATTGAAGCTGTATCTATCATACAGCTGCAACATAGATACTGCCTGAGGCGTGTAGTCAAGCCGACGACAGATCTCAAACAACGGCTTATTAGTATCCATAACAATCTTGTACAGAAACCTATTGCAAACAAACTTACGCGTTCTTCTTCTACGAAACCGCGACCTACGATACTGACGAAACCGCCGTCTTAACTGCCGTCTCGGAATCCAAAGTAGTCTGGAACCTCGCAGGTAACGGCGACGCACACCTCTTCTCATGCCCCTCCAATATAAATTCAAGAAATTCCAATAATTGCGTTATAAGGCTATTCAAATGATCCAGCAATGTTTCCAACGTCCTCTTCACCTGCGGAGAGCAACAATGGCCCTTCCAATTAGCGTAATGTTTACGCCAAGCAGCGATTTGCGTAAACAATTGCTCCTCAGAACGTCTCCACTTAGGAATCTCGTTGCAAATTACTAAACAATACTATACCCTACAACATATATATACACCCCGAAACCCAACCGGCCACTAAAATAATTAATTTAATATTTACAAACAAACTACTAATAAGCAGTATCACCTAACCTAAAACCCTGACACGGCACAACGAAACCAAGGAAGCCCCCAGGAGCGAAACGCACAGCAACAGACGCCTGTCACGTGGATCCGCTTCACCTATTTGTCGCTACAAATCCAACTACCTCGGTCAGTAAGTCGGCCGCTTGTTTGGGCGTCTCCTTGGGTTCCGTCTCCACGATCTTGAAGAGAGAGGGTTATCGCAGATACAGCTCGCGCACAGTGCAGACCCTTTTTGTGCACGACCCGGAGCATCGTTTCGCGTACTGCGATTGGTTCAGAGACCGGCTAGTCACACAACCAACGCTGTGTGCAGACATAATCTTTTCCGATGAGTCGACGTTTTATCTGAATGAGTCGATGGCGTATAAACACAGACGTCAGTAGTGCCGTGAAAACCCCCGATACTTCGTGGAATGCCGGCGACAAGGAGAAGTAAAGGTGAACGTCTGGTGTGCGTTGCATGGAACGCAAATTATTAGACCGGTGTTCTCGCCTGACAAGTTCAAAGGCGCGGAATACTTGAGGGTGATAACGGAGGTGTTGACCGCGTATATTGAAGAGCTTCCACTTGGGAAACTGTGTCATACGTTCTTCCAGCAAGGCGGTGCGCCACCGCACTCAGCAGCTAAAGTGACGCGGTGGCTTGACGAGAAATTCCCATTCAAGTGGATCGGTAGACACGGACCAGTTCGTTGGCCGCCGCGATCGCCGGATTTAACGCCTATGGATTTCTTCCTTTGGGGTCATCTCAAACGTACGGTGTACGAGCAAAAACCGGCGACCTTGGACATGCTGAAGAGCAACATAATGGAAGCATGTCGCACAATCCCAACAGTCGTGCTGCTGTCTGTCCTGGGAAACATCAAACGGAGGGTACACATGTGTCTGAAAGAAAATGGGCATGTGTTTGAGCACCTAATGTAACAGATTTTTGGAACACACCACCACGGTTCTTCTCAGGGCCACCAAGTTCTGATTAATTCACTTGGCTTTTCTTTGTTTTCATTCCACTGTCGTTTACTAATGTCGAATTGCTCTGACCCTTGGCGGCAACGGCAGAGCATGAAGTATGCATACTAGGAAGACTGCCAATGTTAGCCGTTCATTAGTAACAGCAGCCTATTAGTCCCGCCCTTTATTATCTACTCCTGACGATACAAATATCTGTAAATTTTACATATAAGTTTCACGGGTCTAGGACCCAAGGAAAAATAATCATGATCTGAAATGCAATTAATAAACTTTTCTTTAATGTTATGAAACCTATTCACTACACAAATGCTTGCTCCCACGTATAAGGCCGTGTAGCGTCTGTCGATAAATATACAAATTTATTTATCTATATGTACAGATGATCAGTGACTGGCATTAATAGTGCCAGTACAATGATACTTTTTTACGCAACCGCACCACTGTTACACGACGCCTGTAGTGCTATGGACGGATGTTTTGGTGACCTTGCAATAAGAGACATATGTGGGATAATGCAGGCACCGGCACAGCATGCATGTACTGTTATTTTTAGAAACCAACGTTACAGAAATTTTTGGTGCAAATGTAATGAAACTTAGGTAAGATAATATATGCACCTGCAAAGGATTCATATGCCCTTGCGAATGTATGATTCATAAATGGCATTAATGTTGCCAGTGCACAGACCTGTGTAGGCTACTGTTTCACCGGTACACCAGGCCTCTGCTGATATGCGTAGAGGCTCCGAGACCTACATCATTGCTGCTAGTGAAAAGAGACCTATGTAGGCTACAATGTCGCCACTGCACCAGGTCTGTGCTGATATGTATATAGGGGCTCCGAAATCTACATTCTTAATGATAGTGCTGAGAGACCTATGTACCTTGTGAAGCCGTAGTGCTCTCAAGCTTCTCAATTTCCGTTTCCATCCTGGCCTCTGGCTCATCTCCGCGTCATCCCAAATGTCATCCACTAGGCTTGTGGTGCTCCATGGCCCATAACCATCTAACCTGCCAACATGTTCATCCCTTCATCACATGCATGAGGTGACTGTGGACTTGCATTGTCATCACTACACTCAACATGTGTGCATTGTCAGCTTTGCAAAACTAGTGAGGCCGTGCGGACTGCAGTTTGCGTTTCCCTCCTCAGCTTACAGTTGTAGTGACATATCGAAGTCCTGGAAGTATCTCCCGGGAGGGTATTGATTACATTCGTACTGACACAGCCAATAGCTGTCTATTTAATACCTAGTGACTTTAACCTACCTGAAGTCTGCTACGCTGATCACATTATGATACGAAGGACATTGGAGCAGCCTCTTGGATAGATCGTACCGGTAAATACCTACTCAGGAAGTGCCCTAAGTGCTGCCGAACTTACCAAACGTCTCCTAAAATAAGCGAAGAAATTCTTCAAATCTGCCGAAGCTCCATCAGCCAATTTCTTTTCATACATCAGCCAAGCTTTAATTAAGTATTGTTTACACCTATTTCTGGCCTCGCGGTACTATCATAGGTGCTAGTTGATGGAGCCACACGGTAGGTCCCCCAGCACCAAGAACGCTTCTGGAGCAGGTACTTGCCAGTAGTATCTATCCACGGCGGCCGCGCTCGTGTCTCCTTTCTCCTCGCCAACGGGATGTAGGGAGCAGACACTTCCGTATCAACCACCGAGATTTTGCAACGCAACCCGGAAGCCTTGATACGCATTGCCTGATAGTTAGCACGCCATATGTTTGAAAATGGTTTAGCCATGCTCTGGTGACGCCTGGTCAGAATACACCTGAACGATAAACAAACATGATCACTAGCACCTAAGGGAGAGCTGTAAGTTATGTCACCAACGAAGTCTAGTGACCTGACAAACACTAGATCCAAAATAGACGGGAGTTGGCATCCATGTAGCTAGTGAGGAGGTCCACGAACTGATGCAACGGTACTTGTAGCGTAAGCTCAAGTAGATCTGCCCCGAAAGTACCTTCTGCCGAGTTACAAAAAGATCTGCCCAGCAAATTTCTGGTAGATTGAAATCCCCCAGTAGCAAACACCTGTTTGCGGATTGGGAGCGAATAAAGTCAAGCACCTCTTTGGACGCACTCCCAGGGCCTCTATACACAAGCACAACTGTAAGCTGAGCTGAGGAAGTGCTAATCACTACCGACAGAGCTTCGACAGTTTTATCTGCCGACTGAAACATGTAGGTACGTAAAACGTCAAGTTCACACCTAACGTAAAGCGCAACGCCCCCGCCTTGTCGATGTCAGTGCTTAGTACTGTGGTACCGTGTTGCATCCATTAGCATCATTTAATGAAAGTTCTTTATTAAAACTACTTCTCCCAAAGTGTATATCTATTTCATTATCAACCACCAACGTACAGCATACATTCCCTTTACATTTACAGATAGCTCGATGTATTCAGCTCATGACGACGGTTAATTTTCTAACTGTTAGTGCAATTAATCCCTGAGTTCAATGAGTAGTAGAGAGCAGAAGAGAGGCCCTGTGACAGCTCCTTCACTTCGTCGTGAACCGGTATATCTATCTGTGGCTAAGCAGCTGGTGTACTACTTCCATTACTTGACATTTTACTGTTACTTGCCACCCTCTATTACCCACTTAAGTATCATAATACGACCACAGAAATTTCCAGAATATCGATCAAAATCTTCTTCTCCATGCGAAAAGGATCCTACCGATATGCGTCAATGAATCGACAATCATTTTGACTGTCAATAAGCTACTCCCAGTCGCCAGAGAAATACCAGCTTATTGCTTCGTATTCCAATGAAGGAACAATGAAATTGCGTGATTTTTACCCACCAGATAGTAACTCATCGTCCTTCTCATTTAGAGAGCGTCGGATTAATCGAAAACAGCTGATCGTAATTTGGGGTGGTACTGTTTGCTGTACTGGCTGTTGGGGAGGAATATGATGAAATATGTTGTTAAGGCTTGATAAGGGTTTATTAAAGGTATATTGATTTAGGGGAACTGAAAATGGTGGTGCACTATTTTACGATTTATGAAACGGTGGTTGTTTTAGTGTGCAGGTGTTGTTTCGGTTTCGTTGCAATGGCTGTGGATGATACTATGGCATTCTGCGCTTCTTTTCGCTAATATTATAAGGCGCTTGGTGAATTCGAGGAAAATTTGCGGCGGTTTCAAGTTCAGACGGCGACGAGTTTTTACAAATATGACGTATTGACCGCTGTGTCGTATAAGAAGAGGTCAGGTCAAGAGCTACCCGACGGGATGCGGTACAAATGGGTGCAATATCGTTGTGTCCATTGCAACCGGAAAGGAGAAGGCGGTGGTCGGCAAGGGCAAACGTTGTAATATGTGTAACTCATGTTGCATAGGTGTGCCAGCCTCGGTTGTAAAGCGAGCATATCCATCAATGCAAAGGGCATTCACTATGAGATAGGCTCGCATTGTTTGGTGCATAATCATAATTTTCACTTAGGGAATCCAAGTTTGTATGTGGGTAACCGGCGCCTAACTCCCGAGGCGAAGCGGCAGGTGTGTGAGCTAATCTAGTTCTTCCGTAATACCGAAGAATTGCGAGACTATGTGTTGGAAAGATATAACAAACGATTGAATCGACAGGATCTCTTTTGCATCCGCCATCGCTTAGGTGGGACATCGAAGGAGAACGATGTAAACGCGGTTGCGGAATTGTTGAGTAAGAATGGCGCTGTGCGTGTAGAAAGAGATGGGTCGCAGGTGCGATTCCTATTTTTCGTTCTTGCATCAATGACTTCCATAGTGGCGAAATACGGGGACGTGCTTCTTGCAGAAGTCACGCATCAGGTGGACTGCGGTGATTACGTTCTTCGGCACTGCATGGTGATTGACGGTTGCGGCGTAGGTCGCAGCGTGTTTTACGTTTTAATGCCCAACGAGACGGCATGCAGTTACTTGGAGGTTGCTCGGGGTATGTCAGAAATTTTGCCCACCACTTTGTCAGCAAAGACTATAGTCATGGATAGGTGCATGGGGCAAATGAAGACATTTAAGTCGGCTGAACATCGCAGAGGCTCAGGTTAGGTTTGAGTCCCATTTGGATACACGCTTTCCATCTAAGTGGGTCAAGTGGAGGAAAATAGAGGTCGCAGTCGCAGTAGGTAAGCGGAAAATTTGTAAGGTGACTTACGGAAAGGTGCAAACTCTCTACCGTAGGACGTTGGTCAAAGACGCAGCAGGCAGTACACTGGATGGAACTTGGAAAGACATTTACAAGATGTCGGACAAGTTATGCGACGGTGGCCAGCAGTACTGGCGGAACACTTTTAATACTCCAGGCTCGGTGGGCACAAGACCGCCCCCGGATGTGGTTCAGAATTAGGACTTAATCTCTGAAATCACCATCGCGGAAATCCAAGATGCACTCAAGGGCTCGAACACCACAAGCCCAGGACCAGATGCCGTGACCACTCTAGAGCTAAGGCGTATGAACATCAGTGTGTTAGCGCAGGTCTTCAACCTGATGCTTGTGCTCCAGATCCCTACTAAGGCTGCCTCGTCAGACCGTATATCTTTCATACCCAAGGTAGTCAAGCCGGAACACCCAAACGAATACCGACGGTTAGCTGTGGCTTCAGTGCTACTCCGGACGTGCCACAAGATCTTGGCGCGTCGTTGGAGACCAAGTATGAAGCCACCATCGCTTCAGGTAGCATTCCAGAAGCGGGATGGGTGTCTAGAGGCTACCTACGCCTTGCACTGTTTGTTGCGTCGAAAGCAGATGTGCAGTTCGGATGCAGCGGTTGCGTTCTTGGACGTAGCCAAAGCGTTTGATACTGTTTCGTTTGACTCGGTGCTTCAGGCGGAGCAGAGCCAGGGTGCACCTGGGCACCTACTGCGATATCTGGACTAACTGTACACAACATCCGAAGTACTGTTGGAGGGTGAGCGCCTTAAGTGCGGTAGGGGAGTGAGGCAAGGGGATCCACTGTCTCCTCTACTCTTCATTATGACTATGGACGAGGTCGTTGCGGCTTCAGGACAGGCGCGCGGGGAATCTGCTGTGGCTGACGATCCGAACGGAGCGTTGGCCTATGCAGATGATCTGGTGCTAGTGGCTAACTCACCCTCAGAACTACAAGCTAAACTGAAAGTCCTAACTAAGGGAATACCAGAGGCTTGTATGACACTGAACATCGCCAAGTGCCGGTCTATGACAATCAGGAAGCTAGTCGTATTGGAGCCTCACTCCTATAAGATCGGAGGAGAAGTAATACCGCCAATGTTGCCCGGCGAGGAGGTTCGCTACCTCGGTTTGTCATTTACCTGGAAGGGACGGAAACCTCCTAAGACCACAGCTAAGCTGGAGACAATGATAGGAAAGATAAGTAAGGCGCCAATGAAGCCCCAGCAACGAATTCGAGTTCTGGGTGATTTTGACTTGAAGAAAAGTGAGTATGAGATGGTACTAGGTAACGCGCACCGGAACACCATGAAGGCAGCGGATGTGATGGTTCGAGAAGCAATCCGGCGATGGCTTAGACTACCGAAGGACACCTCAATGGCCTTCCTTTATGTTAGCTCAGCGGATGGAGGTATGAGTGTGCCGCAGATGGGGAAAACTACACCCTTGGCGCAACGATAGAAGTGGCGAAGGCTACTCACGTCTCCGGACGAGTGGATTAAAAGCCTAGCCACGGATGACGCAGTCCTAGTAGACAAACGGGTAGCTATCCTACCTATAAGAGTTAGAAACACCGAGGTAGGTAACAGAGCGAAGGCTGTCCAAGCTTGGAGGTCTCAGTACACCGAGATGCTGGACCTCAAAGGAGTTCGTATGGACCTAATGGACAATTCGAGTATCCTTTGGGTCCGTCATCCTGAGAGGGTCTTCAACCGTCTTTACATCAGGAGCATTAAGCTTAGGGCAGGAGTATTACCATCATAAGTGCGTAGTAGTAGGGGCGCATCCCGTAAGGCTGGAGCTTCTTCCAAGTGTCGAGGGCTATGTGGGTACCCGGAATCGGTCACTCACCTCCTGCAGAAGTGTGCAATCACGCATGACGCCTGATGTGCACGGCACAACCGTGTAGCTCGGAAGATAGCCACTTTAGTACGTAAGCGGGGGTTGCAAGAACTGCAGCAGCCTATAGTAGGTAAGGATAAGAGCTACTGCAAGCCACACCTTGTCAATGCTTCTCGGTAAGAAGTCTTAGTAATGGATGTAGCAGTTACCATAGGTCCGAAAGTAGAGCGTATGTGGGTGCAGAAGGTTTAGATGTACAACACTGCTGAAGTTAACCATTAGTTGCTAGCTCTAATGAAGGGTAGCCAGCCAGTACCTAGAGGAGATAAGCACATAACCTGGATTTTCACCGAGCGTGGCTACCTGTACAGGCCTTCTGCAGACGGCTTACGGAAGTTAGGTTTAACATCACGAGATTTGTCTGATTTATGCCTCCAAGTCATCCAAGGCTCCTTAACTTGTTATGATGTGTACCATCGAGGAACGTAACCCTGCTTGCTTTACTGATCCCTCACGCTCTCTCTAAGCACTTTACAGGATCTATGAAACGATGATGGTAACTGCTCCGGCAGGGGGATCACCGCAGATGACCACCCGGTGGAGAACGTTGGCGACTCGCAATCGCCTTGAAGTGCATAGTACGGGAGAAAGCAAACAAAGCATCTAGATGAGATACCAAACGAGAGGTTCCCCTAAAACCATTTGACGCGAGACCTTTGGATTGACAACAGTAAGCTGCTGAAATTATCACCAAACTCTTACTTACTCCGCTAAAGCAAACTCATGCTTTAACAATTGCAAACTCTTGCATTCAGACAGCCTCCAGACAAATTGAGCAGTGCATTCTTTTTCCTTATTTTGACCGGAAACTGGCACACCACCTGAGAGAGCGCGGAAGTATAGGAAAACCCCTTCAGGGGGGAATACCCGTGCAGAAGCAATCAATCCCGGGGTCATGCTCGGTCATGGTCCTCTTACTTCACTCCTTACATTACAGTGTGTACCTTCTCTTCGCATGCCTGTATTGTACCGTACATGCCTTCGATAATATACCATTTCAATAAGTGATGTTTCATGCTGTACTGATAAGTGTTGCAAGCAGATACAGGGACTTTGCTTGTTTCGCTCGATTTCCGTTCATTTTAAAGGGTCTGTGTTATGAGCGTGGGGAATGTAACTTGGAGCACAGCCATGATTTTCAAGTTGGGAATCCCTAGCTGTATGTCTGCAACAGACGATTGACTGAGACGCAAGAGTTGGAGGTTGCAAGTCTAATGTATAGTTTTAAAGGCAATCTTGAGCTTCACGCGCACGTTTTCCGGCATTACGATTGGTGGCTAAACCTAAACGACTTGCTGTCGATAAAGAGGAGACATGTGAAACAGAAACCTGATAAGGTTCTTGAGGTTACGGAGTCACTGGGAAAGAATGGAAATTGCCACGTGCTGCTCGAAGGGGATCACATTCGTGTGTTGCTCTTTGTGCCTTGTAGCATGTTGCCAATGGTAGAACGATATGGAGAAGTGATTTTGTCGGATGCCACACATCAGTTAAGTTACGCCGGCAACGTGCTACTACACTGTATGTTTGTGAACATGACACAGGTGGCGTTTTCCTTTTGCTACGCCTTGATGTCAAATGAGACGGCTGCTAGCTACAGGGAGGCTATACAAGCAATGCGCGAGATGGTACCAAGTATCGCCACTGTGCAGACACTCGTGACGGAGAACTGCTTCGCACAAGTCGGAGTCTTCAGATTTGTGTATCCTGATGCGACGGTGGTATTTTGCCCATTTCACGTTACCCGGGACATGAGTAGGTGCTGTTCCCAGCTGGTTGGAGCGACTGCAGTTGTTAGAAGTCGGTTACGCCAATAATTGCGAAATTTGGTGTACACTCGGAATTCGAGGCAGTTCGAAAGGATTTTGCGTGCAATCCAGTCCATGACTACATAATGTCACGATTACCTACGCGGAACAGGGCTTTGGTGTACCTCGTCGTGGGCTGCGCACCGGCAGATGTTACTTTGCATGTTCAGCTGCGCAACGATCAATAGGGTGGAAAATGAGAACAAACTTTTAAAGAGGCGACTAAGCAAGAAGTCATCACTGAAGATGCTATTCAACGTGGTCGTAGAACGTGTCAATGCGTGCATACAGCAGCGTTCACTGGCCCTGGGTAGGCATATCATGACACCGTACGTTCCCCCTGTGAGTGTGTTCACCGCTGCGGACATTCTTGTTCGCTTGATGCCATTTGCACTTGGTCGTTTTCTTCGACATTAGCAGACTGTCAGCATAAGCGATGCCTACCTGCGTGGTCCTTTGTGGATATTTCGTTGCGTGAGGGGTAGTAGTAGTAGTAGTATACTTGTAGTAGTATGCTACAAGGGTGCCGCAGACGGCACTGTCTATATACCTCAGGGTTATGGTTAGGGTTAATAATGCCAGTCCATGCGCCGCTCAAAACGGTATAAACTATCCCTATACCCAGGCGGAGGCATCATGCCAGTCCACCACGCCTGTCCGCTATTGGCTAAAATTAGGTTCAGGGTTAACCAGCCCTACCCACCCTACCATTGGAATTCAAATCATACACCCAGACAAAACACCAAGCTAATCTAGGTGCGTTCTCCCCGAGAACCGGTGCACCACCGCGCTACTCACATGACTAGCTGGCTCTTTTTCAACCATGTCCAATATCCGGTTCAAACCCTGGAAGCGACGTACCAAGCAACTCAAACTCAGACAAGGTTATCTGAGTCACGCATGTCTCACCCAACAAAAGTCACATGCGTGCACCGCAAAACTCAGTCAATGGCTGACCGCTGCCACTGCTGCTTGATCACCTGGAACAACCCTACCGTGAGCGATGAACAATTACGGGTATTATTGGAAACGGCTGGAGTCCAGTACACCTTCCAAGAAGAAACAGGACTCCAGCAAACAAGACATTTTCAACTGTTCATCAGATTCCCCAACGCGGTCAGAGCAAGCACGGTTTGGCAGCTTCTTCCCGGCTCCCATGTCGAACGCGCAGCCAATCCCTTGGCTGCAGAGCGATACTGCAGAAAAGACCAGTCAAGAACTCGAGGACCCTGGACCAACATCACCGAAACGTCCTCGCATCGAAGCGCCACAATCCCCGACGAACGAAAGTTCATCGAAGACATCCGCAGGGGTGACAACATCTTCATCCGATGTCTTCAATATCCAAAATTGTTCCTACGTTATTATACAAACGCAAGGCGACTTGTCAGTCTACTCAGGCCGAGAACTGATCGCAGGGAGAAAACCTTCGTTGAATGGCACCATGGCGAACCCGGCAAAGGGAAATCCACCTACTGCCTAATGGAATGTGACAAATGTACTACCTACTATTGGAGAAACCCTACACAATGGTGGGATGGATACGAGGGGCAGGAACTGGTAGTCATTGATGACTACGACGGTCAATGGCCCTTACAAGACCTATTTGACGAATTCCCACACAATGTCAACTGCAAGGGTTACACGGTGGATTTCCTTTCGAAACGACTCCTCGTTACCTCAAACTTCCATCCCCTTACCTACTACCCCTTAGAACGTGAATTTCGTAAAACCGCACTTAGTAGACGTATAGATGTTATTAAAGTATATAATTAATTTACAACGCATGTCTTCTTTATTGTCCTATTGCCAAGGCCGCTGACGGTAAGCGGCGATCGCGATACTGAACGTAGCACGTAACGTATAGGGTGCCCACAGATGGGCACCACTTCCGAAAGTCCGCGCTCATATTTATGAACTGTAAGAAAAACGCAGCATGCGGCTGCGTTACATCCGACAGCCAAGGATTCCGTCTCGCTAAGGGAGCTCCACCGCTCACTCAAAGAGTTTTGCGTGAAACCGCGAAATCACGATGAACAACGAACTCGCGATAGAATCCTTTAATTCGTACGCAAGCCAATTCGTTACAATCGCCGTACTCTCCGGGATAACGTAAGCCGCATAGTCCTAGCCGAACGCAACACTTATTATATTGACTAAGAGATAACGTTCCTCCGCGTAAATCGCTACGAAACCGAATATTTATTCCTCTGATACGGTAGCGCTCATACATAGACAGCATAGCTGTCGCCTGAGGCATGTAATCCAACCTGGGTACCACCTCAAACAGAGGCTTATTTGTCTCCATAGCCATCTTATAAATAAACTTATGGCATACAAAGCGACGTCCTCTTCGTTCGCGAAACCGCACACGATGTCCTCTACGAAACCGGCGTCTATACAGACGCCTCCGAATCCGATAGAACCTTGAACCTCGCCGCAACCGACGTCTTACAGCGCGTCTCATGCTCCTGCAATACGTACTCCCTGAACTCCAACAGCTGGCTAATCAACAAATTCAGATGATCCAATATCGCTTCCAAAGTCTTCTTCACTTGTGGAGAGCAACAACGACTCTTACAAGCAACGTAATGCTTCTTCCAACGACCTATCTGCGTAAACAGCTGCTCCTTAACTCAGACTTGTGAGTTGATGATCGCAATTTCCCATCGCCTTTCGAAATTGACTGAACAACAAATTATGTCCCTGAGCCAAACTACGTCGATGATCAAATCTGGTCTCACTTTCTTCCCCATGGCAGATCTGTCATTGCTCAGGGCGCTCTCATTACACATGTATAGAAATAGTGCATGGAGGCGTTTCTCAATTGGATTTGAGGTGGCCAAAAACTACGCAATTGTCTGGGAACAGATAAGGAAGACTTTAACCAGTGGCCTCCTAAGGAATGCTGTTTCTTTCTTTATCGTTGGACTAAAGGGTGCCGGGTTCCTAGCATTAACATTGCTACATCAAACATCCACCAGATTGCAGATGGAGTATAGTTCCATGATGGGTGTGTCAACTGTACGCCGTAACGGCGCTTCGCTGCCATGCGACCACCATCAGTCGCACGAGGGCTGAGTATACCGCGAGGAAGCCCACCCCTACGCGGATGTATAGTTCCATATTAACATCTATTCGGTTGAAAGTCTCTGATATACTCTACTTGCTCCTGAGAGCCAAGAAAGACATGATTACCAATGACAAGTCTTGGTACCTTTACAGTCATCTACTCTTCCCTGAGTGCGTGTGTGAGTTCTCCGCTTCATCCCACCCTGAGATGTGTTACATTTTCTATGGAGTTGTCGGACAGCAGGTAGATCAGGCTATTGACTATGGTCGAGTTGGAGCATGGGTTAGTAATATTCCCATACCGATTCAACAGAAACTAGAGCAAATCAGCGCTGCCCTGTCCCAATAATGGGTTACGGCCGGCCAATATTTTATGCGGTTCTGCGTCGGGAAGAGTACGCATCTTTGCTTACATTGTTCCAAGCGTTTCGGGATATTATGGGTCATGATGTTCCCGTCAGCACAATTATGATGGACGAAATGGCTGCTCAAATACGTGCAGCGCGCGCAGTTTTTCAATGCGACATTTTGTTGTGCTACTTTCACATCAGCCAGGCCATCAGAAAACAGGTAAGTAATAAATCTTCGTTACATTCTGTAGACAAACATTAACCGGTAGCGTTAGCTATTTCATAGCATGGCAATCTCGGACACGGAGACTGAGTACAATCTCTTGCTATATGTAATATTCTTGTCTTAGATTTCAACAACAGTTACAGCTCCTTCAACGAACAGACCCCCGGCCCGTGCTCTACCTTACGTCGCACTGGTTGTATATAAAACGCTCGTGGGCGAAACACGCCCAAACTGTACTGGTGTACTTTGGAAATACAACGAACAACCGAGTTGAGAATGCCAACTTGCGGTTGAAGAAAGTTACCCACGCAGCCGTTCGCAAAGTCTGGGAGCATTCGAAAATTCTCCTGAAAGTCCCAGATGCATGCGGCGTTTTCTTGTGACAGGCGTCAGCTACTGGAGGACAGCGCATACGTTCATCGCGTAGTTGGTCTCCTAACTGCGTATGCATGAAACCTAGTAATGAACCATTTAGCACAACCCATGTTACAAGCAGTTAACTCGGAGCTTGGAGATGGAATGGTAGGTGAATAAAGATTGCTGACGCCTCCACTGTTTGAGATATCTCACCAGAGAAACCGCTTCACTACCGATTGATTCTTGGGAACATGTACCTGTCCATTTTATGAAACCATGTGACTGCCGTGTGTGCACTTAATGACGGCATACAAGCAGCACGCGTACCCGACAAGTAAACCGTTTCTCACGTGTGCAGCCATTTACAGGTCAACTACCTATGTGCATCCGCTGGCTGGCGGACTACAACCTACCGGCAGACTCCATGAAGTTGCGGACGTTATTCTTCCGACTTTCAATGTGCAAAGAAACAACTGCGTTGGCCGAAAACTATGACGTCCGCAGATTTGTGTTGCACATGCAGCAAATCTATTGTGGTTGACGCAGTTCGCTGTGCACACAATCGGCTACTTTACCATTGAAAGTGTCTGCGTGCGCAATTAGGAGCCCGTTGTACGATTTGTGTCAACGCTTCACAAATGATATCTGTGCCCATGATAGCAGTGCTTAGCTGTACTACCGATAAGAAAGAAACTTTCTCTTTCGATATTTAGCTATCGGCCGTTCACCTTCACCGGCTTTCGCAGATGCCACTACCCCATCAACATGCCCTGCATACGAAGGTCGAAGACAGCTTAGTACAATTTCCCGCGCCGGCAGTCAGGATGAGATTCCCGCAGTTCCGAGTACAAGTCAACAAACCGTACCCCATCACATAACAACTCCACTTGGTACTGATGACATTTTTCCTAAACTTTCATCGATCAGTTGTCGAAAGAGAGCCGTCGAGTCCCCCGCAATTAGCGGTATCGTGCAAAATGCAGTGCCCCAGTAAGCTATTCTGCACAATTGAAACTCCCCTTTTCACTTTATTGTAGCGTCGACATGGATGCAAGCCCAGTAAGAAAAGCGCTGAGAAGGAAGAAACTTGTTCAGATAAAAACTCATTTAATTACCTGAAAGTAGGCTGTACCTACACACTACTATTATATCGTAGCCGATGGACACGACTTTCTGTTAGAACACACTACAGGGGACATGCGCGTCGTCCAAGGCGCGGATTTAATGAACAACGCTGAACCTTTACTCATACTGCTTTCTGATCACTACAAAGCACAGTGGTTATCGCGGTTTCTGCGCTCATTCGGGATTTAAGCGTTTCTGACAATTAGCCGGATTAGCGGCACGTTCGGTGCTAGAACCCAGGTGGCTTGAAATGGCACTCGGTTCCGAGGCTCGTGCTCGCAGTATAGATCCTCCATCAGTGGCACCTTTGGTGCCAATGTAATAGGAACCAGGTGGGTTGTAATAGCACTCGGTTCCTAGATTCGTGATCGTAGTGTAGAGGCTCCATCAGTAGCACGGGTTTACAGTGGGTTCCTTAGGTTTCCAAAGAAAGGTCCACCTTGCACCAGCAATCCTGCGCAATGGAACAAGTTGTCCTTTTCCCATGTTCTGATTGCTATTAACAGATAATGTAGTTGCTGCAGCTGATGATAACTAGCTAGAGACACATACGACAGCCTCCGATCAATTGCATTCGCTTTCAAATAGTGAGCTATGGCGACGTAATCAACCAATCAAATTGCCAAGCTCAGCGAACAGTTCAACTGCCAACTGAACAACCTGAGCTACCAGTCTTCAATTCTATGAGCATATTTGTGACTAGGGCTTTCGGACGCAATGGCAGGTGATGATGTTTTGTCAGACAATCAGTTAACCGCACCGGAAGGTCGTGAAGGTATTCTTTGCGCATTGTGTGACTGGTTACACCGTTGCCAGCTAACTGCATCAACCGTGAATCACTTGCTTTGTTCCTTGAGGTCCTTTGTAAATTGACTGCCTCATCATCATCAAACCCTAACGGGCACGCCGCGAGAAACGGAAACGGTTGATATGTACCCGGTCACTTACGGTCATGGGTTGAGGTAAGGCTTGTCCATGGTACTACTACACGAGTGCCGCACAGTACCGACACTGTGTGTGATTGTTGTGTTAGGATTAGGGTTACGGTTAACGTAGCCATGCCAGTCCATGCGACACTCAGAACGGTATAAACTATCCCTATACCCAAGCTGAGGCATCATGCCAGTCCCCCATTAGTTAAGGGTAGGGATAGTGGCTCCAGCATTTGTAACCGTGTCAGGTTTCTGTGTTCCGCAATTGTTCGCCACCTGGATTTCCCGCTGACAATGGATGCTAACCACCAAGTGTTTGGAAGCAGCGTTTCAACTGCATCTCTTGACTACCTCATGTTTCACTCTAGCCTTGTACCACTTTATCGCACCCCGTACTGATATGGGTTCAATTCACACTGACTATAGGCACCGCAATCCTGTGCTTTGTTCTCATGCACGTAGGGAATAACAAGTATCGCTTGCGCAGTGTTTTCATTCAAATGACGAGAAACAGTTCCCGTACTTTAGGCATCCTATCTGACTTTCCACATTCATTATAAGTGATGTTTGTTAAACAATGCGCAATCGGCCGCGTCCCCTTGCCTGGCCAACGATCAACCCATGCTCATTGCGAGCAGCCAGGCATATTTCAGTGGTCAGGCCAGGTGTTAACTCGTCCTATCGCCTCATGCTAAGTACGTCCATTCGGCCGTGCATATGCTCCCCGGTCGTCATATCGAATTCGCATGCGTTGGTGCAACATAACTGTCCACGACCAACTGGACGAGGCAAGTTACGGACTTTTGTATCTGATGGCAACAACCTGCGTTATGCACATGAGACACTGACAAGTGTCGCGAAATCCTTGCTATGTTGCAAGGGGAGTGTATGACTGACAAAACACGGAAACAGTAAATTACTCATCCTTGCTACTTGGAGATGTCTGCGTTTTTGGATGCATCATCTCGTTACGACGAGATGACACAGTAGCACGATCCCCAAGGTGCCCGCGTAGCGTAGCGTTGTATTCCAACCACATGCGAGCCTAACTGCGAAGACACGGATAGTCGGACGTTACCATTCCACTTATGTCTGCTGATGCAAGGGGCCAGGTTTCTCCACCGCACAGTAAGGTCGCCATTCAAATGACGCTGGACATTACCCTGGTGCGATGATTTGTGTGACTGAGCGATCCATTGAGCTATGATGGTTGGTGCTTTTGCACCTTCATAGCCAATCATACCAGATTCGTCAATGGCTGGAGGCCAGACATACTCAGCCTCTGTTACGCCAGGTTGGGGGTTGGAACGAGGGTGGAACCTTATTTCTTAAAACGGACTCCTTAAAGCTGAACGCGAAACCCGCTGCATTGCGGTAACGTTTGAGAACAAAAGGTTTTGGTTGAGAACCCTAATCGTTCTCCTGTCTAGGCCTGGGCAACCTGACAGTATTCTGCCCACGCAATACAATGAATCCTTTCTTAAGCAGTGTATTGATGCTCAGGCCACCGCACAGTCTAATCAACGGTGGCTTGTCTGCTGCATCCATCACGGTGCATAGGGGTTGGGATTCTACTGCACAAGCATTCCAATCTTATTATCCCCATCTAATCCACCCCAATCTTCCCGTTCAAGCTTCACTTTCATCCTCCCCGCTTTCAACCCCAAGGACCATGGCCATCCCACCCCTTGCTTTAATACGCGCTTCGATTCTAGCTTAAACTCACATGTGAAGGAGGAGCGTCGTTCCTGATACGGGGCACTGTAGTGCCCGCTGGGGATCTGAACGCTAAAGTAGGAAAATTAACCACTGATGAACTGCATCTTAACGTCCAACATGGTGTAGATTCCCGTAATACTAACGGTGTGTGTTTAGTTTATTTGCGTGATGACGGTCCGAAAGACAACTGCTGCTGAGTGATGTTTGTGCTGAGTTAGTTTGCACCAAGCATTACCTATTAGCCTACACTGCGCGCACCACACCACTATATAGCGATATATTATTTCGTGAGTCATCACCACCAACAGCAGTACATCAGCCATTTGTACTGATGCTTCGCTGCCATACAACCATGAGGACCTACGAGATAAAGAATAAGAAGAGGGAGAGAAGGGGGACTTACCTGAAAACATTAAGGTCCTAGGCAAACATTCAGTGTCAAGACGCCTACACCTTGTGTTGACAACATACCGTCACAAACAGCTGGCTATAGTGCAAAGATAAGGCGGCATCGGTGAGACAGCTTCCTTGCGGCGTTCACTGCCACGCGGCAGAATCAGCCATCACATCGCAGATAACTCAGCACCAAACATACTTTAAACAGACAATCCGATTAGGAGACGGCAGCAGACGCGCCACTGGTGTCGGTTGCCAGCCATGTCCTGTAAAGTCTCGAGCTAAGCACAAGGTGAGTCACGTGGACTCCAGCCCGGAAGGCGAGACGGACCAACGGCACCCAGTTTGCTTGTCAGTGACTTCATTTCCCGCTGCCAAGTCAAGTTCTGTCCACCGCGAGCCTTGCGCCACCCTACACCTGGCCGACTAAACAAGGCCGTCGTAAGTATGCGGTGACCAGGCATACGTGTGTGCATATGTGCGTAAAGAACCTTCTACAATCAGGTTTCCCAGGCATTACTGTCAGGAAGCTGATGAGACTGGGGAACGTCCCAGTTAATGTACCAAACCCTCGACCGCGGCCACTTCGTGTGGTACTCTCAACCCCGGAGGAACGAAGTGCAGACAAGCGGTTAGCGTTTAAGCTGAAAGGTACAAATATTAGTGTTCAGCCGGATCTTCCACTGGCCGGTAGGCTGAGGCTAAAGGGGCCATTAAGAACCTCAAAAGCAGGCGAGCGGTCGGTGAACAACGTCTCCGGTTAGTGCGTTTTCGGGTGGTCAGCCGGCGGACCTTTTCCGCCCTACCACTGCTAATTCTGGTAGAGCGCGACCCAGGTCTGGACCTAACGAATACCTTCAGATAGTGCTAAGTAATGTGCGCGGCCTAAGGAATAAGGTGTACGCGTTAGGTCTGCTTGTAGATGGGTCTCATCCCGATATACTCGCATTCACTGAAACGCGGCTGTCTCAGGACATCACGGATGGTGGATTACATCTAGCTGGCTGCGCACTATTTCGATGCGATCGCACCGCCGGCCGGCAGGGAGGTGGCTTCCCTCTTTATGTGAGTTGCCAACTTGACGTTTTGAAGACTTGCTTATTTCAGTCAGCAGATAAAACTGTTCAAGCTCTGTCAACTGTTATTAACACATCTTCGGCTCAGGTTACAGTTGTAATTGTGTATAGAAGTCCTGGGAGCGTAACCAAAGAGGTACTTGACTTCATTCGCTCCCAGTCCGAAAAAAGTGTTTGGTGATGGGCGACCAACCTCCCAGAGGTTTGCTGGGCAAATCTTTCTTGCGACTCAGCGTCAGGCACATTCGCCGCTGAATTGCTTGAGCTTACGCGCCAAGTATCTTTGCATCAGTTCATTGACCTTCACACTAAGTACATGGACGCCCAACAAACCGTTTGTCTTAGACCTTGTATTTGCTAAGTCACTGGTTTTGCTTGGGGATATTACCTACGGAACTCCACTGGGTTCCAGTGATCATGTTTGTTTGCTCTTCAGTTGTACTCTGTCTAGACGCTACCAGAGTACTGTTGAGTCTTGCCCGAACATATGGCACGCAGCCTATCAATTGGTGGGAACCAAGGACTCGGGTTTCCCTTGTGAGATTTCAGGCGACGATACCGTCCAGGTTGCCTGGGATAAATTTGAGTGCTACCTAACATAGCTCTGTGCTCCATTCATCCCAGCCACAAGGCGTCTTCAAGTCTTTGATAATCGTTGTCTGCTAAGCATTGAGGAAGTCTGATAGCAACAGCTTGTTCGCTACGATGATGTGCGTAGGCGAGTGCTAGGTAGTGATAATCATGCTACCTCCCTAGAACAACAGATAACATTGAATAAGTTGCGTTGGCTCGGGCACGTGCTGCGTATGCCTGGTCACCGCTTACTTACGACGGCCTTGTTTAGTCGGCCAGGCGTAGGGTGGCGCAAGGCTCGCGGTGGACAGAACTTGACTTGGCAGCGGGAAATGAAGTCACTGACGAGCAAACTGGGTGCCGTTGGTCCGTCTCGCCTTCCGGGCTGGAGTCCACGTGACTCACCTTGTGATTGGCTCGAGAGTTTACAGGACATGGCTCGCAACCGACACCAGTGGCGCGTCTGCTGCCGTCTCCTAATCTGATTGTCTGTTTAAAGTATGTTTGGTGCTGAGTTATCTGCGATGTGATGGCTGATTCTGCCGCGTGGCAGTGAAAGCCGCAAGGAAGCTGTCTCACCGATGCCGCCTTATCTTTGCACGATAGCCAGCTGTTTGTGACGGTATGTTGTCAACACAAGGTGTAGGCGTCTTGACACTGAATGTTTGCCTAGGACCTTAATGTTTTCATGTAAGTCCCCCTTCTCTCCCTCTTCTTATTCTTTATCTCGTAGGTCCTCATAGTTGTATGGCAGCGAAGCATCAGTACAAATGGCTGATGTACTGCTGTTGATGATGATGATGATGTTTAGCTAGCCCGGTTGACGTAGGCGTCGAACACTCTTCGGCTTTACACTACAGGTACAACTGGAAGAAGGCCACAAGCAGAGCTTTCCGCACCTTTTGGTTAGCACGACATTCTTTCGGAGTCTTGACGGGCGTCTTTTTTACGAGACTGTCCTCGGTTTTCGTTCAGCATCATCTGGAATACTGCGTCCAGGCTTGTCCGCCCTGTCTCGTCGGGACAAAATGGAGCTAGAGAGTGTTTTACGAGTGGGTACTAGGTTAGTCGAGGGATTACGGGGACGGACGTACCCCGAGCGTCTACTTAGTTTGGGAATGCATTCAATACACTACCGAAGGCTTAGAGGAGACCTACATCTACCCTACCGTATCTTAACCAGGAAGGTTGGTCCAGATTTATCTGAGCTATTCACTCCCGCTAAATTGTCTGTGCTACGCGGTCATTCCTTGAAGCTGGACAAATCGCTGTCCGATCAGATTGGGGCGGAAATCCGGCTGTTACGCCGAGTAATGGAGTGCTGGAACATGCTTCCGGAAAGTGCTATCAGGGAATCACCGGTTAAGGGATTTGAGTGGCAGTTTGACGCCCTGGGGGGCGACACGAAACCTTTTCGTTTTCCTGAGTAACTCGTATCTTCGTACTTCCATTTTCTTTTCTCTACTTTTCTTCACGCATTGGTATTATTTTCTGATTCAAGTGCACTGCCTTATGCTATGCCTTCGATTTCTCTTCCTATCCTTTGCTTACTTCACGTGACTGCCACAGCAAGGACTGCTAGGGCAGGAAACGTGGACATAAACTGGTTGGCCAGAGTGCGATATGGGCGTTCCGTATAAGATCCATGAATAAATGAGCACTTCATCCATTACCGGCTCAGCGATCCACTCAAGATGGAACACAAACGGGATTCTCCTATCGTTGCACTCCCATCTGAACTTGAATTTTTGCGGAATGGTGACCGGCTGATAGCTTAACGAAACCATGCCCTTTCATTAACGGTAGCTCAGCTGGCTTGCACCTGTTGAATTTTTCTCTTTTTTTATCCAATGTTTTGCGACACGGCTATATTTTTCCCACCTCTAACTAAAATGTTTAATGATGGTGATCACGCTTTCATTTGTACATAAGATAAGGCGTCAGTAAGGTGAAAATGCGCACAGCATGCCGTTCTGTTAGGATAACCGCACATGCTGCTGCAACCGCTGCCTTAATACACGTACGCAAGGGAAAGTCAAAATAAACCAAAGGCACATGCAGTGATTGTTTTCATAGAAACAAGAAACTTACTGACAGTGTGATGGACCTTCGCGAACACAATGTAACGCTTCTACTTCTGCAAGTGGCCTTCAATTGCAAACGCCCGTGTTGTTCGCTCCTGGTCACCTGAAATGTGTTTCATCATTACATGGAGTACCGGGAACATATATTCTGCAGAAAACACATTCATAACTATCCTCACCATGATATGATGCGCAAGTTTGATGGAACCACCTTGTGCATGTCATACAGCAACCAGGAGACATCGCAATCACGCGTTCCAAAGTCCTGTTCCTGCAGAAACAATTCACAAGCAGCTGTTGGAACCTGGCCACTTGCAATCCCATCTGCACGACGTTTGCTCTGCGTTGTGCATCTAGCAGTGGTAGTCATGGGTAGCCGACGTAATTGCGTGGCGCACATTGCGCTGGTAACGGGAGTCGGATTTATGACACAATGGATCAAGGGTTCCTTGCGCGCACTTTTCAGATGCTCTGGATGCACCACAGAGACCAACGTAGCAGAATTTGACGGATCAGGAATGGTTTCCTGACTGCCATCCATGATAACGCGGTGCTCAAAGTTTGCCGACATTTCAACGAAGCCCGCGGCAATAACTTGCATCTCATTTTCATACTGACCTCCCAATAAACGTGCTACGTTTGCCGTGCGTAGCGGTATACTTTCTGAACACGACGTATCGCAGCGAATGTTATAATCCAACTTAGCGGAGATAACATTCCCGAAAGCACGCAAAAATCCAGGGCTTTCAGATATCCCTCTGAGCCGAGACTTAGGACGTTCACATCTATTTCCCCAGGCACTTCTTGCAAGCCACGGATCTGTACGCGCCTGTCTATCATATCCAGCTGCGGAGACCGTTTCACACTGACAGCATTCCAAGTTCTCCGCCGTTTTAGATTGTACCGCTGGATCAATCAACAATCAACCTCCTTGAAGAACACCGTGGGCATTCTGATTCTCCTACGCCGCAACGTGCAATATGTGCCCGTAAGGCAGACGCTGATGACGATTGAAAGAACACTCACAGTTACTGCCCTGGTGTGTGCAAACGCTGTAGACAGCATACCCGGATTCTGACACCACCCGCCACGGTCCATCCGGTAGGAAACCGATAATAGTCGTGCGCCGATAATGCCTCATCACCCTTTCGCGAGCGTATGCCGTCAATCTGCTTACAAGTTCGGATATCACAAATACATCACCGCCTGCTGCATTAGTTCGCATGCACTCCGTTTCTAACTGAGTGCTATGACGATCAGCCATACATTTCGCACGATGAACGATCACCTCTAAAAGTGCCAGTAAGGCGGAACGCTTGCTCAAAGTCCGTTTAAGGTGCATATTTTTATTCTCCACTAGCTCAGTAGAATTGCATCCGAACATCATGACATGCCGTAATTGATGCGTCGCCCAACATCTCCACCATGGCACACATGTTCTACGGAAATACTGACGTGGGGGATGTCCAACCCATGGACCAAATTGACACCATCGTGGTGGCCAATAGTTCCAGCTTAAGGATTGTTAATGTAAACGTCATAAATAATACATCAATACCTGACATAGTTGCTATCATTCCTTCTCAGGAATTCAAGGTCATGCGCAATGACCCACTTACTGAAGCGCCGCTAAAAATTAACGCACTTGGAACTCAGGTGAATTTGCTAAAAAGCGACATACTGAACATCAATGACACACCCTGAAGGTGATGCCCCTAGTACAGCTATCGGGCATACAAAAACCTGAAAACTCATCAGACCTAAAACAAGCTGGTATGCTCCTTAAAGTAATTGCCCTTGAGGCCAAAGAGCGCTTGCGCCGCGCCAATAATGCCATACTATTCAATGTCCCGGACCGGTCTTCACTTGAAAATTTGCTACGTAAGCTTCTAAACGTCTGCAAACTGCATCTGGCTTGCTGCACAGCTAAATGATTAAGAAAGATTCCCGGCCGTACTTGTCCTATCATACTTAGATGTGTAGGTCCTGAGTTTGCAACGCGCTTCATGGCCTCCAGCTTTCTCATCAAACAACAGGCTAACTTCGGGGCTCTACAGATCAGAGAAGATATGACCCCCTACAAAGATCGATGGCGCGTACCCATACATCATCCTCCAACATAAAACCCAACCCGAAACTAAAGATGCATCGCATGTCACATGCTTTACACCACTGTGTACTGTTGATCTAGATGCATCCCAACCACAACGACAGGATGTCTCCCCTAAAGTGACTACTTCCAAATCAGGCTCAGAACGAGATACTGCAACAATTGCAGAAAACGAAACCTTCAGAGCAAATAGTTCGGCGGCAGTGTTCCAGGACGTGGTGGGTTTTCGCTTGGCAAGCGTTCTCCCTATAAAAAGCCACAAATGTCTGTTTAACAACACTGCGACGTGGCGGATGTGACTCGCCACAAAATAAAGTCACTGGCCAGTGGATATCCGGAAACTGCTATCCAACCCACAGACATCAATCGCTTATGTTCACATTCCGGAGGATAACAAACAGTCAAAAATGATCCGGCATATTCAAAGATACAAGCTACATTCATACAAAATTACACACGTATATACACTCACACTGTTATGCCAAATATGTACTTTTTGTACACTTTTGATCACACTATGTTAGCTAAGCATGATCATGCCTGTAAAGGTGTGCCTCGCCTTGTCGAGAATAAAAGTTTGTTTCTTTGTTTGTTTGTCGAACACAGTCGGTGAGACTAGGAGACTTTGAATCCTCACCGAAACCAGTTACGAGTGGTGTGTTCCAGGGAAGTGTACTGGGCTCTATACTCTTTCTACTTAACGTCAACGACGAATTTCAAGTCTTTGAATATGACAAGGCGTACTTGTTCGCCGAGGATATCAAAGTAGTATTCTCCTTTGACCTGGGTGAAATAAGGAGCGGTCTCCTCAATATTCAAAATGACCTTAAAGCATTAGACTCCTGGTGCAACACATGGAAGCTTGACTTCTCTCTTGCAAGGTGCAGCGTCCTGTCGTGCAGATGAACTGTGCCGCCTAGTGCACTAACCCTGAGTGGCGTCTCACTAGCCATCTGTCAAACCGTAAGGGATCTCGGAGTACACTATTCAAGCTCACTAAAGTTCTCGGAACAACTTACTAACCGGACAAATCATTCAATATCTTGCACTGATACAATTCTTCCGCGGCATGAACCACTGAGTTCAATTTACCTTACAATACCTCTTCCACATATCTCTTGACTGGAGGACTTTCAACTACGGAAGGCACATTCTCCTGCCATTCTAACCTCTTCAATCCACTTTGACCGCTCAAATGGCCGTGGTATCCCCTATTTCTAATCAATTTCACTACATACCCCGGGGGATCTGCGATTCTTTCTTCGGAACCTATCCTATCCTCCAAGACCAACATATTTCAACGTATATTCTTCGAGACTTAACGTGATTCTGCAGGTGATCAACATATCATACCTAGCAAGAATGCTTAGTTCCTGACCTACCGATCTGGCACAGGAGAGGACCCAGGCACGCAATGGACACTCGCATAACGCATCAGTCAGCAGAAAAATGGGACGCAACTTGACTGCGAATAACCGAGCAAGAAGCGTTCAATAAGAAACATAGCCAGTTACAACTTGCCATTCAATGGATTGGCGGCAGTGTTTCAGGACGTGGTGGGTTTTCGCCTGGCAACCGTTCTCCCTATAAAAAGCCACAAATGTCCGTTTAACAACACTGCAACTTGGCGAATGTGACTCGCCACCTAATAAAGTCACAGCCCATAACTTCACACTGGCAGCTCAATTAGAATCATCATACTTGATAGCTTGCTCTTCAATTATCTTCCAATGGAACACTCAGTATTCTCCATCTATTATTATTCGAGGTGTGACTGCGATATATGGCAGAGCGATTATGTCCACACAAATGGATCCCGATCCCACTACAACCAAATCGTTGTTTCGCATGTTTAAGATTGCACATTTCCAAACATAGACATACGAACAATTTTTTACTGCCACTACAGTTGCCAAAAAATGTCTGTACAGCTGTACATACCTGATCATGCCTCAATTGGCGTGCCTCGCATAGTCGACAATAAAATATTTATTTATTTATTTATAATGTAGCGAAAGCCAGATCCCTCATTGGTCATATCTGCAAGAGAATGCTTGTAACCGAATCCAGACTCACTCTGTACTAGGTATGCGCTAGACCTCTTCTGGAATACTGCTCAATAATATTTACCAACTCCAGAAAGAGTGACCGAATAGCAATTCCGAAAGTACAACGCTCATTCACAAAGCGCCTGCTTTGCCCTTCTACTCTCAACAACCGTGAGCCCTGTAAAACTTCTTGGCCTCGAACATTTATGGTTACGAAGAATGAGACTCAACCTCACCTTCTTATTCCAAACAATGGTACGACAAACGCGTATGGGTTTCGTTTGGAGGTCAGGCTAACAATCATTTTCGCAGGCATGAGAATAACTACCGAATACGAACTGTTGATGTTTTCTTTAGCATTTAGACGTGACAGCCTTTGAAGGAACCCGATGTGGCAATAGTAAAGCAACTGCTAGGTAGAATGATGACTAGACTACTGGTACAGTGAAATAGTATGCACTTAGATGTTGCCGTCTACATGTACACTGTGTTTGAGTAGCTGATGGGGGAGATCACACAGCATGCGAATGCGATACAGTGTCCACTTCTGGCTCTCTGTGTCTCCGACCGTTTCGGTTATGTGCTGCCCGAGGTATGTGCACCTACTCAAAGAACGATTGATGCGCAACCTTTGGTATTGACAAGTGACATCAACTAAGTCCCGTTGCCCATTGCCAAACATGCGACTTTCCAAACAGTGTTCGCATTTATTGTGCAAATGTCCAAGTACTCAACCGTTTGTACCCACCGACCTGTACTCTACTGTGGCCATAAGCTCTTTGCTAACGGTCTTTATCGTGCGTTTCGGGTGCAGCCATTCGGTGCTCATAAAATCATCGTCGCTATGCGCCGATTCATTTCCGATGTTATATAATAACACGCTGATGTACCATTCCCGTTAGGTTCAACCTTTTACTTAATCCATCCAAATTAATTGGCCATGTGCAATGCAAGTTCTGGTAGGCGTCTCTGCACGTCTGTCTTCCATCCGGTTAGTACGTGTGTTTTCATAGGCCCGGTAAATTCAGTATGGCTGAGGGATAACTGGAACTATAACTATACTCACTCTCATCACTAGTCTACAGAGTGGAACATGAAATGGCGACATCGTGATAATCGCTAGTCGGTTAATTGTCGGGATTGTTCACTTGGCACAGAATTTCCAGGGAAGTTTCTCTTCGAATGCACAATCCAAACTGGTCACACGAAGGACAATTGTTGAGCATTGTGTTACAAATGTCAAAGTTGACATTTTATGCGTACTGTAAACGGCCAAGCGATAATAACCTTTTGGTTCAAACGTATCCATCGAACTGGAAACATACCCAATAATTTGCCACCCTAGCATTGATCCGTAGCAAGCACACAAATCGCTCGGAAAAACCGCACTGACATCATTTACGAATGAGCTCATGGATGGACTGAACCATTATTCTGCGATGCACCGCCTCTCTAATCATCATGCAAGTTAGCATTGAGTAGCTAGTCAAGCTACGGTTATGGTGAGCAATACCATGGAGCTTACATAGTGATGTGATTCGCGGCCGAATAATAATACGAAGAGGAAGATGCCATAGCTCACTCTCGGTATGTAACCATACTAGACACCGCTTGAGGAGGTAGCAAGAGTAGCATAGCATAGATAATGATGAGTACAATATCGTAATGGGCAACACGTGAAGTCATCGCGAAATACCACCGAGTTAAATAAGCGTAAAATATTTAGGTTACCTGTGGATCATCCGTTCTAGGCAGGTGTAATAAAGATACCACATTGCACCAAGTCAGTAGTTAATCATTCTAGAATGAAACTGCACCCAAGCCCGACTTACATGCGGTATATAGAATAAGGATGACACCAAAAAAGAATGACGTGGATGGCGTAAGCAACTTTCCCATTTTGCAGGGAAATGGTGCGATTATGTCCACTGCAGGCTATTTGTGTCGTGAGGTAAAACCAGAGCCGGTTATAATCGTCTGTTGTCCTAGGTGAGCGAGAATCAACAGGGAGGTAGAACCACCAAGCAGTCCGTCATGTGTTACTATTTATTTCCCCCTGGTCATTCGTCCTGACAGCTAACATATCTCGACCAATTCATCAGTGTCCAGAATACTATCTATGCCCAAGCATTTGGATTCGGATGTGACAACGTATTGCCGCTGCTCCGGGAATCAACCTTGATGACTTGTCTGAATCTCAGTGCGTTTACCTGAAGGCGGCCGCAGTACAAGGGGGCGTATAGAGACATTTGAGATGGGATACATTGACTTCATATTGCAACCCCTTATAAGTCACGGTTTCACACGAGAAGTAATGTAATAAGATCCATCTGCCAAGTGGGAATGTATCGAGACACGACAGATCTTCGCGGGATTTGTACTTTAGGCGAGTCCCATTTAGACATCGAGCCAGCAGATTATGGTGTTACGCGAGTGAAAATGCCATCAGTCTGTCAGGCTGAAGTGTGGTGCTTATAAGTGTTTCTAAATGGCTTCCACTTAGTCATTCAAGGTGAGATATCAGTTGACATACCAAAGGTCCTTGGTTCAAGTTACAGTACTGCAGTGTTGCGAACGAGTATTTGTTCACACTTGTGTATGGACTACCACAAACTGGATGAAGAAATAATAACCTTCATGAACCATAACACTACGTACGTGCATGAGGTTGGATTGAATGAAAGAATAACAGCCATATTTCTCTAGTTTTAGAAAATCGCACGTAGAATTAAGAGTAATCAATACGACTGTCAATGGTTAGTTAGCGTTTGGATGAGAACTGAAACGACAGCCTTACGTTTATTCAGAAGTGTGGGTGTTGTGTCGCTGCTGACGCCTTCATCCCACAACCGGAAGAAGAAGTCCAAGACGAGCCATAAGGAGACTTGTATATATGAAATCACAGTTGCTTATATAGGTTGAAGGCAAAATGAAGGGAAGCTACTAAAGTGCACTTGAGCCAACCAAGTGAAGGAAAAACGTAAAATGCAACGGCGTATGAGCAACCGTGTACGTAAGAGCGACTCGCGTAGGTCCTTCACAATAGCATCGTTGGACTCCAAGCGTAAAGCGAACGACCATTTACAGTGACGGTCACTGGCCAATGAGAATGGCGAAATGAAACGTTTAAAAGAAGTCACGAAACAAACGCGAATAAGGAATGCAGACCCAAAAGTTGAAAACTAATACAATAATTGTGTGACACTAAATATTCCTTTGACATAACCAAGTAGAACAGTGATAGTTCAATAGTGTATGATGGGATAAAAAGCATTGGCTTTTCAAGACCCATAGGATGGTAAATGCAAAATAAATAAAAATCATTAGATTCCGACATGGAACTGAAATGCCAATAGTCTTAACCTAGTACATCACACCACAATGTGTTGTTTGTCACTCAGATGAATGTCTAACAATTGTTTGAAGGCTGTAATGTTCGGAGCGTTTACCACATGCATTGGCAAGTCATTCCATTGTGAACAGATTCTAAGAGAGCAAAAATATTTTCTACAGTCTAATCGGGAGTGTTGGATTATCAGCTTGAGGTGATGACCTCTCGATCGCTTATATGAGGCTAGGGTGAGCAGCGATTTGCACGGGTGATCGCTTTCCGTTAATATCCGGTATGCCAAAATGAGATCTCCGCGTAGTCGTCGGTATTCGGAGGAAAACATTCCGATTAAACTGAGACGCACTTCATAATTGAGACCAGATAATCTGCGTGTTGCCTTCGTAGCTCTTCGTTGGGGCTGCTCTAAGAGATGAATGTCCCGTTTTAACTATGGGCACCAAGCCTGGACGGCATATTCGACGTGGGGACGGATATAGGAGTTGACAAGCATGGGTACCAACCTTCGTTCAAAAACACCAAAAGCTCGCCTCAAAAGTCTCAGATTCGTGTTCGCCACCTTTGCTACTTTCGAACATTGGAGCGAGTTCCCCAGACTTTCTTGCACAGTGATACCCAAGTCTCTCTCTGTGGTCACGCGCCGTAAAACGTACTGCCCCAAGAGGTACGTGTTGGTAAGATTTCTGCTCAATGACAGTAGGTGACACTTGACATGATTCAGGGGGAGGTGGTTTATATCTGCCCATTTGTTGATTCGATCCAAATCATTCTGGAGGAGGGCACAGTCTGATGTTGAGCGAGTAACTCAAGCTTTTTGTGTCATCTGCAAAAATTTACATCGAGGATTGAATATTATCCGGGAGGTCGTTAATGTAGACCAGAAAAAGGAGGGGACCAAGGACGGATCCTTGAGGAACACCGCTGGAGATGCAGAGGGTTTCCGAGAGGGCATCGGCGACTCTGACCTTGATCGTTCTGTCATGCAAATATGCTGCTAGCCACGTGAGTTGTGAACCATGGATACCGTAGGCACGATGCTTACGAAGCCGAGCTAAGTGTTTGACTCTGTCGAATGCCTTCGAAAAGTCTAGGTAAATCACATGAAAGGGGGATCCTTCATCAAGCGCTTTGGTCCATCAATCCCGAGCAAGAAGCAGATTTGTGAGGCAAGATCGTTTGCGCCTAAAGCCGTGTTGGAGGTGAGAAATTAGCTTCAGACTCTCAAAATATCGTGTAATTTCATCTGCAACTAACGATTCCATTACTTTTGATGAAACAGGGAGGAGAGTAATGGGTCGGTAGTTGGCAGGATCCGATCGCTTACCTCCTTTGTATATCGGAGTGACTATCACGCTTTTCCACTCAGACGGAAGGGTTTGGGAATTGAGTAGACTTTGGAAAAAGCTTGCGAAGTGTGCTGCTATGGTGGGAGCAAGAGTTTTAAGAACTTTGGGTCTGATCTTGTCGACTCCCGGAGCGCTATTTTCTCTTAGAGACCGTAATTTGCTAGCGACAGCTGCTGAGGTAAAAGTGACAGTTGATATGCCGACCACGTTGGGTGAATGCTGGTTTGGCAAACGTTCTATGGCGTTTACAGTCACTGTGCCAAACTGCAGAAGTAATGCGTTCGCAGCATCCACAGCAGTAGTCGTTAGGCCACCATCCGTCTTGAGTGGTGGTATTCCTGTTTTTTCTTTCCTTCTGCTGTTCACGTACCTGTACAGCAGTTTTGTATTGTTTGTGAACTTAAGTACCATGTTTTTTTGCCATTCGTACTTATCGGCTCTGATCAGTGATGTGCAATAGTTCCTCACTATTTTGTAATTCTCCCAGGTGGCGTCGCAATTGTTCAGCGCGTATTTTCTCCAAATCTCGTCTCTAGTGCTAATCCATTTGCGCGTTCTGCTTCGGATCCAGGTGTTGGTCCGGCGCGGCACTCGTAATGGTATGACTTTACAGGCTGCTTGCTTGACACAGCTAATTTTGTCTTTTAGTTCGTTCCACGCGTCGTCTGCCGTGCTCTGCAGATTGAGGTCCCAGTTGACGGTTGTCGCTAGGCTGTGAAGCACGGAATAGTTGGTTATAGTTCGTCGGTTTTCATGTCTGATTTCAGTAGTATTGGCGTAACACACATAGGCAAAATTTAACACTGAGTGGTCACTGTTGCCTAATGGTGGATCGTATGAAATTGTCTCAATCATCAACTCTTCGTTGGTTGGGATTAAATCCAGAAGCGATGGCTTATTTGAACCGCTGTGTCTAGTTGGTCGGTGCACGTGGTTGTACAGAGCTGCTGTATCCATAAACTCGAGAATCTTTGATTTGAAGTAAGGACCACTAGAAGTCGCTGAGACAATTGAGGGTACATTAAAATCGCCCATGATTAGACAATGTGAGTACTTTTGAGAAACTGCATAATGAAGCGCGTTTAACAGAATGTCATCTCTGTCTGCGGTGGAGTTCGGTGGCCTGTAGACAACTGCCAACAGACAATCATCCCACGTCTTCTTCGAAGGTTCACCACCTCGGCCATTTAGCTGCATTCGGCAAAACAAAGCGTCGGAGACAGCAAGGTGACGTTTGTTAATAGCCTCACATCTCAGACGATTCCGATAGTACAGAGCAACGCCGCCACCGCAAGATGGACGATCATTGCGAATAACTGACATATCACTGATTTCGATTTCCGTGTCGAGCATGCCACTGGAGAGCCAGGTTTCAGTTACAGCTATGATATCCCGATTGATTGTGTTATGTCGATGGCGCAATTCAGGTAGCTTAGAGTTGAGTCCCTGAGCGTTTGTGTCGCAGCACTGTATCTGTTGACACATTAGGAGCTCGGTTCGTTGTGGTTGACCGACACGGATTGTGCCGGTCTGCGTACGTTTTTTGTCAGAGGCGTTTGCACATTTGTCTGACCTGAGTTAGGAACAACCGAGTCCGGTTCGTCTGTATCTGTGGCCCGTACTTTGTTTAGGAACGGTCTTAAACGTACTTCAGGTGGCCCACGTTTTCTGTTGTCGTGCCACGCTTGGACGGCCGTTGATACCATCTCAGGTGTAGCCACGGTGACTTTCAAAATTTTTGGCCCGTTACCCTGATAGTTTAAGGAGGCCGCTAGACGGGTGACATCGAAAGTCACGATATTTTGTATGTTGTAGAGCTCCGTTATGTACCTCCACTCTTCTATATCGTGCTTCTGATGTTCATTTATATCACCATGGTTAAGTTCTGGAACACCGTGGACCAGCACTACTTTCTTCGTCGCATCATGTCGTGATGCGACTGGGTCGGATTTCCATTTTTGCCTTTCTATCCATGGTTTATCTGGGAAAATGCGGGCGCTGAGAGAGGAATTCGTTAGCTTGTGGCCTGTCAGGAGCACATCCTCCAGTTCGCGTGTGTTACTAAATGTTACTCGTAATACCCGAGATTGTCCTAAATGCGGCGAGGATGAATTTCGGGAAATGCGCGTAAGACTAGTTGGAGGAAGGTTAATTTCTAGAGCCCAGCATATCTCTGCCCAGCGGTTTTGTTCTTCCACTTGCCTACCTTTTAACGACTCGCTCGTGGGCTCTGGTACATTTGAACACTTAATTGTCAGAGCTTTTTGTGATGGGAAGAAAAAACCAGTAGAATAGGTTCTTGCAAACAGCGCTGCTTAGAAGGGCATGACGATGAGTGTCCATTAACAATGACGCGGATGTACCAATCGGGCGAACCCAGTAGAGCGTTTAAACAACAATCAAGAAATAGAAAATAGGAAGAGTAAAGAATAGCTATCGAGCTCGGTCACAATAAATGAATGTCTAATCGCTGTTCTCCTAATCGTGTGTATCAACAATTGCTTGAGGCATTAATTCGAATACGGAAACCAATGCCGTGAGTATGGTTACCAGGTAGAATGACGCACAACTAAATGTACCGTAAGACACAGATGACTTATGGTTCCTGTGTATTGTACATGCTGTCTTGCTATAGTAGACGATAATATCATACATTTCCTGATGGCCCCCTTGACACTATCACATCACCAACACATGTAGTAAATTCCGCTGCTCCCTGTTCTGTCATCGACTTTCGAAAGAGTGTGCAAACTGTTTTAGCAAATTTACCAGTAGTACCTTGCACAACATTTATTTATCTAATATGTCAAATGAGTATGTCGTGGGACACCTGGGCACTATGGTATCTTCATAGCGGGGATTGAAATGGAACCACTTAGACATGGCTTGAGAAAAGAATGAACGATTAAATCTCCATACACATGTTGTGATTTGCAATGAAAACAGTGAACATTGCAAAGTTAATCATATGAGGGTAGACAAACAATGGGTATCAAGTGCCTGGGCAGATGGCGCCGATAAGGTGGTTAACTGAACGTATTATATTCCCATGCGACCTGGATTTCTCATCGAAATTTTACCACTTACAATTTACTAACAATCTGTCATCATACATCTCGGTTGCAGCTATTCTTCGTGACAAATCAATTGTTGCTGTGCTGGATTTATTTTCCAATTAAACATTTATTTAGACTCTAACGTAACACCACAGTTGGACTAACCTACTTTTAAGTCAATCTAGATGATTGGTAATTTCTAATTCAAATTGTCGAAGGAACGTTTGCTCTTCCTCACCTTATCTCCATAATAGCTGCCTTATCCTAACTTCAGTATGAGCGATGTATAGCGGAAAATATAGCTACACTCATTCTTGTGACTAATATAGGAAATGGAACATGTAGCATCAACATCAGCATGTTAATCGCTAGTCAGTGACTTGCCGGGATTATTCAGCTTACACGTACGAGCCAACGTGTGGACACTTGCAACAAAAGTTGTTGGGTCTTAGACACCGAATTTCCAAACTGCATTCCAAAGCGAGAAAGCGTTGCAGAGTACTTGAACCCCAGGGATAATTGTTGATCACTACACCCAATTGTTCAATCCAATGTACGAACGAGTGTGGAATATTATGAGGAGCAACCGCTTGGTACCCAGGAGTTAAAAGGGCCGTTGTGCATATATATATATATATATATATATATATATCATACAATCTGTGGTATGGACATTGTGTCAATGTGAATTGTAAGAAAAGAGCAACAACAAATGCTTGTTTTGTCTATTTTACCGCTCCCAGTTTTTGTAATTTTTTCAGTGTGTTCATTTTAGGGGGAGGAAGAAGGGCACCGCAACAAACCGATGCACACGTCCGCCATTCACATCGACCTTGGGCCATGGCTTCCAAAATCTTCAACCTGCAAGTATCCGCAGACCACCGGGTTATGCGGTCTAGGCCCTGCTGAAAGACGTCACAGGTGCCGGGAAAATTAATATTCCCCCAAATCTTCAGGTCATCCGCAAATAATGCGCAGGGCGACCGAAGAAGATGGGGTACTTCATTGATGTGCATCAGGAATAAAATTGGCCCCAGTACTGTGCCTTGGGGTACGCCGTTAATGGTTGGGTACCATTCTGTTAGTTGGTCATCCAGCTGTACTCGCTATCTTCTCCCAATAAGGAAATCACTGATCCACTGGTGCAGGGCGCCACCAACACCACAAATCCTCACTTAATGGAATAGGACCTCACGGTTCACTTTATCGACAGCTTTACTGAAATCAATGTAGATAAAATCCACAGATTTCCGCGGTTCAGCGCTTGCAACCATTCCTGCCGCGTCAACAACAGCTTGGTGATGCACGAGCGGCCATTCATGAAGCCGTTCTATGCCGGCATTGGGAAATCTTTCGACTCCAGCAGCTGTAGAAGACCCTTTTTCACCATCTTCTGGAGCACCTTCGCCAATACAGAGGTGAGACAAATCGGCCGGTAATTGTCCACATTACGTGGGTCACCAACTTTTTTACTCGGCTTCACTACCGAGCATTTCCAGTCGCTCGGCAATGTAACGTCGGAGAGCGATCTGTTATACAGCTCCGTCACGGCGGGCGAGATGATAGCTGATAAGGACTTCAAAATTAGCGAGTGAAGTCCATGGGGTTCGGCAGGTTTTGTCATTAAGACTGGCGAGTAGACTGCGGACATCTACACCGCAGTCAAAACCCTCGAGTTCAGTAGCGGCCGCACAAGTCTAGCTCGGCATAGGCGCATGCCCACTCGTATATAGTAAGCGAAGTGCTCCGCCCATGCGGACGCACGTTCAGTGCTGGAGGTTAGAGGCTGTCCGTCAGTGTCCTCTAACACAGCTACGTTACGTACGGGCCTCAGGCGCCGCTTCACGTAAACAAACATCTTCTTGGGGGCCATCTTCGCTGAGGTTGCAAGCTCCTCTTCGAACTGCTGACGCTTTCGCCCTTTTGGCCAGTTGCATAGATTCTGCTGCTATTTGTGCGCGTCATAATCTTCGGCAGAGCTAGACACAAGGAATGTATTCCACGATACGCGTCGCCGTCGAGCCAAGTGACTAAACTTTTTGTCGAACCAATGTGGCTTCACTGGTCCGGCTTTCCGACACTTGTGGGGTACGAAACGAGCGCACAACGATTGCACACCCTCTTTTATAACAGACCAACAGGCTTCAACGGAGGAATCCTGCAACAGCGGCCAGTCTACTTCACTTGCGACTCGATTTAGACCATTGAAGTCCGTCTTGCAATACTTGTAGAACGGCTCCGGCAGACGCGTGTAGGGCATCGGCAGCTCAAGGCTGGCTAACACCATCGGGTGGTCACTAGCTGCCAGTGGCTCCAGGACCTGAATTTAATATACACGTTGCTCGCAACTCGTTAGCCAAGGCACGATGAAGCGGAATGCGCTGTAACGCGCGTCGTTTGACGGCATGTTGTGCTGCCTCAGTTTCAAACACCATCTCCACAAACTGCGCCTCTGGGTAGTTGAGCTTCAGGCCATCCTATTCAAACGAAATTAATATCCTCCCTTAGCAGGAAGCGGGGCTGACTTATGTAGTTTCTGGCATGCGGCAACCAATCCAGGCATCGACTTCGCGGCCTGGGATAAGCCTTAGCCACAAACAGTTCACCCTGTCTCAGGCGGATCGAGCACCATAACTGTTCGCATAAGCCATCTTCGCTACGGTAGGTGTGTAGCAGTCTCCTGCACAGCGAGGACGGAATGCATAACAGCACGTTGCTTCGATCGTTTGATAGTCTGTCGAACCGAATGCACGAGTAGCCACTGATCTGGACTTTCTGGGTAGTGACCTCCGGATTTAACCAGATTTCTACCGGTCCTAGTACATCCGGACGACGTGAAGCAACAAAGTGAAGCACATCGTCACGTTTGTTCATTTAACTACAAACATTTGTGAAGGCTACGCGCAGGCGGCGGTAGGAACCGGCCGATGTGCATGAAGCGTCATCGATCTGTTGATCCGGGTTCGGCGGACCCGGGGTAATTACCCGAAAATTTACAATGTGATTGGTTTCTCCAGTATTACTCCAGCGCTTCAACTTCGCGATAGCGGACTTCGGTTTCTCTCTGTCCGACGGATCCAAATCGGGACGAATATGGATATTTAGACTTCTTAGCCTGCCGATGCTGGACAGTATCAGCCTCGGACTCGTTTCGTCAACGAGCGTGAATCGTAGAGGCCGGGATTTCCCGTACTCTCTTTTTCCAAGACCGGTGATTTGCTTCACCCGGAATCTCTGTTCATTCACGTCGAGAAGCCGATCAACCAGGCTCTGCAGAAAATCCACGTCGTGGTCATAACGAGCCTGAGAACTAACATCTGTCGATTCAGGCTCGTGAAATCTCATAAGGTTACCATGCCGCTGATTGCTGGTAGTTGTCTTCTCCTTTTTGCTTTGCTGTCTTGTCCATTGGCCTTCAACATCTGCACTATGGCACACCGGTATGTTAGTGTCCGTAGGACACAACATAAACACCCCAGCTGAGCCTCCAGAAACAGGGAGACATCGCGCTGGAGAGTCTGCAGCTAGTGTGCAGGTGGGCTCGTTCAAACATAAAGGTGACTGGGTTTCCGCTTGCTTACATCAACCCACGGAGCTCCTCCCTATGGAATGTTTCGGCCGTCTTGTAGGCTCGCGCGGCTTCTCGGCTGTTTGTGACTGCACAGTAGCTTGGCATTTCTTGCACAATGTTTGGACATAATCATGCTGGATTTCACGCAATAGTTTAAAATGATCTAAAGACAAACCAATACGCGAAATGTGGAAATTCACACCACATATGAGGCATGTAACAGCATTGGCTCTATGCCCAACTATTTTGCAACAAGTGCCACGGGGAGTCAGCTTTATTATTACTGATAGCTTAGCAGATGTGACGGTAAGGGTGATAAAGTGAACGATAAGTACACGATACAAATATCACAGTAAAATACACGGACACGAGACTAATACACGCTAAACAACTTCAGCATCGCAAAAGAAACTGAATTTGACAAAACTAAACACGGAACGTCTGCTCTGCACAACGTAATGAACACTGCAAACTGGCCTGTCAAATAAAGCGAGACAAGCCACCCGGCGATTGCTACTCGCAGTCAGATTTGACTTCACTAAATTAACTACGTGCATGAGTTGCACCAACAATGAGCTTCAGCTTTTTGTGTAGATTCGTCGCAGTTAGACACAGACAGACAGCCACCACACATCCAGGAAAGCGTTAGACTGCCGTTTCGTCCTATTGGGCCTTTTCAGTAGCGCGAACCCGCCGAATCCTGCCGGATTCAAACACACGACCTTACTCTTGCGAGTCAGCGACTTATGACACTGAGCCATGGGTGACAGCAGCGGACCGCCATGACTGAAATCTGACTGGGATATAGCGCGGCTCATCCTCCACTGTCTTGCATGTTATGCATGTGCAGAGGACAGGACTGGCCCCCAGAGCAACGACTTCCTTTGCAGGCCGCCACCAATCGAGGTGGCAAGTATGCTGCCACTGGATAGTAGATAGGGACAGTGGGAATCTCGTTAATCCATTCATGTGCGTCACTAATTAGCTGACGAGATATTTGGCTAGGAAAATCTATTTTTGGCAAAAGCATGCATGGCCCGAGATTTGGGCAGTACAGCAATATGCCAAGAGAGGGCGAATGCCCCGGCAGAATCGAAACACTGAGTGAAATAAAAATTTCAAACCGTGTGGACGGAACCACGGTCATTGTCGCCTTGGATGCAAGTTGAGTTGGGGTATGTTTGGAGATGCTCCGCATATGTACGTATCATAAATTTTGCGGGAAAGTCTAATAGTGGCAACGCAGAGGTCTGAAAGGTCAAATTTGTTAAATCCCAGTGTTGTGAGATGTTTTGCGGAGGGCGGATATAACGTTCCACGGTTGTTTAAGACATTGGGGTGAGGAACGATAGCCGTCGTTCCGGGGAAGTGCTCCTACATATAGCGACGTATAGTCGCAGCGTTTGCCCCTTTACCGTATTTGTCGATTTTCATTTGATATGTTCGTGCCATCCTGTCTGCGTCGCAAACAGCGAGATCCATCACATGCAGCTGGGAGTTCCTAAAACGTAGCAAGTCTGGTTTTAGGAAAGTCGATGTCATCGGGATGCGAGGTTCAACGACGGGGTGGAGCTTATTGCTGCGTAACTTCTTCACAATTGTAGTGGTCAGCTCGTTATGACGATGGCAGCGGGCATCGTGGGTAATGCAACACGATTGTAACACGTGCGATAATGTTTCTTTCTGTCCACAATTTCCCCGACAAAGTAACGCAGAAGGGTCGTTAGGCGTGCGACCACGGGTCGGTCTAGCCTTAGTGGAGAGTAGTCCCCCTCGAAGTTGGACTCCACGGATGAAGAGGCGATTAAATATTCTTGTTGGGGTTCTCAGCCATTGATGAGCAGATGGAACAGTAGTAACCTCCCGCAGAGGGGCGTCGTCCACTGAGGAGAGTAGGGCCTCCTTCCAGGCTTCCGACTCCGAGCTCTTATCCATGACGACACGATTGGAAATAGTGACAGTCGATCGTGCAAGACGATGGATAGATGCAACGGCAGGGTCACAGATCGCCCAGTTGGTGATTGGATGGCTATTAGCTAAGTGTCTCTCAAGCCGCTCTTTCCGTAGTAGGGGAATATTCGTCGGAAGGCATGGGATTCCGAGGCCAAAGTTGTCAATTGACGCATGAAAGTACGCAATGGGAGTGTCAGGTGGTAAACGAAGCCACTTGCGTACAGCCGAGCGCACCAACCGATCCGGACGTTTGAGGGTATTGCGATGTAAAACTGCGAGAGTGAGTTGGTGTATATGACAAGGAAGCAAAAATGTGCGCAGGATTTCGATTCGTTGTTGTGGTTTAAGTGGCGCTTTGGTCACCTCGTTTAGCTGGTTCCTGATGTCCTCGATGGTTGTTGGCGGCATCTTTCCCTTCCAGTTAAATTTGAGTCCAAGTATAGTGAATTATTCATCTGGTTGTATAGATTTGATGGAAAAACCCGTCGCAGTTGAGCTCAGAGTTGTTGAGAATTGTCATCTTGCGTGCCCTGTCAGGCGCAGTTTACTGTAAAGGATTTGAAGTGGTTGATAGCAAGGCCGGTGTCTTGCAGGCGTTGTTCGAATTGTAATATATGCTCCCTTAGGAACAAGCGATCCTCGACGAAGATAATTACATTATCAGCGTAGGCGGGGTAGCTGTTGGGTCCCGCAGTAGATCTCCATGGATTCGTAGCTACACCTTCTAACACTTCATCGAGGGCCATGATAAAAAGCGAGGGAGAAAGAGGGTATCCCTGTCGGACTCCTCGATTTGGATGAAGTCGGATGTCACTAAAAGTGAAGTAGGCCGACAGATAGTATTAGGCCAGGTAGTGGATCAAGATTTGTGGGGCTCCAAAAGCAGTGGCAGCACGAAGTAGAGACTGGTGGCAATTGGAATCAAAGGCTTTAGGCACATCCACGGACACGAAGGAGAGCGGAGTTATTGAAGAGTGGGAATAACGAAGGGCAACATGAAAAATGGCTGGGACTTCAAGCGCGCCTCTTTCCGAAGGAATCCGAATTGTAGTCGATCGATTTGGAACGCAGGTACCCAGCGATCGAAAAGGATTCGATGGAGGAGCCTGGTAAATACTGAAGAAACAGAGATGGGACAGAATTGGTCAGGGGATCGAGGTTGTGGAACCTTGGGCACCAACGTGATTCTAGCTGCATTCCTGTGAGACGGGAAGGGGCAGAAAGCAAGAAGGCAGTTGAGAAAGGAGGTCACAAAGAGGGGATCCATCCGAGTCAATTCAGCTGGTGTAATGCGGTCGATACCGGGAGCAGATCCCAGCATCTGCTTCAGCACTCGTTTCATCTCTTTGCACAAGATGGGACTCACAAGATTCGGATTCAGTGAAACGACTTGGCGAGGTGGACGGGTGTCTGAAGTAGGAGGTCGAGCAAGGACGTGCTTCCAAAAGTCGTTGAAGCCAGGAGTGTTTTCATTCTCTTCAAAAAAGCGGTGCGCCATCTACCGTTGATGACAGTGGCTGCTGCATCCTTCCGGCGGGTGTGGTATAGACGTTGTATATGACCATATTGTAGTCGCCTCCGTTGTTTGTTGTGGTTTGTGCCCGCGGTCGTCTTTTCGTTGGTCTTCAGCGGTGCGGAAATAACTGAGCGCATAGATCGTTGAGTGCCTCGCTGAAACGTAGCCTCGATCCGTCGGAAGCGTAAACGGATACCAATTCCCGAAGGGACGTGTGTTCCTTCTTATTAGGCGAGGAACAGTTAGGAAGTGGTGCTTTCGCCGCTAAGAGAAGGTTCCGAAAAGTTGTTCGCAGTGGGTCTATCGCAAGGAGAGAGTGACGCAGTAGGAAGTGATGAGGGGTCTGGAGTCGTTGAAAACTTGGATACAGGCATTTCTGGTGACGATTTCTCCGTGGCGTATGGTACGAAGGGTATGGGTAACTGGCCGGCTGGCGTTGGTGGTAATGAAGCTGGGTCCGAGGATGGGGAACGCGCGTTCCTGTGTTAAGTGTGTTCACGTTCGGTTTCATGACTTATGGGACTTAGAGTATCAGCAGGGAGGTGTGGAGGTGTTAGAGGTAGGTCAAAGTCAACGTTTGTATACCTTTGGGTGGATGATGGAAGCTCAATGTATGCATTCTGGGGGGTTCTTTCAGGTTGGGTCGGTTGTGGTGTTAGGCGTGGGAAATCCTCTGAGTTAGAGGCTAATGTTGGTAATGAAGCAGTTCTTGTGTGTCGAGTTGCGGTTGTTTCAAGTTGTACAGAATCAGACATAAGTTGAACTGATATAGAAGACCCCTCGCAATTGCGATGATCCACATAATTCCATCCCAGATGTTGCGACCGCTTCCGAATACTCTCCTCCGTCCGGTAAGTAAACACATTTCGTAGGGAATTCATGAGAGCATCTCTTGATGATGATGTGGACACCAATTGTGAGGCCATAGAGAGAAGCAAGCGGTCGTCTCTTGCGGTCCAGTTGTACCCATGCTTAAGGAGATGGGTGAGGCAGTCGGCGTTGTAATCTACAGGGTGTCGATGTCTACGGTGCTGCTATAGTTCTCTTTGTCGAGAAGACCTGCCGGCAAGTTAGGCACTTAAACTGAGGCATATTTGCAACAGAGGCTGAAACCAGGAAACTTGTTGGATTCCTAAGATGGGCTGCGCGATGTCGTTGAAGTCCGCTGGTGGTTCGAAAAAGTCGCGGACATAGTGGGCAGCCGAATATTCCTGAGTTGATACCGGCTGTAACTGGAAGGTTGGTAGCTAGGTTTGAAATGGTGGGGATACTATGTAGCGGTTCCGGATGTTCTGGGGATTCCGGCGTCGTCGGAGTGTAAAGATGCGAAGAGTCAAGTCGATTGAGTTTGATGTAGGGTTCGAGTGGAGCAAGTGATATTGATGAAGGTCTTAGCGCTACTGGCGTTTGGTATGTCGATGCTAAGGCAGTGTATGGAGGCGAAGAGGATGTGTGTGATTGTTGAGGCGACTCTGAATCGCGGTTCCGTAGGCTGGCTGAGGATACAGCATAGGCTGATCCAGCGTCGTTAATCGGAGAATTGAAGCCAGCAAATCCGCTGCCCTGAGTAATCAAGGCCGTGGACCTAGGAAGCAGCTTTTAGCCTGCGCCGCGGGCCATTCATAGGCCCCTATTCGCGGCTATGGTCCGGAGGGGTAATCCGGTGTGGATGAGTATCTCGGTGAGTTTAAATCGGGCAATAACAGGGAGATATGATGAGAGCTATTAGATTCATGATGTGGCGATCCCCGATCAATATGAAGTTTTGGGGGTTTGTATCGCAGGCGTTTATAAGATTCCCAGGTGAATGGATCTTCTGATTCATCACAGTTGTCAGAATTTAAGGATGAGGTCCATGTCGTTTCTGAGGAATTTGACGAGGAAGATGAATCTCGGATCTGTGTCTGCTCATGAAAGGATCCAGATGGTTGATTGCGATGCATAGTGCGTGGGTGTTGTAAGTGTGTTCGGTACTGCAAGTGTGCTGGTAGATGGTGTTAGCAGGCGATCTGTTTGGCGGGCTTCTCGGATGGCTGTGGAGAGGAATCTTTCGTGTAGTAAAACACAGCGTTGCAAAGAGTTCACTTTTCGGTAGTTCACATCAGGCAATTACTGCTACAGGACTGATGAATGCAATAGTAAACTGGTGAAAGCAACATTGAGGACGGATGGGACAGTTTAAACAGATTTAGCATCTCCGTTCGATTCTCCATTCGGTTTAATCAGCTGACATCATGAGAGGGCTATCCGAGAGCAGTCACTTGTGTAAACAGAAGAAGAAAAATATTCTTACGATATAAAATTAGTTAATTACAAAAATAAATAAATAGAACCCGGTTATGCATCATACTCCGAAGGAGACTTATCATCAGTGCTGTGGCGATGTTAAGGGTTGCACAAGCGTCCTATGTTTGCGTAGCTCTGGTTGTGTTAGCCGGATCGCGATGGCTTCAACCCTCTGCAAGAAGCGTTTCCTTAACCCTTCCGGATATTGCCACGGTACGGCATAATAGATTTTGAAGGCATCTTTTGTCAAAATCTGATGCCCACTTAGAATCAGATGTTCAACGATTGAGCTGTTGATACTTCTGAGCGTGCCTCTCCGCAGTGACCCTAGACAATGCTCAGCCATCTGTACCGATAGACGCTTGGCCGTATGCCCTAGGTACTTTGTACCACATGTGCAAGTAAACTGGTGAACAATGTACGCTTCGCACGACACTGGCAGCCTATCTTTAAAACGTTGAGCTATGAAGGGAGCCGTCTCCGCAACTACATGCGGGTGGGCGGCGGGGTAGATCTTTGCTACGGCATTAGCAAGTCTCCTGTTCAGGAGATCAAGGGCGATGTCTCCCTTAAAAGGCACATAGAGAAACACATCCTTCTTCGGAACCGTTGCTACGAGCTTATCGCGCTCACGGGGTCATGGCGTGCTTTTTGATGAAAGGCTCAGGGTATCCATTCGAATGAAGTGTTTTCACAATTCGGTCCTTCTCACACTCCAGAGTTTCCGGACTACAAATGTTGGTGGCCCGGTAATTCGAGCAACGCACTAAGTTGGGTTTGTACTTCAGAGGGAGGAAGCTCGGAAATAGTGTGTACCTTCCAACCCATTTAGCTTTGCGGTAGACACTACTCTCAAGTGATCCGTCCTCGCGCCTCCTCAACAAAACGTCCATAAAAGCCACCTTACCTTCATTTTCCATTTCACTAGTGAACTTCATTGAGGGATATGCACTGTTGAACTGGTCGAGCACATGGTTGACATCAATGCGAGTATCACAGATGATGAACGTGTCATCGATATACGTCCAATAAGAATCAAATGAGGCAATAACCCCTTGAATGGGACCACGCTCAAGCTTAGCGAGAAAGATGTCGGTAACGAAAGGTCCAAGGGTGGACCCCAAATCCACGCCATCGATTTGCCTGTAATCGATTCCGTCAAACAAGAACTGTCTATTAAAGGTATACCTCAAAATTAACTCCTTGAGCTTAGGCATTGGAATGCCAACCTTCAGGTTCCTTTCCGTTATATACTCGCAGATGACATTAGCAGTTTCCAGCAATGGGACGTTTGTGAAAAGGGATTCTACATCAAAAGAATGCATCAGTTTACCATTTCACTTCAGCTCTTCAACTTTGTCAACGAATTCGAACGAATCCTTCAAAGAATGAATAGAGAGCTCCTTACATACAGGTTCCAATAACTGCACAATCCATTTCGCAACAAATTGGTATGCAGTGACGGACATGTCAATTATTGGACGTAGAGGGACTTGTGGCTTGTGTACTTTAGGCAAGCTGTATAGCCGAGGAAGTTGGGAGCCAATAGAGGTTAACTGCTGCGGCTAAACATCGCTTATCAAGTTCATCTGTTTTAATTCTTTCAAGATCTTTGTGATCTTTGCTTCACCGTCTGCCGTCTTGTCCTGCTGGATTGTGTCATGCAAGAATTTGCTCGGGTCTTGCAAGATAACTTTTAATGTTGAAATGTAATCTGATTTGGCCATTATCACCCATCCCGATCCTTTATCAGGTCTAAAAGAAATAAAATTGGGATTTGACCTTAATTCCTTGATTGCCTCTCGATGCTTTTTGGACAGAGTGTTTGAAGATTTCTCGCAGTATAGATACTATTGACAGAGGTACACTAAGGTGGTTTTGAAAGTGTCTCTGTTTACACAAGTTATTTTTCTGTCGGTTAGCCTTATCACGATGTCAGCTGATTAAATCGATTTGAGAATCGAACGAACATGCTAAATCTGTTCGAACCGTCCCATCCGTCCTCATTGTTGCTTTCACCACTTTACTAGTGCATTTATCAGTTCTGTAGCTGTAATTGCCTGATGTGAACTACCGAAAAGAGATCTGTTTGCAACGCTATGTTTTACTTTTCCATGGGCATTATCTATGAACTTTCGTGTAGTGTGGATAACTCCTAGTTGGATGGTAGAGTTGGTACGCATTAGAGCGGACCTGAGATTGTGACCAACATCATTTGCCACATGATCGCCCTTGAACGATAAGAACAAATATACTTCTCTGCTTTTTCGGGATTTTTTGGAGCACCCGCTGTGTCTTGGATTTCGACGCGCAATCTCACTAGTGGCGGCGGTTAACTTGGAAGTCAGCCTCTGCCAATACGGTCACTGGGACCGTCACCGAAGTGGAGGATTTCGGTGTGGCTCTCTCCTGTCCCTGCACTCCACGACCGACGGTTTCGTCTTTGTTTAGACTCATCAGGTAGAGATAGCTGAGCTAGGAGTGGAACTCGGGGCATAATGCTTGGCGGCTATCGCCATGATCACTAGGCCATTGTGTTCCGCTCAGCTATCTCTACCTGATGAGTCTAAACAAAGACGAAACCGTCGGTCGTGGAGTGCAGGGATAGGAGAGAGCCACATCGAAACCCTCCACTCCTTCTCTGCTGTTTGTACTGTCAGCTTCTCCTTGGGGGTCTGCTATGGGTCCGAATGAATTTCTCCGGATACCCATTGGATAGCGGAGTCCGGTATAAAAACTCTTCTTCAGCCTTGAGCAATTCAGGACTGTAAATCCGCCTGGCTCTGTAAAAGAGAGATTTTAGGAGTACGCGCTTGTATGCAACTGGGGCGAAGCTGGAATAATGTAGGTATTGTTCCCCCCCCCCCCAGGTCGCTTTTCTGTACACAGTGCGCTGCAGTGTGCCATCTGTCCTTCACTTGATGAGCACGTCCAGAAACAGCAGTCTGTCCTCTTGTTCGCTCTCCTGTGATACCCAAAGGTTAAGGTGAATTAAGCTCAGGTGGGCAGGAAGACGGTCGAAATGTTCACCATTTGTGGAGACGAGAACATCGTCTACATAGCGCTTGTAAAGTTTTGCTTCATCTATACAGGCAGCAACGTTTCCTTCAATCATACGCAAGAAGTTTTCTGCCAGAACTGATCCTAACGGACTACCCATAGTGACACCGTCGATCTGTTTGTAAGCCGTCCCTTCAAACTCAAATCGCACATTCTCTACCCAACCATATCAAGTCTCTCAGGTACTTCAGAGGAAGGCCCACAGAGAGGTTCTGACTCAAAACAAATTGTCATAGGTCGTCGACCGTTTCACGTAGGGGCACATTCGTGAAAAGCGCTTCCACGTGTATGGTATACATGAGCTCCGCGTCGAATATTGTTTGTTCGAGTATATTAGCCAATTCAATGGAGTCTTTCAAACAATGCGTGCTCATTAGCTTACGGGTTCTAAGAACTCTGCCAATGACCGGGCTATTGAAATGATATATTATCGAAGGCATGTACGGTACAATACGGGCATGCGAAGAGAAGATACACACTGTAATGTAATGTAAAGAATGAAGTAAGAGGACCATGACCGAGCATGACCCCCGGATTGATTGCTTCTGCACGGGTATTCCCCCCTGAAAGGGTTTCCCCATACTTCCGCGCTCTCTCAGGTGGTGTGCCAGTTTCCGGTAAAAATAAGGAAAAAGAATGCACTGTTCAATTTGCCTGGAGGCCGTCTGAATGCAAGAGTTTGCAATTGTTAAAGCATGTGTTTGCTTTAGCGGAGTAAGTAAGAGTTTGGTAAATTTAGAAGCGTTCTGTATTCAATCCGAAGATCTCGCGTCCAATGGTTTTAGGGGGAACCTCTCGTGTGTTCTCTCATCCGGGTGTTACTTTCGCTTTCTCCCGTACAATGCACTTCGAGGCGATGGCGAGTCGCTAACGTTCTCCTCCGGGTGGTCATCTACGGTGATCCCCCTGCCGGAGCAGTTACCATCACCGCTTCATAAACCCTGTAAAGTGTTTAGAGAGAGAGTGAGGGATCAGTAAACAAGCGTGGTTACGTTCCGCGATGGTAAACATCATAGCAAGCTAAAGAGCCTTGGATGACTAGAAGGCTTAAATCAGACAAATCACGAGATGTTAAACCTAACTTCCGTAAGCCGTCAGCAGAACGCCTGTACAGGTAGCCGCGCTCGGTGAAGATCAAGGGAATGTGCTTAACTCCTCTAGGTACTGGCTGGCTACCCTTCATTAGAGCTAGCAACTGATGGTTAACTTCAGCAGTGTTGTACTTCTCAACCTTCTGCACCCACATACGCTCTACATTCGGACCGATGGTAACTGCTACATCCATTACTAAGACTTCGTTTCGAGAAGCAACGACCAGGTCTGGCTTGCAGTAGCTCTTATCCTTACCTACTATAGGCTGTTGCAGAACTTGCAACCCACGCTTACGGATTAAAGTAGCAGTCTTCCGAGCTACACGGTTGTGCCGTGCACATCGGGCGTCATGCGTGATCGCACACTTCTACAGGACGTGGGTGACCGATTCCGGGTACCCACATAACCCTCGGCACTTGAGAGAAGCTCCAGCCTTACGGGATGCGCCCCTACTACTACGCACTTTCGATGGTAATACTCCTGCCCTAAGCTTAATGCCCCTGATGTAAAGACGGGGGAAGACCCTCTCAGGACGACGGACCCAAAGGGTACTCGACTTGTCCATTAGGTCCATACGAACTCCTTTGAGGTCTAGCATCTCGGTGTACTGAGATCTCCAAGCTTGGACAGCCTCCGCTCTGTTACCTACCTCGGTGTTTCCAACTCTAATAGGTAGGCTAGCTACCCGTTTGTCTACTAGGACTGCGTCATCCGTGGCTAGGCTTTTAATCCACTCGTCCGGAGACGTGAGTAGCCTTCGAAACTTCTCTCGTTGCGCCAAGGGTATGGTGATCCCCATCTGCGGCACATCCATACCTCCATCCGCTGAGCTAACATAAAGGAAGGCCATCGAGGTGTCCTTCGGTAGTCTAAGCCATCGCCGGATTGCTTCTCGAACCATCCCATCCACTGCCTTAATGGTGTTGCGGTGCGCGTTACCTAGTACCATCTCATACTCAATTTTCTTCAAGGCAAAATCACACAGAATCCGAATTCGTTGCTGAGGCTTCAGTGGCGCCTTACTTATTTCACCTATCATAGCCTCCAGCTTAGTAGTAGTCTTAGGAGGTTTCCGTCCCTTCCAGGTAAATGGCAAACCGAGGTAGCGGACCTCCTCGCTGGGCATCATTGGCGGTATAACTTCTCCTCCGATCTTATAGGAGTGAGGCTCCAATACGACTAGCTTCCTCTTCCCTAGCTTCCTGATTGTCATGGACCGGCATTTGGCGATGTTCAGTGCCATACCAGCCTCTCGCAGTCCTTTAGTTAGGACTTTCAGTTTAGCTTGTAGTTCTGAGGGCGAGTTAGCTACTAGCACCAGGTCATCCGCATAGGCCATCGCTCCGTTCGGATCGCCAGCCCCAGCAGATTCCCCGAGCCCCTGTCCCGAAGTCGCAAGGACCTCGTCCATAGTCATAATGAAGAGTAGAGGAGACAGGGGATCCCCTTGCCTCACTCCCCTACCGCACTTAAGGCGCTCATCTTCCAACAGTACTTCTGATTGAGTGTACAGTTGGTCCAGATATCGCAGTAGAGGCCCAGGTGCACCTTGGCTCTGCGCCGCCCGAAGCACCGAGTCAAACGAAACAGTATCAAACGCTTTGGCTACGTCCAAGAACGCAACCGCTGCATCCGAACTGCGCATCTGCGCTCGACGCAACAAACAGTGCAAGGCGTAGGTAGCCTCTAGGCACCAATCCCGCTTCTGGAATGCTATTGTAAAAGTATATTTTTGGAAAAGCCTCGGTACAGCAGATACTAACCATAACAATAAACATGGATAAAGAAGGGCAAGAAATAATACGGCCGTTCACGCAACCGTTACCCAGGGACCCGCTTCCATGCAGGCTATTCCAAGTTCACCTGCACTTCCACGCACCCACTGGCTTGCCCATTTCGTGGACCTTTCGGGTATCTTTCGGGATCTTTAGGGTTTGTTACCCATATCTTTTGGCAAGAGCTCATGGTTCGGTATATGTCCATAGGACTTCAATTGGATCTTTCGGGCATACGTCCATAGGACGTCAATTGGATCTTTCGGGTATACGTCCAGAGGACGTCAAGTGGATCTTTCGGGCTTCATATGAAGCTTCATTTCTCATAGGTCTTTAAGGCCCAATGGGCCAAGGCTGTCTTTCGGGCTGTATTGCCGGGGGTCTCCTAGCGTGGGTCGACGGTATTCCGGAAGCTTTCTCCATCACCATGGGTCACGGCGCGATCCAGGCCAACCGAACGAAGATGGAATAAAGAGAAGATTCAAAGGAAATAGGTTCTGCACCGGGCCCTCCAAGGGCAACTTGGCTTGTGTTCTCATCCGGAGAATCATCGGCGGAGACCCTCCCCGCGCACCGTTTCTGGTCCCCGCTTCATATGGTAGGATCTGTAACTGGAAAAGGGAGATTATAAGTGGAACCATCAATAATACTGGCTTCAAACCAAACACATAACATACAAGCAACAAACCCTACTGTACCCATACATACAAACAAACATACACAAGCATACAACCTACCTACGTTATACCCCCGTTAACCCTCATATAGACATCGTAGCATGCTAAGGAACCCTGCACCGTCAATAGGCACAGGTCCGAAATATCCCTCTCAGTAAAACCTAACCTACGGAGCCCAACTGCGGAACAAGAGGGTTTTTCTTGATTAGCCATGGAGACGCTCAAATGAGGTCGGCCCGGTACCCTACCACTTGATTGCCAGAGCTTACATCGAAAGTCTAGTCAAAGGACCATCGATCAAGGCGAATGATTCGAAGCGCTCCACAGATTAGCCGGGCAGATTGAAAACTTGCTTAAATACGCTGCAACAACTAAATTACGAGGCCGATCTGAACGCGACTGTGACGGATGTCGGCGGTTGATTAGGCGACTGCGCTTACTCACTTCAGCTCGATTGGTCAAAGAAAGCTACCAGTATCCTCCGCACTTGTAGAAGTCCCGCCTTTAAAAGACCTGTACCAGTTTGTTTGTGACGTGGCTGAGAACTGGTACTACTCAGGCTATGTACTCGAATGAAATCATTAGAAGGACTGAAGGACCCTACACGGCAGAAAGAACTTCAAAGCCGTGGCAATCGCATAACTACCTTGGCAACCGGAGGAACAGTGCCGCAGACTCAGAGACGCGCGCCCTCGTGTGTCGCGTGCACAGCGCACCATTACCTTGATCAGTGCCCTCGATTCCAAGCCTTTGATCATTCCGAACGCTTGCTGCTCGTTTCTGGAAAGAGTCTATGTGAACTGTGCCTCAAAGCTAACTACACGTCTGAGCTTTGCAGATCCCGAGTCACGTGCAGATTCAACGGTTGCCAGTTGAAACATCATGCTTTACTACACTAAGCCAAGACGAACCAACTAACTTCACCAAGAGCTGTGGTAAACGAAACGAATGTGTCGTGGGGTCGAATAGCTTTAGGGATTATTCCAATTCTGCGGCGTGGAAAAACCAAGTCACTGGTGACCAATGCTTTACTTGACCCAGGATCTGATTCGTCACTTGTCGATGAACAGCTGTTGCAAAGGCTTGACTTACCAGCCAGACCGTCAGTGGTACAAATAGCAACGGTTAACGGTGATTCAACGATGTGCTCGCAAATTTGTACGCCTGGAGTTGCAACCGCTGGGAGAGAGGTAAATCACTGCATGTGGATCACGCGTGGGCCGTCAAAAGGATGCCTAAGGTACAGAGGATAATAACGGAGCCAGAACGCCCTGCGCAGTTGGGAACACTTAAAGGACCCTACCGTTTATCGATGGTTGTGATTAAGGAGTCGGATAGCTTATAGGCATGAAAGTCCCGGAAGCCCACTGGGTGCTTGAGCATCGGTATGGAAACCGTCAGTTCCCTATGCCATACGAACACCGTTAGGTTGGATCCTGCTCGGTCCGGTGGGGGGGATAAGGCGGAAACGAACATTTACTACCAACTCAATTAGTGTAGAAGACTCTACTTCGAGCTTCCCTTGAAAGGATGAATGAGTTGGAACTTCACTGAGCCATGTAGCTCAAGACGCGGAATGTCTGTTGAGGATAAACGCGCATTAGAGCAGAAGGAGGTCATCTATCGTTAAACTATGGTTCACAATTCTCAACTCAATTTACCCATGGAAAAAGCGCATGCCCCAAATTTGCCAAACAAACTATCCAGTCGCTTACCGAAGACTGAGTCATTGCGCAAAAGCTCGCTGCCAACCCAGAGTTACATCAGATGTACACAGCTGCCGTTGAATCATCATCATCATCATCAACAGCAGTACATCAGCCATTTGAACTGATGCTTCGCTGCCATACAACCATGAGGACCTATGAAATAAAGAATAAGAAGAGGAGAGAGAAGGGGGACTTACCTGAAAACCTTAATGCCCTAAGCAAACATTCAGGGTCAAGGCGCCTACACCTTGTGTTAACAACATACCGTCACAAACAGCTGGCTATCGTGCAAAGATAAGGCGGCTGCCGTTGAAGAGTACGCGTCGAGTGGGTTTGTGGAAGTGATTGACCTAGGACGGCTTAGTGATAAAAAAGGCGTTTGGTATATGCCACATCACGCTGTGACGCACCCCAACAAGCCCAGGAAAGTCCGTGTCGTTTTCGCCTGTGCCAGCATCTACCAGGGTACTTCATTAAACCAACAATTGTTGAAAGGGCCCGACTTAGTGAACAGTCTGGTTGGCGTTTTACTGAGATGCAGAATGGACAAAGTGGCGGTAACTGCCGATATGGAAGCCATGTTTCACCAGGTGAATGGTTGACTACCGAAAGATAGAGACTATTTGCGTTTCTTGTGGTGGCCAAAGGGCCGATTGCACGAATCACCGAAAGCGTTCCGCATGACGGTCCATCCCTTCGGTGCAACCTCCTCGCCATGCTGCGCGTCATTTGCACTCAGAAGGACCATAGAAGATTGCAGAACTGAGTATCCGGAGTCGACGCTGAACCTGATGCAGCGATGTTTCTATGTCGACGATTGCCTGTTTAGCTGTAGTAGCTGAGTCAAGCTCAAACGATGTGTAGCCACATTACTCAGATTTAAACGGTACTTGCTGAAAAGATGCGCAAGAGGTCTGAAGAACCCGACTGATGGTCGTTTGAGGTTATCTGAACTAAACGACGCCGAAGTGGAGATAGTGAGAAACGTGCAACAGATCTCCTTCGCGGAAGAGATTAAAGTACTGGGAGTGAATCGACAGAAAGAAGCAGTTAGATGTTTGAAACGTTCCAACTGTTCATTGAAGGGACTCTGCCCATTTTTGATTAACGGCATCCTACGAGTTGGTGGCAGACTGAATTGGGCACCATTGCCGTATGACGCTAGGCATCCTGTCCTGCTACCTGCCCAACATTACGTGACTAGACTAATTATCTTAGATTGCCACGAGAGAAACGGTCACATCGGCGTGTCTCACGTCCTTTCTGAACTGCGTCAGCGCTATTGGATTTTGCATGGTGTTTCAGCAGTCCGCAAGGTCCTGAAGGCATGTGCACGCTGCATGATATGGAAGGCTCAGCCTTGTGAACAACAGATGGCCCCTCTCATAGAGGATCGTTGTATGGCATACCAACCGGCGTTTACGGCTGTTGGGGTTGACTATTTTGGACCACTACTGGTGAAGGAAAAACAAACAACGGGGAAACGGTACGGTTGTATATTTACTTGCCTCTCAGTAAGAGCGGTACACATAGAAATAACGCACGCTATGGATACAGATTCTTTCTTGTGCGTCTTCTCAAGATTTGTCTCGCGACGTGGCGTACCGCTGAGAGTGTACAGTGACAATGGACAGAACTTCCGTGGAGCTGAGGGTGAACTGAGAGGTATAATACGATCATGGAATCAAGATAAATTGAGCCGAATGTTGAACGACAGGAACTGCGAATGGATATTCAATCCGCCCTATGCGAGTCATCGTGGAGGAGCGTGGGAACGTCTGATCCGTTCAATACGGACGATACTTAGAGTGATACTCGGTAATCGGTTTGGTAACGATGAAATTCTTCAGACAACCTTAGTGGAGGTGGAAAGAATACTTAACCAGCGACCCTTGGTACCCAATCCCGGTCACCCCAATGAGTTCGGTGCTATATCGCCCAGCCAATTATTGACCTCAACAGCAGACAGGGCACTGGACCCAGAGCCGGCACGAATTCCCCACAGGCTGACGAGACAAGGGCGCCAAGTGCAGCAGCTGTCCGATGAATTTTGGGAAAGGTGGTTAACTTGTCATTTGCCGATTTTGCAGTTTCGTCAAAAGTGGCACACAAAGAGGCGCAGTTTACGGAGAGGTGATCTTGTTCTAATCGCCAAAGTACGCACGCCAAGAGGTCTGTGGCCAAAGGGCATAATAGAAAAAGCGAAGGCTGTGCGCGATGGACTGGTCGGGAAAGTTCTGATACGTACAAACAAAGGAACATTACGGAGAGACGTACGACAAGTGTGTCTAATGGTGAGGCGCTACCGATAAGGCTGAATTGTCTCACGCTCTGTGCCCAGAAACAACTGAGACAATCATTTAAATTGCCTTGGACCTGATTACGTCATTCACATCAATTTTATCCGTTTATCTATGTTACTAAGTGTGGACCGTATTTAACGCGTAGTTTGTTCTGCCTGTATTACATAGCGACTGACGAGAGTAATCGAAATTTTAACATTTCGCAACCTATGACTTCTTGTTGCATTAATGAAGTGGTTGAAGGGGAATCAGTGTTTCATGTTTTTTAATAGAAGTCTCTCCGCTGACGTCGTGATGGCATTGGGTCGATCGTTGTCGTTGCGCTGCAAGACCACGGTGGAACGCGTATGGGTTAAATTTTATCATAAATGTATCCAGTCAGGTCGAGTTCCATCTCGGTATGTTAAAACTCTGTCGAAAAATAAGCTGCCTGCTAACAGTGTGAATCTAGCCAGGATTGCGTCCGCAAATATCGCTGCTTGCATTGAACGAGAACATAAGTTCCTGGAGACAAAAAACCGATTCGCGGTTGTTTTAAATGGCTTGTCACTGGTTTGCAGTTTCAAATCTGAGGCATTTTCGACCGAAACTCTCCAGCGTAATAGGACCAAGACACCGCGCAGCCTTCAAGGCAAACTTGTGAGAGCAGTCGAAATGTCTTTCCTTACCGAGGGTCAGAAGCATGTGTACAATCTGTCAACAGCTCGGTTCACGAGAGAACAGTTGGAAGTTCTTTCGCTGGGACTAAAATATCGAGTACCGCCGAAGAAGGTGGAGGCTTCACACACAGATTAATTTTGAATATCTGTACGATCAACTCAGTGACCACTCGCCGAAATCAACGGATGATGCAGGATGGTTTCGGGCAAAAGTAGTGGATATCTCGAATCAGTTCCTGAATGCGCCTATTTGTCAGAGGTTGTTTGAAATCGGAACACTATGTGTCAATCAAGGAGCTGCAGAAAATGAAGAACGTAATGTTCCTGCAGCTAGACCAAGGCACGGATGTGGTAATAATGGACAAAGCTGATTAAATCGAAAAAATGGAATCCATTCTCGGAGATGGACGCAAGTTTCGTATTGACAAGACACTGGACAACAATATCTTGGTGGAGAAACAAATTGTAAGGCATCTACAAATTCTTTTGCTTCATCGTTATATCTCTGAGTCACAAAGCCGACAGTTAAAACCGAGAGGAACGGAAACATCAAGGATGAGGGGTGCGCCGAAGCTGCACAAGGCAGAAATTCCAGTACGCACAATAATGTGCATGAATAACTCACATTACCACAAAGTAGCCCGGTGGTTGGCAAAGTTCTTAGAACCCGTACGTAAGCAATCGCCTCGAAGTGCATGGTACGGGAGAAAGCGGAGGTAACACCTGGATGAGAGAACACGCGAGAGGTTCTCCCTAAAATCATTTGACGCGAGATCTTCGGATTGACTACAGAAAGCTTCTGAAATTATCACCAAACTCTTGCTTACTCCGCTAAAGCAAACATATTCTTTAACAATTGCAAACTCTTGCATTCAGACGGCCTCCAGTCAAATTGAAAAGTGCATTCCTTTTCCTTATTTTTACCGGAAACTGGCACGCCACTTGAGAGAGCGCGGAAGTATGAGGAAACCCTTTCAGGGGGAAAACCCGTGCAGAAGCAATCAAGCCGGGGGTCATGCTCGGTCATGGTCCTTTTAGTTCACTCCTTACATTGCATTACAGTGTGTATCTTCTCTTTGCATGCCCGTATTGTACCGTACCTGCCTTCGATAATATACCATTTCAATAGCCCGGTGGTTGGCAAAGTTTTTAGAACCCGTAAGCTCCTGAGCACGCATTGTTTGAAAGACTCCATTGAATTGGCTAATATACTCGAACAAACAATATTCGACGCGGAGCTCATGTATACCATACACGTGGAATCGCTTTTCACGAATGTGCCCCTACGTGAAACGGTCGACGACCTATGACAATTTCTTTTGAGTCAGAACCTCTCTGTGGGCCTTCCTCTGAAGTACCTGAGAGACTTGATATGGTTGGGTAGAGAATGTGCGATTTGAGTTTGAAGGGACGGCTTACAAACAGATCGACGGTGTCACTATGGGTAGTCCGTTAGGATCAGTTCTGGCAGATATCTTCTTGCGTATGATTGAAGGAAACGTTGCTGCCTGCATAGATGAAGCAAAGCTTTACAAGCGCTATGTAGACGATGTTCTCGTCTTCACAAATGGTGAACATTTCGACCGTCTTCCTGCCCCGAAGAGCTTAATTTACCTTAACCTTTGGGTATCACAGGAGAGGGAACAAGAGGACAGACTGCTGTTTCTGGACGTGCTCATCAAGTGAAGGACAGGTGGCACACTTAGCGCACTGTGTACAGAAAAGCGACCTAGGGGGGACAATACCAACATTATTCCAGTTTCGCACCAGTTGCATACAAGCGCGTACTCCTAAAATCTCTCTTTTACAGAGCCAGGCGGATTTACAGTCCTGAATTGCTCAAGGCTGAAGAAAAGTTTTTATACCGGACTCCGCTATCCAATAGGTATCCGGAGAAATTCATTCGGACCCATAGCAGACCCCCAAGGAGAAGCTGACAGTACAAACAGCAGAGGTTTATTTGTTCTTACCGTTCAAGGGGGATCATGTGGCAAATGATGTTGGTCACAATCTCAGGTCCGCTCTAATGCACACCAACTCTACCATCCAACTAGGAGTTATCCACACTACACGAAAGTTCATAGATAATGCCCATGGAAAAGTAAAACAAAGCGTTGCAAAGAGATCACTTTTCGGTAGTTCACATCAGGCAATTACAGCTACAGGACTGATAAATGCACTAGTAAACTGGTGAAAGCAACAATGAGGACGGATGGGACGGTTCGAACAGATTTAGCATGTCCGTTCGATTCTCAAATCGATTTAATCAGCTGACATCGTGATAGGGCTAACCGACAGAAAAATAACTTGTGTAAACAGAGACACTTTCAAAACCACCTTAGTGTACCTCTGTCAATAGTATCTACACTGCGAGAAATCTTCAAACACTGTCCAAAAAGCATCGAGAGGCAATCAAAGAATTAAGGTCAAATCCCGATCTTATTCTTTTTAGACCTGATAAAGGATCGGGATGGGTGCTAATGGACAAATCAGATTACATTTCAAAATTAAAAGTTATCTTGCAAGACACGAGCAAATTCTTGCATGACACAATCCAGAAGGACAAGACGGCAGACGGTGAAGCAAAGATTACAAAGATCTTGAAAGAATTAAAACAGATGAACTTGATAAGCGATGTTCAGCCGCAGCAGTTAACTCCTATTGGCTCCCAACCTCCTCGGCTCTACAGCTTGCCTAAAGTACACAAGCCACAAGTCCCTCTACGTCCAATAGTTGACATGTCCGCCACTGCATACCAATTAGTTGCGAAATGGATTGTGCAGTTATTGGAACCTGTATGTAAGGAGCTCTCTATTCATTCTTTGAAGGATTCGTTCGAATTTGTTGACAAAGTTAAAGAGCTGAAGTGAAATGGTAAACTGATGCTTTCTTTTGATGTAGAATCTCTTTTCACAAACGTCCCATTGCTGGAAACTGTTAATTTCATCTGCGAGTATATAACGGAAAGGAACCTGAACGTTGGCATTCCAGTGCCTAAGCTCAAGGAGTTAATTTTGAGGTATACCTTTAATAGACAGTTCTTGTTTGACGGAATCGATTACAGGCAAATCGATGGCGTGACGATGGGGTCCACCCTTGGACCTTTTCGTTACCGACATCTTTCTCGCTAAGCTTGAGCGTGGTCCCATTCAAGGGGTTATTGCCTCGTTTGATTCTTATTGGACGTACATCGATGACACGTTCATCATCTGTGATTCTCGCATTGATGTCAACCATGTGCTCGACCAGTTCAACAGTGCATATCCCTCAATGAAGTTCACTAGTGAAATGGAAAATGAAGGTAAGGTGGCTTTTATGGACGTTTTGTTGAGGAGGCGCGAGGACGGATCACTTGAGAGTAGTGTCTACCGCAAAGCTAAATGGGTTGGACAGTACAGACTTTTTTCGAGTTTCCTCCCTCTGAAGTACAAACGCAACTTAGTGCGTTGCTTGAATTACCGGGCCACCAACATTTGTAGTCTGGAAACTCTGGAGTGTGAGAAGGACCGAATTGTGAAAACACTTCTTTCGAATGGATACCCTGAGCCTTTCATCAAAAAGCACGCCATGACCCGTGAGCGCGATAAGCTCGTAGCAACGGTTCCGAAGAAGGATGTGTTTCCCTTTGTGCCTTTTAAGGGAGATATCGCCCTCGATCTCCTGAACAGGAGACTTGCTAATGCCATAGCAAGGACCTACCCGGCCGCCCACACGCATGTAGTTGCGGAGACGGCTCCTTTCATAGTTCAACGTTTTAAAGATAGGCTGCCAGTGTAGTGCGAGACGTACATTGTTCACCAGTTTACTTGCACCTGTGGTGCAAAGTACCTCGGGCATACGACCAGGCGTCTGTCGGTACAGATGGCTGAGCATTGTCTAGGGTCACTGCGGAAAGGCACGCTCAGAAGTATCAACAGCTCAATCATGGAACATCTGATTCTAAGTGGGCATCAGATTTTGACAAAAGATGCCTTCAAAGTCTATTATGCCGTACCGAGGCGATACCCGAAAGAGTTAAGGAAAGGCCCCTTGCAGACTGCTGAAGCCATCGCGATCTGGCTAACACAGCCAGAGCTGTGTAAGGACAGGTTACTTGTGCAACCCTTGAGTTTGCCATGGCCCTGATGATAAGTTTCACCGGGAGTATTATGCATAATCGGGTTCTATTTATTTATTTATGTAATCAACTAATTTTATATTGTTAGCATTTTTTCCTCTTCTGTTTACACAAGTTATTTTGCTGTCGGTTAGCCCTATCACGATGCCAGCTGATTAAATCGATTTGAGAATCGAACGGACATGCTAAATCTGTTCGAACTGTCCCATCCGTCCTCACTGTTGCTTTCACCAATTTACTATTGCATTTATCAGTCCTGTAGCTGTAATTGCCTGATGTGAACTACCGAAAAGGGATCTCTTTGCAACGCTGTGTTTTCCAACACGTGAGAGTCCTCTCCACAGCCGTCCGAGTAGCTCGCCAATCAGTTCGGCCGCTAACATCATCTACCAGTTCACTTGCAGTTGCGATGACACTTACATCGGCAAGATTGTTCCCCGGCTGGCTCGGAGGGTGGCGGAACACTTCCCATTGTGGCTAAGGCAGTTGCTGTCTCACCAAGGCGGAGTGGACCAAAAAATGAACCGGAACCCTGCCTCGTCTATCACCAAACACCTAATGATGACTCGTCACCACGTGAACCCAATCGATTCATTCAAGGTGCTATTGCGCAACAGGAACCCGACGTTGTTGGCCATTGGCGAGGCGCTACCGATAAGGATGAATTGTCCCACGCTCTGTGCCCAGAAACAACTGAGGCAATCATTTAAATTGCCCTGGACCTAAGTACGTCATTCACATCAATTTTATCTGTTTATCTATGTTACTAAGTGTGGACTGTATTTAATGCGTATTTTGTTCTGCCTGTATTGTGTAGCGACTGAGGAGAGGAATCGAAATGTTAACATTTCGAAACCTGTCTTCTTACTGCATTAATGAAGTGGTTGAAGGGGACTCAGTGTTTCGAGATCTCTGAAGACTTTTAAAACACGTATGTGGACAAAGTTCTCATAAACGCATTGATAACGTGGATGGACTCAAACTCAACGCTGAGTTTTGTTCTTCTCAACAGGGTAGTAATTCTTTGCCCCACTTCACCAGCACAGGTCAGGTAGTCACTTTCAACAGGTTTAATGTTTGTCCAGAACTCAAAAGGTTGTAGGTTAATAAGGCCACTGGTTCCGACGCATTGTCACCGCTTGTCCTAAAGCACTGTGCAGATTAAATTGCGGAACCCCTGACCGCAATTTTTAACCAATGTCTTGTGGAGGGTACTATCCCTAACATCTGGAAACGTGTTAGGATAACACCGGTTTCAAAGAACTCTCAAAAGTATCGTCCAATAGCACGTACATCGATGATTGTAATGAAACTTACCTCTATGGTGGGTTTTATGCGTGGTCGATCTACACAATAAAGAAGTGTGTTGGTGATGTTTTCGATGTGTTTCAGACTTTAACCTATGGAGTCCAATCCTTCTCGGGATGGGCTACTTATGGATTAGTCTTCCGAACGCAGGACCTATCGGCCCATTTGAACAAACAGAGGATCTCCAACGCTGTTCATCATATCCTCTTTGACCGAAGACCAACAGATGAACAAACAACAGTTATCAATACAATTGCTGGCCTAACAACTTTTACCACAATTGATGCCCCAGCTGCCAAGCGACTCATTGATGAAGAGCATCCTTGCCGGTCAGCATTCACATATTGGCCACTGGAGGTTGATTTTGACAACAGATGCTGCACAATAAGCGTCGGTAGTATCCAAATCCAAGATCATTGAGGCCTCGCTATCGATATTCTCTTATTTCTTGCATGATGACTCAAAGGGAGGAATCTCGGTAGAAAATTGGGATTCTTTGTTCGGTCTTCCCAGTTCTCCCATCAAGGGCAAACACTCGAGGAGAGAGGATTCAACATCTGGCTCTCAGAATCTCTAGAGAGCTCAGCAATACAGGCTCATTGAGTATAGGTGACCCGCATACAGCCTACATTTGCGACGGAATGGCGAGTGTATTGAAGCTTGGTGATGCCGCCGGAGTCGCCTCCTTGTTATAACGGGACACTGCCGTTTAGCCACCATAACCAAGCGGCTTATTCATTAATGATGTTCCTTAATTTTTCTACTACTTAGATAAAGCTAGTAGCTAAAATCTAACATAATTTTGATCTCTTTTCCCACCTATTTTTTATATCTACTCTTCTGTTTAATACCCATTATTTTAGATTTTATTAGTTTTGGTACTACGGTTAATGCTAGTAAATAAGTGAGTCTATCTTCGTTCGTTTTTTATTCTTTTTATCATTTATCGCCCTGCACCTAGGTTTTGTAGGGTCTGCCTTTTGGCTTCTTCGAGATTACATTTAGTTTTGATGTCTTCTGGCGGTCTGAGCTCACTACTTTGTTACCTGTCGAAAGTGCCTCCTTCTTCACTGCTGTTCATCACTGAGCCAATCCTCCTTCTTCCCTCAATCCTCCACGCACTATGCATCGCAATCAATCATCTGGATCCTTTCATGAGCAGACACAGATCCGAGATTCATCTTCCTCGTCAAATTCCTCAGAAACGACATGGACCTTATCCTTAAATTCTGACAACTGTGATGAATCAGAAGGTCCATTCACCTGGGAATCTTATAAACATCTGCGACACAAACCCCCAAAACTACATATCGATCGGGGATCGCCACATCATGAATCTAATAGCTCTCATCATATCTCCTCGTTATTGTCCGATTTAAACTCACCGAGATACTCATCCATACCGGATTACCCCTCCGGACCACAGCCGCGGATAGGAGCCTATGAACGGCCCGCGGCGCAGGCTAAAACCTGCTTCCCTACGTCCCCTGCCTTGATTACTCAGGGCAGCGGATTTGCTGGCTTCAATTCTCCGATTAACGACGCTGGATCAGCCTCTGCTGTATCCTCAGCCAGCCTACGGAACCGCGATTCAGAGTCGCCTCAACAATCACACACATCCTCTTCGCCTCCATACACTGCCTCAGCATCGACATACCAAACGTCAGTAGCGCTAAGACCTTCATCAATATCAGTTGCTCCACTCGAACCCTACATCAAACTCAATCGCCTTGACTCTTCGCATCTTTACACTCCGACGCCGCCGGAATCCCCAGAACATCCGGAACCGCTATATAGTATCCCCACCATTTCAAACCTAGCTACCAACCTTCCAGTTACAGCCGGTATCAACTTAGGAATATTCGGTTGACCACTATGTCCGCGACTTTTTCGAACCACCAGCGGACTTCAACGACATCGCGCAGCCCATCTTAGGAATCCAACAGGTTTCCTGATTTCAGCCTCTGTTGCAAATATGTCTCAGTTTAAGTGCCTAACTTGCCGGCAAGTCTTCTCGACAGAGAGGGCTATCGCAGCACCGTAGACATCGACACCCTGTAGATTACAACGCCGACTGCCTCGCCCGTCTCCTTAAGCATGGGTACAACTGGACCGCAAGAGACGACCGCTTGCTTCTCTCTATGGCCTCACGATTGGTGTCCACGTCACCATAAAGAGATGATCTCATGAATTCCCTATGAAATGTGTTCACTTACCGGACCGAGGAGAGTATTCAGAAGCGGTTGCAACATCTGGGATGGAATTATGTGGATCATCGCAATTGCGAGGGGTCTTCTATATCAGTTCAACTTATGTCTGATTCTGTACAACTTGAAACAACCGCAACTCGACACACAAGAACTGCTTCATCACCAACACTATCCTCTAACTCAGAGGATTTCCCACGCCTAACACCACAACCGACCCAACCTGAAAGAACCCCCAAGAATGCATACATTGAGCTTCCATCATCCACCAAAAGGTATGCAAACGTTGACTTTGACCTACCTCTAACACCTCCACACCTCCTGCTGATACTCTAAGTCCCATAAGTCATGAAACCGAACGTGAACACACTTCACACAGGAACGCGCGTTCCCCATCCTCGGACCCAGCTTCATTACCGTCAACGCCAGCCGGCCAGTTACCCATACCCTTCGTACCATACGCCACGGATAAATCGTCACCAGAAATGCCTGTATCCACGTTTTCAACGATTCCAGACCCATCATCACTTCCTACTGCGTCACTCTCTCCTTGCGACAGACCCGCTGCGAACTCAACTTTTCGGAACCTTCTCTTAGCGGCAAAAGCACTACTTGCTAACTGTTCCTCGCTTAATAAGAAGGAACACACGTCACTTCGGGAATTGGTATCCGTGTACGCTTCCGACGGATCGAGGCTACGTTTCAGCGAGGCACTCAACGATCTATGCGTTCAGTTATTTCCGCACCGCTGGAGACCATCGAAAAGACGACCGCGGGCACAAACCATACGTAACAACAAACAACGGAGGCGACTACAATATGGTCATATACAACGTTTATACCACACCCGCCGGAAGGATGCAGCAGCCACTGTCATCGACGGTAGATGGCGCACCGCTTTTCTTCAAGAGAAGGAAAACATTCCTGGCTTCAACGACTTTTGGAAGGACGTCCTTGCTCGACCTCCTACTTCAGAACCCCGTCCACCTCGCCAAGCCGTTTCACTGAATCCGAATCTTGTGAGTCCAATCTCGTGCGAAGAGATGAAACGAGTGCTGAAGCAGATGCTGGGATCTGCTCCTGATCTCCACTGCATTAAACCAGCTGAATTGACTCGGATGGATCCCTTCTTTGTGCCCTCCTTCCTCAACTGCTTTCTTGCTTCCTGCCCCTTCCCGTCTCACATGAATGCAGCTAGAATCACTTTCGTGCCCAAGGTTCCACAACCTCGATCCCCTGACCAATTCCGTCCCATCTCTGTTTCTTCAGTATTTACCAGGCTCCTCCATCGAATCCTCTTCGATCGCTGGGTACCTGCGTTCCCAATCGACAGACTACAATTCGAATTCCTTCAGAAAGACGGCGCGTTTGTAGCCCCTCCATTCTTCATGCTGCTTTTCGTTATTCCCACTCTTCTATAACTCCGCTCTTCTTCTTGTCCGTGGATGTGTCTAAAGCCTTTGATTCCATTTGCCACCAGTCTCTAATTCGTGCTGCTGCTGCTGCTTTTGGAGCACCACAATGCTTGATCGACTACCTGGCCTCATACTATCTGTCAGTCTACTCCACTTTTAGTGACATCCGACTTCATCCAAATCGAGGAGTCCGACAGGGAGATCCTCTAGCTCCCTTGCTTTTTATCATGGCCCTCCATGAAGTGCTTGGAGGAGCAGCTACGAACCCATGGATAACTGCTGCGGTACCCACTGCGGTACCCCTCGCCTACGCTGATGATGTAAGTATATTCGCCGAGGATCGCTTGTTCCTAATAAAGCATATATTACAATTCGAACAGCGCCTGCAAGACACCGGCCTTGTAATCGACCACTTGAAATCCTTCACGGTAAACATTGTGGCTGACAGCGCATGCAAGATGACAAATCGCAACAACTTTTCCGGAGAATTTGCTAAAGGAGGTGCTACTTCGTTACACGTTAAATGGCCAGTTCATCTTCAGTAGTGAAATGTATTGTCAGGTTGACGGAGTGGCCATGTGATCTTCTTTGGGGCCGCTGCTGGCTGATATTTTCATGGCGAAATTGGATCATGGCCCATTTGCAACGCACATCCGCGAAACCGAAATGTACGTACGGTATAATGACGACACCTTCGTACTTTGCAAATGTGAAAAGCATGCGGAACAGTTGCTGAACGATTTCAATGACGCACACAAGAATCTCCATTTCACTCGTGAACACGAATTCGGAAACCGGTTACCTTTCTTGGATGTAGACGTTATCCGTAACTCGGACAGATCATGCAGCAATAAGGTGCACAGAAAGCACACATGGTCTGGGCAGTACACCAACTTCCACAGCGACGTACCACTACAGCAAAAGCGGAGATTATCAGATCTCTCGCTTTCCGGGCGCGCAGTATTTGTACACCGGATTCCGTCAAGGATGAACTACAGAGAAACAGCGACGCCCTGAGGGAAAAGGGCTATCCTGGTAAATGTATCATGAAACACTTGAAGGAATGCAATCAAAAGCCACCTAGGAGCATTGCTCCTAAGAAAGAGCTTTCCATACATATACACTTTAAGGGCGATTCTGCAGCTGGTATGTTATCCAGACACCTGAAAGATGCTGTCGAGAAAACTTATCTTACGGCCCGCTTGAGAATCGTTTCTCACAATAAGCCGTTCCTTACGAAACCCTTGAAGGATAGACTACCCTGGTTGACCCGTTCAATGATCGTTTAACAGCACTCCTGCTCATGTGGTGCACGCAAAGTGGGTCGCACGACAAGACGCTTATCTCAGAGGATTCGTGAACACATCCCTGCATGGGTTTACAAAGGCGAAATGAGGTCTTCAGATAAATCTATCATGTCGCACCTCCTTGAATGTGGCCACACAGTTTCAGAGAATGACTTCAAAGTCGTGTATTCACTACCTGAACACTACCTGAACACACCCGCAAACAGCTCTTATCAATCGCTGAGGTTATCTACATTCACCATCGGAAGCCGGAATTGTGTATACAAAAACGATCCATACGGCCGATATTACTGCCTTGGCCAATGGACACTGTCACTTAGCTATTTAGCTGTTATTTTACCTGCCTAATTACTTTGGACTACTGATCTTTGCGTATGCATGTGCATTTAGTTTACTTGCTTTATCATCGCTATCTGTCTCAAGTTATCGCTTTTAATCATTCAAACAGTAAAGAAGTAAATCCCAGCCCGAATTGACGCTTACCCCACACTATCAGTGTTTTGTAAACGTCTGGGTCCGATGAGAGGTTACCGAAAATAATTCTTCACCCTGAACTGATTTCTATATTGATTCATATTTATTCTCGACACCTATGAGCTCAACTGCGACCGTTTTTCCTTCAAATCTATACAACCAGATGAATAATCTACTATGCTTGGACTCAAATTTAACTGGAATGGAAAGATGCCGCCAACGACCATCGAGGACATCAGGAACCAGCTGAACGAGGTGACCAAAGCGCCACTTAAACCACAACAACGAATCGAAATCCTGCGCACATTTTTGCTTCCTCGTCATATACACCAACTCGCTCTCGCAGTTTTACATCGCAATACCCTCAAACGTCTGGATCGGTTGGTGCGCTCGGCTGTAGGCAAGTGGCTTCGTTTACCACCTGACACTCCTATTGCTTACTTTCATGCGTCAATTGACAACTTTGGCCTCGGAATCCCATGCCTTTCGGCGAATATTCCCCTACTACGGAAAGAGCGGCTTGAGATACACTTAGCTAATAGCCACCCAATCACCAACTGGGCGATCCGTGACCCTGCCGTTGCACCTATCCATCGTCTTGCACGATCGACTGTTACTATTTCCAATCGTGTCGTCATGGCTAAGAGCTCGGAGTCGGAAGCCTGGAAGGAGGCCCTACTGTCCACAGCAGACGGCTCCCCTCTGCGGGAGGTTACTACTGTTCCATCTGCTCATCAATGACTGAGAACCCCAACAAGAATATTTACTCGCCTCTTCATCCGTGGAGTCCAACTTCGAGGGGGACTACTCTCGACTAAGGCTAGACGGATCCGTGGTCGCACGTCTAACGACCCTTCTGCGTTACTTTGTCGAGGAAATTGTGGACAAAAAGAAACATTATCGCACGTGTTACAATCGTGTTGCATTACCCACGATGCCCGCTGCCGTCGTCATAACGAGCTGACCACTACAATTGTGAAGAAGTTACACGGCAATAAGCTCCACCCCGTCGTTGAACCTCGCATCCCGACGACGTCGTCTTTCCTAAAACCAGACCTGCTGCTTGTTAGCAACTCCCAGCTGCATGTGATGGATCTCGCTGTTTGCGACGCAGACAGGATGGCACGAACATATCAAATGAAAATCGACAAATACGGTAAAGGGGCAAACGCTGTGGCTATACGTCGCTATATGCAGGAGCACTTTCCCGGAACGACGGCTATCGTTCATCACCCCATTGTCTTAAACAACCGTGGAATGTTATATCCGCCCTCCGCAAAACATCTCACAACCCTGGGATTTACCAAATTTGACCTTTCAGACCTCTGCGTTGCCACTATTAGACTTTCCCTTAAAATTTATGATACGTACATGCGCGGAGCATCTCCAAACACCCCAAATCAACTTGCATCCAAGGCGACAATGACCGTGGTTCCGTCCACACTACTTGAAATTTGGATTTCACTCAGTGTTTCGATTCTGCCGGGGCATTCGCCCTCTCTTGGCATATTGCTGTACTGCCCAAATCTCGGGACATGCATGCTTTTGCCAAAAATAGATGTTCCTAGCCAAATGCCTCGTCAGCTAATTAGTGACGCGCATGAATGGTTTAACGAGATACCCACTGTCCCTATCTACTATTTAGTGGCAGCATACTTGCCACCTCGATTGGTGGCGGTTCGCAAATGAAGTCGTTGTACTGGGGGCCAGCCCTCTCCTCTGCACATGCATAACATGCAAGACAGTGGAGGATGAGCCGCGCTATATCCCAGTCAGATTTCAGTCATGGCGGTTCGCTGACGTCGCCCATGGCTAGGTGGCATAAGTCGCTGACTCGCAAGAGTCAGGCCGTGGGTTTGAATCCGGCAGGATTCGGCGGGTGCGCGCTACTGACGAGGCCCAATAGGACGAAACGACCGTCTAGCGCTTTCCTGGATGTGTGGTGGCTGTCTGTCTGTGTCTAACTGCGACGAATCTACACAAAAAGCTGGAGTTCATTGTTGGTGCAACTCCTGCACGTATTTAATTTAGTGAAGTGAAATCTGACGGCGAATAGCGAGCGCCGGGTGGATTGTCTCGCTTTATTTGACAGGTCAGATTGCAGTGTTCACTACATTGTGAAGAGCAGATGTTTCGTGCTTATTTTTGTCAAAATCAGTTTCTTTTACGATTCTGAACTTGTTTATCGTGTATTGTGGTATTTGTATCGTGTACTTATCGTT
>OX104065.1:89134986-89157085 GCA_944474145.2 Dicrocoelium dendriticum | reverse complement strand
TGGTTTACGATGTTAATTCTCATCATCCTACGGGACCTGTCAAGCATTGCTTTTATACCCGTCATAAACCATTGTTCCATTGACTTTGTCACTCACGTTTCTTACTGCGTCGGTCAGTTGCACTAAAAGCGATCGCTCCGTCGGAGCATCTCAGTCCTTTGCGCGGATTAAGTGTGTAATTGTTATGGGCTAACGATTCAATATTCATTGTCATATTTGAACTTTGCGCAATTTATTTTATTTCCTATTCCTCTGCGGGTGACCTGAGGATATGCTCAAATGGGACGTCAAGCCGTCCATCGGTTCGTCTTTCTGTTTTTCCTTCCCTTAGCGATTATTCTTATTACAGGTTACTCGTCCAGCGGGGACTGGTAGCACAGGTCATGCAAACATTGAGTGATTGACCGTGATGTGAATCCTCGGTTTCAAATTGATCCCGCAAGCTTTGTCCTAAGTGAAGGACGCACATCCCGTCCAATTTGAACTTGACCAGGTCAAAGTTAATTTCTTGCAGTGCAGTTCAAATCACTGATGGATGTGCGAGACCGTATCTGCCCCGGATGTAACCACCAACCTTCTTGAACCACGTAAGTAAGCTGGTCATTTCCTTTCGACAAATCTATCGTTTTTAGGCTCTGCTTTTCTTCCGGTGGAAAACGTGACTCTTGAAACATCGTTGTATTATGGGGACCCAACGTCCCCACAATTATTACAGGCTTATATTACGGAAGGCTGAAAACCCGATTCACACAAGTGCACATGTACTCGGATCAGAAAAAACGTACACGTTCAATCAGCCTTCCAATTCGTGAAACATTTACATTCGTTTAGCCTTTGCATCCAGAAACAGTCTCGTTTCCAGCCAAACACTCATTGTTGTATTCAAGAAAACATTTATTTTCCGGACAACTCTCGCCAAACTTCCAACATTCTTGCTCAGTTTACGGACTTTTGCATATTTACATAAAACCATGTTTCTTGCTTCCAGGGTTTGCTTACGCAAACCCTTCCAAGGGAAAACCCACTTCATCACCGTTTCGTGATATAAAAATGAGGCTGTGCAAGGCTAGAATCGCCTTAGCTTTGGCCAGTAAAAGCGCCTGTGGCAAAAGGCTTGTCTTGTTCTTGATTCTTCTTGGGTTGGGAAATCGTGCGTAGGAACTTTGCGTTCGGTCTAGGAACTCGTTCGACTCGCGTGAATTAACTCTTTCGCGGCAATGTTCTGAGAACCCACAGGCTTCGAGATTAGTCAGTTACCGTGCTGTGTGGAGCGTGGGCGTACCAGGAAGACAGGCAGCCAAAGCCACCAGGGCGGTGTTTAGAGGATTGGTAAGACCGACCTATAAATATGAGCGTTCTCGATTCTAATTCAACTATAGTCGGTTGAACTTTCTTCTGTTTTCCTTCCTGTCGGGTTGGCCAAGGCGTCAGGCAGAGCAGGCGCAGATTTACCAGCAGGGGTAAACCAATCGGTCGATTGCGGGTAGAGCGTTATAACACTAGCAGATAAAGCACGCCGCACCTCCGAAGCAGTACCAACAGGAGTTTTCCCAGAAGGGAATATACAGCGGCATGTGCTCTGTTCCCTGAGTAAGGAAACTCTTCCAAACATCTAGAGCCCGCTTGTGCCCAGACTGTTCAGACAGACACTAGGTCACGGATTGTGATAATTTCCGAGCACTGGGCTTGCTGCAGCGAAGATAAATACGGAGAGCAAAATGGCTATGCTTCAGTTGTCTAAAGTCCCGTCACCTCGCCAAAAACCGCAGTATCACAAAGACCTGTAACATTGCCAATTGTACCTCATCACTACGGCCTACCTCGCGATTTCGGCTCCCTTGCTCCAGGTTACACATCAATGGCAGGATAGGCACGCTGTGGACCCACAAGTGCGAACTCTCATTGTGTAGCCCTGTGTGTTCTTCCAGTCACCGTTGTTGGGGCAGCCGGATCAATGAATATATACGCCCTACTCGATAACGCATCAAACGCAACTATGATCAGCCAGGAGCTTATTGACCACTTAGGATTGGAGCCCGAGCCATTATCAATGGTGATTAGTTAAATCAACGGCAATCGCACTTTTGATGGCTCCGTAGTAAAATTACGCGTTCGTTCGCTAAAAGGGTTACAGTAACTTGATGTGAAAAGTGCGTTCGCGGTACCTGGCTTACCGAATCGGGATGCCGGCCATGGAATGCCAACTGAACTTAGCTTGGACGAAATAGGGGACAAGCGAAGCTCGTTATTACTTGGTAATAAAGTGTCCCACGCTCACTGGGTTTTAAACCAACGGCCGGGCGGTCGGAAGTAACACTTTGCTATCAGAACTCTCCTTGGATGCGGTTTGATTGGGCCACTTGGATCTGTTGTGCATAAAACTGCCTCCGTCAATTGTACATTCTCAGCAAACAACCCTTGCTAGTCTAACTCACAGGTTGTACAACGCGGATTCTTCCGGTGTGGAAAAATTTGATTATTCTCGTTCACTAGAGGACGCGCCGGTAGTGGCCGAAGTAGGATTTGAAAAGAAAGACGTGTTACTTATGGTGCCTCGCGGGGTATTTGCCAACGAAATGAAATGGCACACTGAATCTACCGTCCTTACCGCTCTTGTTTGCCACCAAGTGTTGAAGAGAAGCAGGTTGAGTCGCTTATACCCAGCGCTGAACGCAGGTATTATTTTCATGGAAGGGTGCTTAAATTACACTGACTATGAGGTGGGCGTGAAGCACCCTGCCAGTCTACCCAGCAGCCACCTGGTCGTTGATGCACTGATACGCCATCAGCAGGCTTCAGAAGGGCACGGTGGAACACGGCGATTGCTATGCGCCCACTGTTGTAATATCGATCTTCTGGCTGCCTCGCTAATGTGCGCAATTTTTACGGAACCACTCACTGGTTTAGAAAGAAAGGAAAAGGTGTCAATGCTGACCACTATGGTAAGTTAACCTCTCGAGTGCGCGTGTGGCGAAACTTATATTGGTCGAACAACGCGGCACTTATCCAAACGCCAATGGGCAAAAGAAGTATGTGGGAAGTGGTTCACACAGACCTTTGCATGCGCTGCTGCACCTGACTTCAGGAAAAAAAGTTCTTCATCGGCACACAAGTTGTTCCTCTAATCAGCTTGTTTGAAAAATGTGTGCGCCTAATTGGGATTTTTTCAAATGCATCGTGTTGTTGAGTTTCACCAATCCTTGGTACCATACGAAATTAATGTTGAACAGCTTAGGTGGGGACGGTTGTCCTCAAAACGGTTAGAGGAGTTCCTGATGCACCACGTGCATCAGTTGTGAGCTACAGAGTGCGAACACACAAGACTACAATTTAGACACATGAATCATTTATTGGTATTCATTTTTGGACAATTACCTAGAAGCAAATTAGTTGGAGGAGCCCTACCTAATGTCAGTAGACTTACAAGCAAGCGATGCGACGATATCAATGCCGTGATGGGGGAAGCGAAAGATGTGGGTATTAGCCAGATACTATATTCTCCCAGCACTCCGAAAACGTTTCCCGAATGTGAGACACTGCCATCTGCGACGAAAGATACTATTCGCATAGCGGATTTCGATATTTCCACGCCACCTACAATGCTGGATATAGAGGAAGAATTAACCGCCAAATCTAACAAAGAAAATATAAATCCATCAGATTGTCCCCAGGTAAATACTGCCAATGTTTTGACGTATTTAGTCCTGTTTCCGCAGACGTCTCACGGCTTTCAGCTGTCAGCGTGTCATCATGGGAAAGAGCACTGCTGTTACAAATGAATGCTTCCTTCAGTGATCCCGTAATATATACTTTGCGCAACATAAAACGCGAAGTCATGCAACTGCGCGAACGGATGAGAGCAGCGGAGTTGTCACTGAACGCGCTCTATGCACTTCAATCGCCTGATTCCAACAACGCATGACCACTTCAATTGCTAATGGGCATAATATACAAATTAGAATTTTCAAACAGCACAGAGGGCTGAGTTCATGAGCAGTAGCATGGACTTTCACTTATTCCTAGGATCGGTATTTACTTCACGTCAGCGGCCGGACGATTTCCGAAAGTGTGGGAAAAGTAATGTTTCCCTGCATGACCAACAACTTGGTCAGGCAAGTGAGAAGTTTAGGATATCAAACCCACCATTTGCGTAAGCAGTCATTGGGGAATAACGTTTTGGATAACCATCATGATCGACACAGATGCCATTATGAGGAAAAGCATAGCTGCATGCTGTAATAGGGTTTGAGAACCCAGCCGAGTCTAGTCGACTCGACAATCTAACCGCGGATGATGGAACGCAGAAGATTCGCTCCAGCGAAGAAAACACACGACTGAACTCTCTATCACCGTGATGTGTAAGTAACCAATCGGGTAGGGAGGCTGGTGGCCACATTGCACTAAGCAGAATGACTGCCAGTATCTGATGAACTTTGAACGTTTCTATAATCCAATGACGGTACACCTTGAACGTCTAACTAGGCAACTTAGCCGTTTCACTAATTGTATGTAAACGGCTGATGGGAATATGCAACCAGTTGAATTCAGGTTATCCAGACGAAATGCGCCTCTTCCATGCCATTTTGAAACGGTGTAATGAGGTTTGAAAAATTGGCCAAGCCTGATCAACCCGAGTGGCTAACCGCGGATCATGGAACGCAGCAGATTCGCCCGAGCGAGAATACCTCACGTGACTGGACTCTGAACCACCGCGATGGGTCAGTAACCATTCGTGTGGAAGGAAGCCAACATTGCGGTGTGCCGCACACGTCAAAAGCCGGAAGAACAGATTAGTCAGCCACACGATGGGTGAGCACTGACGACGGAAAATCGCTAATAACGGCAGACCGACCGCATACCAGCCGCGGATCAGCGGTTCGACTAATCAGGTACCAGTCATGGAACACAGGCAACATCGAGATGCAATAAAGGGATAGAGCGGATGATGGAGCAACCACGAGCCAAGCAAGCAGAAAGAAAGAAAACGCAGCCAAGGAGGCTAGCCAGATGACAGGCTAGCCACTGAAATAATGCCAAAGAAAATGGTGTATTTTTCTATATACATGTATATATATAGGTCTCGCATATATATATATATATATATATATATATATATATATACGAGACCTCTGGCAATAAACTACTCTGCAAACCGCCACCAAGAGTACGTTTTTGATTGTCGTCCCGGACTATAATAGATGCACGAAGTCTAAGGTTGTGGACGTGCTGTGCTACTGGATACAAAGAACAAAAGTGTATGAAGCCTGGCTGCAGAATAGTACGGAATGGTTTGCACAGAAATATTCCACTTTGTAAATTACTCGATCCATAATATATCGTGTTTTGGCATTGGGCATGTCGTTCCGGGGAAGTGCTCCTGCATATAGCGACGTATAGCCACAGCGTTTGCCCCTTTACCGTATTTGTCGATTTTCATTTGATATGTTCGTGCCATCCTGTCTGCGTCGCAAACAGCGAGATCCATCACATGCAGCTGGGAGTTCCTAACAAGCAGCAGGTCTGGTTTTAGGAAAGACGACGTCGTCGGGATGCGAGGTTCAACGACGGGGTGGAGCTTATTGCCGCGTAACTTCTTCACAATTGTAGTGGTCAGCTCGTTATGACGACGGCAGCGGACATCGTGGGTAATGCAACACGATTGTAACACGTGCGACAATGTTTCTGTCCACAATTTTCCCGACAAAGGAACGCAGAATTGTCGTGGGGCTTGCGGACACGGGTCCGTCTAGCCTTAGTCGAGAGTTGTCGCCCTTGAAGCTGGACTCCACAGGTGAAGAGGCGAGGAAAAATTGTCGTTGGGGTTCTCAAAAATTGGTGAACAGGCCAAACAGTTGTAACCTCCCGCAGAGGGGAGCCGTCCACTGAGGACATTGGGGTCTCCTTCCAGGCTTCCACTGCCGAGCTCTTATCCATGACGACACGATTAGAAATGGTAACAGTCGATCGTGCAAGGCGATGAATAGCCGCAGCGGCAGGGTCACGGATAGCCCAGTTGGTGTTTGGGTGGCTGTTAGCTAGGTGTCTCAAGCCGATCCTTCCGTAATAGGGGAATATTCATCGAAAGTGGTGGGATTCCGAAGCCAAAGTTGTCGATTGATGCATGAAAGTTAGCCATGTGAGTGTCAGATGGTAAACGAAGCCACTTGTGTACAGCCGAGCGCACCAACCGATCCAGACGTTTGAGGGTATTACAATGTAAACTGCGAGAGCGAGTTGGTGTATATGACTGGGAAGCAAAATGTGCGCAGAATTTCGATTCGTTGTTGTGGTTTAAGTGCCGCTTTGGTCACCCCGTTCAAATGGTTCCTGATGTCCTCGATGGTCGTTGGCGGCATCTTTCCCTTCCAGTTAAATTTGAGTCCAAGCATAGTAAATTGTTCATCTGGTTGTATAGATTTGATGGAAAAACCGTCGCAGTTGAGCTCAGAGGTGTCGAGAATTGTCATCTTGCGTGCCCTGTCAGTCACAATGTTTACTGTGAAGGATTTCAAGTGGTTGATAGCAAGGCCGGCGTCTTGCAGGCGTTGTTCGAATTGTAATATATGCTCCCTTAGGGACAAGCGATCCTCGGCGAAGATAATTACATCATCAGCGTAGGCGAGGTAGCTGATGGGTCCCGCAGGAGATATCCATGGGTTCGTAGCTACACCTTCTAACACTTCATCGAGGGCCATGATAAAAAGCAAGGGAGAAAGAGGGTCTCCCTGTCGGACTCCTCGATTTGGATGAAGTCGGATGTCACTAAAAGTGGAGTAGGCTGACAGATAGTATGAGGCCAGGTAGTCGATCAAGAATTGTGGGGCTCCAAAAGCACCAGCAGCACGAAGTAGAGACTGGTGGCAAATGGAATCAAAGGCTTTAGACACATCCACGGACACGAAGGAGAGAGGAGTTATGGAAGAGTGGGAATAACGAAGAGCAGCATGAAGAATGGAGGGGACTTCAAACGCGCCGTCTTTCCGAAGGAATCCGAATTGTAGTCGATCGATTGGGAACGCAGGTACCCAGCGATCGAAGAGGATTCGATGGAGGAGCCTGGTAAATACTGAAGAAACAGAGATGGGACGGAATTGATCAGGTGATCGAGGTTGCGGAACCTTGGGCACCAACCTGATTCGAGTTGCATTCATGTGAGACGGGAAGGGGCAGGAAGCAAGAAGGCAGTTGAGGAAGGAGGTCACAAAGAGGGGATCCATCCGAGTCACTTCAGCTGGTGTAATGCGGTCGATACCGGGAGCAGATCCCAGCATCTGCTTCAGCACTCGTTTCATCTCTTCGCACGAGATTGGACTCGAAAGATTCGGATTCAGTGAAACGACTTGGCGAGGTGGACGGGGTTCTGAAGTAGGAGATCGAGCAAGGACGTCCTTCCAAAAGTCGTTGAAGCCAGGAATGTTTTCATTCTCTTGAAGAAAAGCGGTGCGCCATCTACCGTTGATGACAGTGGCTGCTGCATCCTTCCTGCGGGTGTGGTATAAACGTTGTATATGACCATATTGTAGTTGCCTCCGTTATTTTTTGTTACGTATGGCTTGTGCCCGCGGTCATCTTTTCGATGGTCTCCAGCGGTGCGGAAATAACTGAACGCATAGATCGTTGAGTGCCTCGCTGAAACGTAGCCTCGATCCGTCGGAAGCGTACACGGATACCAATACCCGTGGTGACGTGTGTTCCTTCTTATTAAGCGAGGAACAGTTAGCAAGTAGTGCTTTTGCCGCTAAGAGAAGATTCCGAAAGGTTGAGTTTGCAGCAGGTCTGTCGCAAGGAAAGAGTGACGCAGTAGGAAGTGATGACGGGGCTGGAATCGTTGAAAACGTGGATACAGGCATTTCTGGTGACGAGTTATCCGTGGCGTATGGTACGAAGGGTATGGGTAACTGGCCGGTTGGTGTTGACGGTAATGAAGCTGGGTCCGAGGATGGGGAACGTGCGTTCCTGTGTGAAGTATGTCCACGTTCGGTTTCATGAATTATGGGACTTACAGTATCAGCAGGGAGGTGTGGAGGTGTTATATGTTGCGGTCCGAAAGACGAGGAACACGTTTCGCTGGATACACTTGCTGATATGTCTAGAAGCCGACCTCAGTGGCGTTCGTGCTGTGAGTTTATTGTCCCACTCCATCCCACATAGCTTCCCCTCCAACCACGATCTCACTATTAGGCCTCAAATAATTTTGCATAGTAAATTATTTTTTCTGCTGCATAGTAGCCGGAAGTAGCTTACCGGAACGATGCCCATCCATTGACAGTAGCTCAGCTGGCTTGCATCTGTTGCAGTTTCCCATTATTCTTTTATGTATTGCGGCACAGTAACTGAGGTGTTGCCCACCTCTAGCTAACCTGTATAATGATAATGAGGATGATGCCTCTAGTTTGAATGATAAGATTTTTCGAGCTAGTTTCGAGCAAGCATCGAGTCATCCATGTGAATGCAAATTTCTCTAATCTGCAATGGTTCCCGCCTACCGCCCAAACCAAGTATGAAGGCCTGTTAGCCTGCATCAATTTAGAAGAATTGGCACAACATTATTTACACTTAAACTTAGTGTTTACTCTAGGTATACCCAAAATACGGGTATTTATAGGCCAAACTTTCTCGGGGAGCGTCCACAGAGTGGCATACTGCTCGTTGAACTTAAAAAGCACGGTTAACTGTCCTGTCAGAACAGACAGCATCGAAATATACCGCAAGCCCAATTAAATAAACTGGCCCACCTTCGCCATGGTTATTAGATCAAGAAACTGGAACGAGTACTTTTAGAATGACACCATAGTGCGATCGACTGCGATAATTTACAAAGAACATCCCTAATATTTAGATCTCATGGCGCGTTTTTCAGGTGTAAACAGTCTCCAAGAAAAATATGTGGCAAAGTAAGATGCATGTTAGAGTGCGTCAACTACGACGTTCCTAAAACTGGACATCCAACATTGCTCATGTAATGAGAGCTAACAAAATTGCGAGTCTGCTACCAGCCAAATGTATGCAAATCAAAGGTATCCGAAGAAAGAGCAACCATGGCTAGTGTTCAATAGTTCAATAGTGTATGATGGGATAAAAAGCATTGGCTTTACAAGACCCATAGGATGGCAAATGCAAAATAGATAAAAATCATTAGATTCCGACATGGAACTGAAATGCCAATAGTCTAAACCTAGTACATCACACCACAATGTGTTGCTTGTCACTCAGATGAATGTCTAACAATTGTTTGAAGGCTGTAATGTTCGGAGCGTTTACCACATTTGGGATGGCAAACCAGATGGCATTTCAGTCGGTTCCAGGAAGAACAGCAGTCGCATGCATTAGTAACCCTTTTGGGATCAGAGAGTTTTCAACTTGTTTTAGCGCAGTCCATAATCACCAACAATGTGGTGAAACGTTCATTTGACTAAAGGCTGTGCTGCTATCATACTTGCAAATGGGAAAGTACGGCAGACAGTTCCATGCTCAAACACAGAGTTGTTCGTCAATTACATCGCTGTACTCCGGAAGAACGCGAATATGGCACATCCTCGACTTGACAAGAGGTCACTGATCCTGACACTATGAAAGAATTCCTTCTAATATCGCGCACTGTACTGGAAGAGGTGCTAGCGGTGCTGCTCGCTGGGAACAAATCCGAACAGTACTTAGCGGATATGGACAGCAAAGATTTATGGATTACCGGACGCCTGTCATCAATCCAATAGAGGGGTCGCCCACTAAAAGGTCAGCCTGGCGCAGCTGGACGCCCACATGCTGGCTGGTAGGATACTCATCAACTTGATCTTGAACCACCCAGTTAATCAAGAGTGGATTGACTATATTGTCAGAAATGTGACGGAGCTGGATATACTTACGGGCACAATGGAGGAAGGTTTATTTAGAGTACCTACAATCGCTGGCAATTATGCAGCCGCCGCAACTGTCTTGCTTTATTTCATATGGGACAGATCAGTGACTCCATTAATGGACCAGGGTGCCGACCTGTCAATTACCCACCAGCTCAGGTGTGGGGACGGAATAGACCATAAACATAGCGGCGAAGGCTCGTGAGTGTTAAATATCAAGAGCTACAATTCGATCATCGATCTGGTTCGTTTGAGATTCGATAGGGCGCGTGAGGCGTCAAGGTGGAGAAGCTTCGTGGTAGTGGAATGGAACAAGGTCTTGTCACGACCCGGGCTCCGGTGCCACCCATAGGCCCCGCTGGTAATTCGTCTGGTTCAATGTCCTTGACTGGCTCCATCGTTCTGCTCGAAGCTAAATCCGGAGCTCACAGGAGCCGTCGGGAAAAGTGCTGCAGTGGGATCTGTGTTACAGTTTAACCCTCCTGCGGTTTCGATTACCTTTCGGTTGCAATTTCTACGTCGACCACCTGCTGATCTCTATGCCGACTGTAGGAAAAGCAATACAGTACCTGGTACAAAGTAAAGAGATACTGAGTAGAAGGAAGTTCCGTTTATGGAAATCGGCCTGCAATTACCCAGACGTGTACGAAGCGGTTCGCCCACCGAGGTCGCTGACTCTGTCAAACCAATAGAGGATTTATCTGAGTCAGTCCAACGCACTCTGGGGCTGGCGTTGGACTGTGAGGAGGATGTACTTCTCTTCCAATTTTCCGTCAACGAAAGGTCTAAAACTCGGAGATGAATGTTGTCCGTAGTTCTCTCTATATATGATTCTCTGAGGTTGGCAGACCCATCGTTAGACCAGATAAGTTAATACTGCAAGGTTTATGTCGGAACATGGTTCACTGGGATGATCCGATCACGATAAAGGACGAAGAATCGTGGAACATTTGGTTAAGAGAACTGAGAGCGCTTGGTGTTTTGAAAATCCTGAGACGCATTCGCAGATACGACGAGACTGTAGATACGCACAGCTACACATATATTTGTGATGCTACGGAGAAGTGATACATGGCGGTCGCTGACGTCAGACTTTGCGGCACGGGTGTAACACATCGTGCCTTATTGTATGTCAAATCCAGAGTGGCTTCATTAAAGGCAGTATCTTCCCTCGGTTGGAGTTAACCGCAGTCGAGCTTGCCACCAGTGTGTTTCAAGATGTAACTGAGAATGTGAAACTTGGTTCTGAACAGACTCCACTACATTCATGACATGTGCACCAGATTCAACACGTTTCTTGCCAATCGAGTGTCTGCAATACATGAGCTGTCGATCCCTAGCCAATGAAAGCATGTTAAATCGGGTCGAAATCCAGTGGATCCTAGTCAAGAGGTACCGCTTCGCTGGTGAATCTGAAAAGTTGGTTACGAGGACCAGATTTTCTGATGAACAACCAAGACGAACGGTCAGATGTTTGTGTAACTTCCGAACCGGAAGGTGTAGAATTCAAGTGGTCAGTGACTCACCTGAATGCATCATCACAAGAGACACATTTGCATACTCTAATTCCAGGGTATTCCACTTGGAGTAGGTTATAAAAAGTTGGTTGTGTGGCTTTCTAGCCTCAAGGTATGCCTGAAGAATCGTAGACCAGAAACAAATGATGTCCGGCAACACACCGGATTGATTACGTTGTCTGAGCTTAAAAATGCCGAAGTTGACATTCTTCGAATCGCTCAAAGGGAAGTGTAGGGCGCTGAATTGGGTTGACTTTTAAAGGAAAAAGTAAAAGCAGCATCTCCTGAAGAATAAACGCAGAAACCACCACTTGTAAGGTTATGCCCCAAATAATATTACCCCCAAGCATGTGGCAACAGAGTTGTTAGTTAGATTTTATGATCTACTGGAAGCGTGTTCAGGCCCTTCCCAAGTATATGTCGAGCATGCACCGCAAGTACTAGATCTTTCACGGGCTTTCAGCTGTGAAGCAGGGTATTGAACGTTTTTGGACTTGCAAAACACAGCTTGCCACTACTGCTTAATAAATGGTGTCAACACGAGCACCAATTAGAGTGGAACGAGGTTGGCATTCCTTCCAATTAATCAGTGTGAACTACTTCGGACCGTTCGTTGTCAAACATGGCAGAACACAAAAGAAGCGATATGGAGGTCAGTGTACATGCTTACAAACACGAGGGGTACATCTCAAATTATCCCATACTTTGAGTACCGACTCTTTCCTCATGGTCTTGATGCGATTTGTATCTTGAAGAAGAGCGCCAGCCAAAGTATTCAGTAACAATGGAAGCAATTTTGTCGCTGCAGTTGCCCAGTTGCGCTCCATCGTGGAAAGCTGGTCCCAGGGAAAGATCAATGATAAGCTTCTGAGTATAATAATAATGTATATTTCTTGTGTGACCGAGGAATAGTGTGGCACTGCAACCCCCCACTAGCCAGTCATAGAGGTGGGGTTCGGGAGAGCATTGTCAAGTCGGTTAGGCTCGTTCTGCTATTGGTCACCTTGCAACAGATATTAAATGACGATGCACTGTGCACCCTATTTGTCTAAGTAGAACGTATTGTTAACAACAGACCGGTAGTTCAACTGTACGTGGGCTCGGATGATCGACTAGCTCCCACGTCTAATGATTTACTAATCCCCCGCACTTCGGTGCTGGGAACACAGTTGTGTAAGTGAACTAAACTGAATCCTACGGTCCAATACTCACCAAACTCGTTAACAGATGAATACAACCGATGTTGGTGGCAAGTAAATTACTTGACAGATCTGTTTTGGAAACGTTGAGTTGGGGATTACTTACCCCTGCTGCAATGCAGACAAGTGGCTAAGCGAGACCAGGAATTCCCTGGGTGAGGACGTGGTTTCCGTCGTTTGTGATACGTTTTCGAAAGGTAAGTGGCCGTTAGGAGTAACTGACAGTTTTTTTAATTTCGGGAGATGGTCTCGTTAGAACGTTAGCAGTACGAACAGCTAATGGATTATAATAAAAGGGACGTATGGAAAATCTGTTTGGAAAAAGGGAGTGGGAGGAAATAGTTCCGGAGGTTGAGTTGCCGCAGGTTGGGGGCAGGTATTCGAACCTGCTGAACCAGGGAGGATCACTGTGAGCTCAAAAGACCGAAGTGGAGAGTGCAAGTCTTGTGTCCGCTCATCGTGGATGGAGTGGGTTAGGATAGACCAGAACAATACCGAAGTGTCGTCATGAAGGTAAAATTCTGGATGGAATGTTGAAGCGAATGCCGAGAACATTCGGACGTCGCGATCACAATTCCCCTGCATACTCCCTTCCCCTACCAAACATTTCAACTATCCCTCCCCATTTCATCGTGCAACCCAGTCACCAACTCGTTCTGTCCAACACGCCCTAAAACGTTAGTGCCTCGCAATCCCACGACTCCAAGTTGCCACTACACCTTTGTAACATTTTGTTTATGATGATCTGTCAACACCATGCTCGGTATCGATTAGAGTCGTTTGATGACCTTCGCTCCCCACCGATTATGGCTGTCTGCTGATCTTTTGCCGTATCGATTATGGCTGTTTGGCCGTTCCTTCCTCTGTTTCTGTGTATAGGTGATGCAGTTGGTGAACGTTCTACACAGACCGATTTCGTCCCCCTTGAGGCGTACCCAGCCTGCATAACATTTGTGTGGTCCACCAATCCCATCGCTTTGCCCATCCAATAAACACACTGTGCATCTTAGTGCCGGGACTTCGAACTCCGGGCGTTCTGAAGCTAGACTTGTTCACCCGGACCGAAACGAGGGTCATTGTAGCTGTTCTAAGTTTGGAAGCTTCATCGTTGAGACATTTCTCGTATATAGTCATTTATTCACTTGTAAGTAGCACCGTTATTTTGTTCCAGATTTGTTGCTCTTTTGATCCCGGTGGAAATGTGCCACTCAAACCTTCAAGCGAATTTTGCCGCTTACAAGCCCGACAAATGTCATGTTGGTTTCTACACAAAATGGATTCTGATCACCGCCCAAACTTCGTTTTTGATTCTCGAGGGACCTCATACGACAATCATTACCTAATCTAGGACCGGGTGACAGTTTTGAAAACTTATACCGGGGTGGTGATAGAGCTGTTGGGAAAATGTCAGATGCGAGTTCAAGATCAGGGTAGATCGTACAGTCTAATAATTTATGTTGTGCCTCAAGCGCCAGCCAATCTACAGGGTTGTGGTCGGATGAAACCGTTAATGCAGGTGCTAAATACCGCTGGGGAGAACAACGTGAACTCCATCCCGAAGACACCCAATCGAAAAAGCTCAACAACTTTAAAATCAAAATCTAGATGCTGGATGCAAGTAAGCCAAAGGTGTTCAAGGCCAGAACACCACCTCATTCTTTAAGTCCAAAAGTTGAGGAAGAATTGAAGTGGATGTAGCAAGAAAAAGTATTGTACCGGCTCAACAACTTGAATAAGCGGCACCGAAAATTCACGTGCTTAAGCCAGACTGCAGTGTGAGGAGTTGCGGTGATTACAAACTAACAGTGAATCGCTGCACGACCATGGACGGTTATCCATAGCCTAACATTGAAAATTCGTATGCCACTTCATCGAGTGGGATCAAGCTTACTAAGCTTGACTTAGAAGATACACTACGGCTAGTGATCCCATCTACTGATCTAGTGGGTTGTATCTATCGGCTGCCCCGAACCACTAAATGTGAAACCCTATGGGCCGCAGTGATCATGCGACGCTATTGTTTCATTACATGTGCTACGCGGATTATCCTAAAGAGCATGCCGAGGAATATAATGTCGTAACCAACTATGAAGACCTGTCCGACCTCATTGATGCAACCAGCTGGTCGTTCTAGCTGAATTAACCTCTGACGTGGCCTGCGGAGAATTCGTCAACATATTTATCAAGATCGTGGCAAGGACATCTGAAACCAAACTCTGCCGGTCTAAAAGGATGAAGTCTTTCGTAAGGAGCAGGACACGTAAATGCATGGCATTAAGGGACTTGGCATGGCACACCTACATAGTCTCCCCGAACGACCATACCTGGGATGTCTACACAATACAAAGAAACCACTGTGTCAAACTCCTCCGGGAGGTTAAACTGAAGAACCAACGAGGTCTAGTGGAAAGGTTTTGCTTCAATCCAAAACTGCTATACAGACACGTAAACAGTTAGCACCGCGTTAAGCGCGGTATTCCTGCTCTGCACACAGCATGCGGGTTAGCCCAAACCGCACAAGAGGCGGCCAACGTCCTTGGACAACAATTTGGCCGTACCTTCCATAGCGTGCAACCAACATACATCCTGCCTAAGCAGATAACGTCGCCATCAGGGCTTAATCACATATTGTTTACCTCCGCAGCTGTACTGAAGAGGCTGATGTCTCTGCGCGAGTTCAGCTCCCAGCGTGCGGACGGCACTCGACCGAAGGCGTTGAAAGTTGCTGCCATGAGTTTGGCTGGACCATTAGCAATTTTCTTTCAACAATATATGAAAGAGATGCACGTTCCCACGATGTGGAATCACGGAACCATCACGCCTATCTACAAAAGTGGTAGCCGTGCTGAACCAACAAATTATCGCCCGATAACACAACTTCCTGTGATCTCCAAGGTTATGGAGTCCATTTTAGCTGAGGCTGTGATGGGGTACCTGGAGAACAACAAAATTCTCGTTCCGGAGCAGCACGGATTTCGCCAAATCCGCTCCTGAACCATTACTCAGTTGATTGCTCGTGCAAGCTGGACGGAATCTGTGGACGCTGGTGTAGGAGTCGACGCGGCCTACTTGGATTTCTTAAAGGCATTCGACCGTATAGATCATCGCATTCTCCTCCACAAACTCCAGAAATTAGGAATCGGCGATCCTGTTCTGGGCTGGATAGGAGACTTTCTCGTGCAACGTCACCTGAATGTGAGGGTTAGAAGCAACTTGTCGGAATCCATCGATGTTCAGTGCGGCGTACTTCGAGACTCGGTACTTGGACCCCGCCTGTTCCTCGTTTTCATAAATGATCTCGCGAGTGTTCTATCTTCTAAACTGTTTGCTATTTGCTGATGACCTAAAGCTATGGCGCAGTATAGCTGCAGTGGAGGATCACACAGTGTTACAGGCGGACCTGGACAAAGCGTACACATGGTCCATCGAGAACATGCTGCATTTCAAAGTTACCAAGTGCAAAGTTCTCAGCATACGGCACAAGAGTATGCACAAGGACCGCCTAGGACCAAAAATTCTACAGCGGGCTTCTCACGAGTGCTATCTCAGCGTGATAGTTCAAGATGACCTCGGTTGTTTGAGGCAGACTGAAAAGGCAGCTAAGAAAGCGAACCAGTACCTCGGCCTTCTTCGCAGAGCTTTCGGGAAGTTTGACCCTTCAGTCTTTCCAAAAATGCTTAGTGCGTACGTGAGGCCGCACGCGGACTACGCTATTCAAGCGTGGCAACCCTGGCCCAAGCACCAGCTCACCGCGCTCGATACTGCATAACGTGGGGCAACGAAGAGCGTCAGAGGTTTGACCAGCCTTGTAGCAGTCTGGAGATTCCCCGGTTTGCCTGTGTAAAATTATAACTAAAATTATTTCATTGTACACCTAGGCAACCGGTGTGGTTTGTTGAACTGATTGCTGAGTTCGGATGTTTGACTTGCTCATCGCCAATTTTGCTTGGCGCTCGTTTCGGTTGCAACTCGCAACTGCCCTGTGTGCTGTGCTTGCTCCGTTCCCCCAGCTAGAGCGTACACGGTGTCGTTCTTTTATAGCTAGGTAACAGGGAATCTTTTACTGTACCAATAAAAGTTTCCCTGCAACTCGATCCGTCTTTTCGAATCGCTCTCTGGGCTCCCGGTACAGGCGACCCTCTAAAGCCTCCCCTATCCACTCAGGCTGAAGACCCTCAAAATATTCAGTGGACGTTATCGGCGTCTAAGGGGCGATCTCATAATGGTTCCTGAGAAACCCCAACCACCCATGCCATTCCCTTCTAATACTCAGTCAAAACACCTCGCTAAGAGGTCACCGGTTTAACTTAGTCACGCAATACAACAGCCTGGAATGTCCGCAAAACTATTTCTCCCTTCGAGTGTCACAGCCTTGGAACGCCCTCCCGGAACATGTAATTAACGCACCCACCCTATCCCTTTTCAAAAAACGCCTTGACGATACTCTGTCACATTTTCACTACGTGCTATAGCCCATGACCACCAGATGCTGGCACTATGGCACAACAGACAGTGGATAGTGCCATAACCCTACTCGAGAATGAGTCAATCCAAACCTCTTGCACAAAATTTGATAAACGCTACTACTATAGAAACAGGATTTCTGTACCCTGTCGACCCAAGACAGTTGCAAACGAATAAGCGTTGTGCTTGCTATCTTTCTTATTTTTTCGCACCTATTATGTGATCAATAACCACTCCCCTTATTGTTTTGTGTGCGTACATACTCATTTCAAACTCCCTTTATACGACAGTGCAGTTAAATCTGTAAGAGCCAGAATTAAAGACTCTATTATCCCTTAGCTATGTTTTTTGTCACGCTAAAAACCCTACGGGACATGTCAAGCACCAGCTTTTTTACCCGTTATAAATCACTGTTCATAATCGATGTAATCAATGCTGCTTCCAGCGTCACGTACAAATCCTAAATAATGTGTGGAGATTTCAACCTACCATATGTTAACTGGATGCTGCTTACACGCAGAAGCACTGCGGAGATTGAGGAAATCATCTCATGTAATCACCTCAATGGCTGAACCCAGCATGTGAGAGCCAACCAGAAGTGCCACTACCTTAGACCTTGTAATCACGATGAGGATCACTTACGCCTGTATATTCACTGAAAATCTACTACCTAGCTGTGATCACAACACGGTGATTTGTGATATGACTATAGATTCAACTAAACGACCAAGTCCATTGACAACACGAATAGGCTGTACCAAAACAGCCTTCGTATGCTTTGGGCTCTCAGGCGCAGCTTTAGCACTTGGTCCGAAGAGATTGCCACTCGCCTCTTCGTCTCGATAATACGACCAATGCTGGAGTACGGCACTCCCGCATACTGTCCCATCACCCGGGGCGAAGTAGAAAAGCTTGAGCGGGTGCAGCATGTAGCCACTAGGCTGATTCCCAACTTACGAGGTATGCCATACGAAGACCGATGTAAGAAACTAGGGTTATACACCCTATCTTATCGTCGGCTGAGGGTTGACCTCATCATGACGCACCGAATATTACATCTGGGTGATTACCCCATGTTGAGACAACTACTTCATCTGCGCACACAAAGCTGCACGCAAGGACACCGGTATAAACTTATCGTCCCGGATTTGAAGCGGGTCGCCCATCAACTCTGTTTCGAACGAAGAGGGGTGAATGTCTGGAACGACCTGCCTCAGCATATAGTAGAAGCGAACACAGTGGCTAAATTCAAGATGCTACTAGACAAACAATTTGCAGAGGCAAAGTACAAAGAGCGAAACGATAAATAAAAAGTTCGTGTCCGAAAACGATGAATGATGCAGCTACACAGAGCAACCTCTACTCGCTGCTTCGCACCAGTTCTCAGTTCTCACAACCTCCATCGTGTGGACTGGAACTCATGTAATGAACTTATCAGTACCATGAATGATAATACGTCATTCCTAAGTCATAACCCTACTGTGGCTACAAATGAGTTGATTAACAATATTGCACTTGTTGTAGATCAACTGGCACCTACTGTATGGAGAAATATTCAGTGGTGAACAGTGGTGAACTCAAGCTTCTGTACAAAGCCACAACCAAACTAAAGAAACTTAAATCGCTATATCACAGGAACAAAAGTTTCGCTATATTGCTACGAACCCACGAGAATCTGCTACATTTACGTCTAATCCAAACGACCAGAATCTTCATCTTCACTCTCGGACCCAACCTCATTAATACCAATGTCCGCCAGCCAGTTACCCATAAATTTAGTACCATTTGTCACGGATAAATCCTCACCAGAGATGTCTGTATCTACATTTTCAACAATCCTAGACCACTCATCACCTCGTACCGCGCCCGTCTCTCCCTGCGACAGATCCTCTGCCGACGCAACTTGTCGGAACCTACTCGCGGCGGCAAACAAACTACTTGCCAACTGTTCCTCCCTAAATAAGAGGGAACACATGTTACTAAGAGAATTAGTATCCGGATACACTTCCGACGGCTCGAGGCTACGTTTTAGTGAGGCGCTTAATGATCTATGCGTTCAGTTGTTCCCGCACCGTTGGAAACCATCGTAAAAGCGACCCCTGACAAAAACAATACGTAATAACAAACAACGGAGGAGGCTACAATATGGACATATACAACGTTTATACTAGAAGCGCCGAAAGGATGCCGCAGCCACGGTCATTGATGGCAGATGGCGCACCGCGTTTCTTCGAGAGAACGAAAACATCCCCAATTTCAACGAGTTTTTGAGGGGCGTCCTTACTCGTCCTCCTACCTCAGATCCCCGTCCAGCCCGGCAAGTCGTTTCTCTAAACCTGCATCTCGTGCGTCCAATCTCGTGTGAGGAGATGAAACGAGTGCTAAATCAGATGCAAGGTTCTGCTCCCGGTATCGATCGAATTACACCCGCTGAAGTGAATCGGATAAATCCTCAGTTTGTGACCTCGTTCCTCAACTGCCTCCTTGCTTCCTGCCCCTTCCCATCTCACATGAATGCAGCAAGGATCACTTTCGTGCCCAAGCTTCAGCAACCCCGATCCCCCGACCAATTCCGTCCAATCTCCGTTTCCTCAGTATTTACCAGACTACTCCATCGTATCCTCTTCGACCGCTGGATCCCGGCGTTCCCAACCGACCGATTACAATTTGGATTTCTTCGAAAGGATGGCGCATTTGAGGCCCCTTCTATTATTCACGCAGCTCTTCGTTATTCTCACTCATCCATAACTCCCCTCTCGTTCGTGTCTGTGGATGTCTCCAAAGCCTTTGATTCTATTTGTCACCAATCTCTACTTCGCGCTGCTGCTGCCTTTGGTGCCCCACAATTCTTGATAGACTACTTGGCCTCATACTATATGTCAGCTTACTCAACATTCAGTGACATCCAACTTCATCCAAATCGAGGAGTCCGACAGGGTGACCCTCTTTCTCCGTTGCTCTTTATCATGGCCCTCGATGAAGTGTTAGAGGGTGTCGCTACCAATCCCTGGAAACCTCCTGCGGGGCCCATCAGCTACCTTGCCTACGCGGATGATGTAATCATCTTTGCTGAAGAGCGTTTATCCCTAAAGGAACATATAGTGCAATTCCAACAACGCCTGCAGGACACCGGCTTGGCTATCAACCACCTGAAATCCTTTACAATAAACATTGTAGCTGACAGAGCGCGCAAGAAGACAACGCTTGACACCTCCGAGCTCAATTGCAACGGCTTTTCCATCAAATCAATACAAGCAAATGAACAATTTACTATGCTGGGGCTTAAATTTAACTGGAAAGGGAAGATGCCGCCAACAACTATAGAGGACATTAAGAACCAACTGAATGAGGTAATCAAAGCGCCGCTTAAACCACAACAACGGATCGAAATTCTGCCCACGTTCTTACTTCCTCGCCATGTACATCAACTAGCTCTTGCAGTTCTACATCGTAATACTCTTAAACGCCTGGATCGGTTGGTGCGTTCAGCGGTACGCAACTGGCTTCGTTTACCATCCGACACCCCTATTGCTTATTTTTATGCATCACTAGACAATTTTGGCCTCGGGATCCCATGTCTTTCGACGAATACCCCCTTCTACGGAAAGCACGGCTCGAGAGACACCTAGCGAATAGCCATCCAATCACCAACTGGGCAATCCGTGACCCTGCCGTGGCACCTATCCATCGTCTCGCACGATCGAATGTTACCATTTCCAATCGTATCGTCATGGATAAGGGCTCGGCTGCGGAAGCCTAGAAGGAAGCGTTACTGTCATCATCGGACGGCACCCCACTGCGGGAAGTTACCACTGTTCCAGCTGCTCATCAATGGCTGAGAACAGCAGCAAGAATTTTTCCTCGCCTTTTTATCCGTGGAATACAACTTCGAGGGGGTCTACTCTCAACCAAGGCTCGACGGACCCGTGGTCGAACGCCTAACGACCTTTCAGCATTACTTTGACGGGGAAATTGCGGACAAAAGGAAACATTATCACATGTATTACAGTCCTGCTGTATAACCCACGATGCCCGCTGCCGTCGGCATAATGAGCTGACCGCAACCGTTGTGATGAAACTGCGCGGCAACAAACTCCACCCTATTGTTGAACCTTGTATCCCAACGAAGTCTTCTTTCCTAAAACCCGACTTGCTGCTCCATAAGCATTCAAAGCTGCACGTGATGGATCTTGCCGTTTGTGTCGCTGACAGGATGGCACGTACATATCAAATGAAAATAGACAAATACGGGAAGGGGGCAAATACTGTGGCTATACGCCGATATATGCAGGAGAATTTCCCAGGAACGACGGAGATCATCCATCATCCTATTGTTTTAAACAATCGTGGAATGATATACCCATCTTCTGCAAAACATCTTACAAGCTTGGGCTTTACCAAATTTGATCTTTCGGACCTCTGCGTTGCAACCATTAGACTTTCACTTAAAATTTATGACACGTATATGCGCGGCGCATCCGCAAACCTGCCATAAATCAACAAGCAATCAACGCAAACATAATCGTGGTTCCGTCCACACTGCCTGAAGTTTTTCTTTCAATCAGTGTCTCGATTCCGCCGGGGCATTCGCCCTATCTTGGCACATTGCTGTATTGCCCAACTCTCGGGCCATGCATGCTTTTGCCAAAAATACATGTTCTCAGAAATCCTGAGAAGGTACGTACATTAATGTAACTAACCAAAAGAAGGAACCCTAAACCCCATCAGGAAACTGAAACGTTGGCTCCAGACGATGGTTCAATAACGCGCGATGACTCCTGCATATGGGAGGCTATCAACTATAGTTTTACCTCCTGGTTTGTCCCCAATACTTAGCCGTTTCATGCACCACTTCCAAAAAGAACGATCGTGCTAGACTGTAATATCCGTGTGACGTTAAGTGAGATGCAAAGCGCCATCACATCCATAAAACCATCAACTCGTCCAGACCCAGATGGCATCTCCCCAACCGTTATAAAACTCGGAGGAAAAAACCTCGCTCTACTGTAATTTAACATCTTCACACTTTCTCTAACTACCGGCTGCTTTCCATCTCAATGGAAGA
>OX104065.1:89114191-89134971 GCA_944474145.2 Dicrocoelium dendriticum | reverse complement strand
CTATACCATTTCTCGATTGATTTCAGCCTTAACGCAATCTGTTTGATCTTTTACTCATCAACATTCTTCCTAATGCAGCAAATCTAATCAAATACCCATCTAAATTTAATGCAGATCGCACTGAGGTGTCAGCCGTGGACCTCGCCATGGGAGACCTTTAGTACGTGTGCATACGTGTAGAATGTGTGAGCGGTGCAAAATCGTCCAGCTCATTACGCCAGATGGCCTGAGCGGAACAACGTGATAGTCCAACGGCGGACATTACACGCGATTGGCATACGGGGGCATCCGTTTATTTTCCGAAACATCAGGTGATTTCACGCGTCTGACTTATAAGTGGAAACGTTCATACGATTGCGATGGTCCGTCTCTAGTCAGTGGAGTTGTCTCTTCTGCTTTCCCCCAGTTTGTTTTCACGGAAACCGCACGCAGCGGGCAAGGCGAAAAGGAAATATTCCTCATAGTTCACCGACCAAGTTTTTTTTAACCGTTAGATCACATTACGCGCGATGGGAAGAAGAGGAACATACGCCATCATCCGTCCGATCTAAAGGCTCTTATCCTGAAGACATGAAGAGGACAACGACTGGAAGGGGCACCGCATCTCTGTAACAAGTAAATGTGAAGACATGTAGAAGCTGGATTAGAGCATTATAATTATATGAGCCGACAAGAGACCGTAGCGTGTCGCATCGAAAGTGTTTGCCAGATAGTCACATGGATTGCTTGGTGGAATGGGTCGAATCGGACCCTACGGTTACGACTGAAGGTGGAGTTCGTGGTGGACTTGAGCGTCAGCACAATCGCTCGCTATCTAGACGGTCGCCTCATGATAATTAAGAAATTACATGCAATACCGGAATCCATGAATACGATGAATAGCAAAACGCTAAGGAAGGCGTACGTGTTGAAGTTGATGAGCTTGGAGGCAGAAGGACGGCGAGCGGTATGGATAGATCAGACGAACTTTAATCTGTTCTGCGATCGCACAAAAGAACATTCAGCACGTGACACCCGTGTGCACTTTACGGTGCCGAAAATTCGGGGATAAAATCAGCATCTGATCAGCGCGATGAATGAGGATGGAATGCTCGGATACTCTGTCCTAAAAGACAGTTAGACTAAAAAAGATGTGCACGGTGGTTGCTGCTACTACTTGACACCAATGGCATCCTTTTCGCCAATTCGCGTAACTTTTAAGTTGACTCTTACAGCTCAGGAAGACTTCTGCGACTGGCACCGTACTCTCCACAACTGAACCCGTTCGAAGGCATTTGGAGTATCATTAAGGCCTACGTTAACCTAACCATGAAGCGGCGATATTCCGAAATGCTCCTAGGGGACCTGGATGGCGCACTGAGAAAGACTGAATGAAGGATGCAGTTCTTGGAGCAGGTTGTTGCAGAAGCACGTGTCTGCGGGACGCTGCATCACTGTCGACAAATGGTGCAGCATGTACGAAATAACTATACATGTACTTTGCACCTACTCGATATGGAACCCGCTCAACACCACTGATATGTTTCTTGTTTTTCTTTAAAAGCAACGTGGGGCCACCCCGAGTGGGGTACACCGTGGCTTTCAGTTGGAATTGCCTCTGGCTCTGCGAAGGTTCACTCGGGGATAGCAATAGCTACTGTAAACTACGATTACAGTGGGTTCTCGCTGCAGTGATAGACCACGTGTTGTTAACCGGTCGTTATGTAGTACATTGAGAGCTACCGATAGTGCGAAGACAAGTCACACACCGTTCCAATTAACTTAGGCACAATTGTACACGTACATGGGCGTATATCATAGATACTGGTTACCATAGGCGTCGGCGATTTGCTGTATGATCACTACGTACGCCCTGGCGGAGAGTTCCTCCACCCAAGTGGGCTACGGTCAAAGTTCCTCTGATGCTGGCCGGCACTACCTAGAGGAATGTGGCCACCAGCCTCACCAACGCAGGGCGACACTGTCGACAAACTCGGTCGGTTTACACAACCTGGGTTTGAACCGCCTAATTTCCGAAGCCTCAGTGAACTGAAGCAGGCGGACGACACTCTGTTGTTTGATTATGCTAAATGATTCACGAGGGTTTTCACACAGGGGCAGTCAAACATGTGTCGGGGGATCGAACTGGCCAGCAGCGTTTGACCATTCGCAAGCAGGTTTCGAGGAATATGCTCTGAAATCCTTGTGGACAATGTTCGCTCAGTTCGGCCAACGTACTCGCTACCGCAAGTACAGTGAAACATAAATGCTTGATGCGGTAACTCGTGAGTATGACCTATCCAGGTTGGATTTAAACAGCAGCTTGTTACCTTGGTGCAAAAGCATAAGCCCAAAGGCGTAATAACCTTTTTTCATTGATTGATGGTGACTGTCTCGGAATCTCTTGTCATTTTGGTCGCCTTTTAATGGTAGCATTATGAACACAATTTTCTTAAGGACCTCGGGCACCCGTTCGTTCCTAGTACTCGCGTTCGCCTTTGAGTGCCGTGCTGTGAACTTCTCTGGATATCCGTTTTCATGTAATGTCGAGGAAACTCCTTACAGCTACAGGATTCCCGCCCCCATAGAACTTGGCTCAAGAAAATGAACGCTCGTTATGTGCCATCTGACGTAAGTAGCTAGTTTAGAAGGAACAATAACTGCACGTCCAAAACTTGTACGCTTTTGTGTGTCTGAGTTTGTGACAAGTGCTGGTTAGGGAGGAGAGGGAACATTGGAGCCGTACTGCGTTTGTTCAGTGTTGGGAGTCTGTTGTTGTGGTGACTGGAATTCGGGGTAGGCTGGTTTCAGGCGATTCATACTGGCAGTCTTTGGAACAATTTATGTCCAATACGAAATACGTCTGTTTGCGAGGATGACTTTAAAACGGCCTTCGCAAGGCGGTGTCAAATGTTTGCGAACCGCATCGATGCGTATGAAAACGAAGGGGCACGTGTGCAAGTCGGGGTGAATGTGGTGGTTCCGAGAAGTTATTCGCGGTGGCGTTGGGTGAATGGTGCTGAAGTATTGTTCCAGTCGTGCAACACATGACGTAGGATCGACTTCGCCGGTGACCCTGGAATCTAGTACTAATTCTCCAGGAAGTCTCAGTGTCGTACAGAAAACTAACCGACATCTTTTTTCATACTGTTTCGGATACCGAGGAGAATGCTCGGTTAAAATTCCGACCACTGGGTATTCCATTGTCTCGCAGTGAGTGCGGCTTTGAGTTGGCGGTGAAAATGTTCGACTAAACCGTTAGCAGCCGGATGATATGCTGTCGTGCGTAAATGAGAACAGCCAAGCATGCGGTTAAGGTCGCTAAACAGTGCAGAATTAAATTGGGGTCCTCTATCCGTGATGATAGTGGCGGAGTGCCAAACACGGATATCCAAGTTTCGTTGAAAGTTCGGGCCGCCGTCTCGGCTGACACCTCGCAGCGGCACGGGTGTGGCCAACGTGTGAAGCGATCGATACATGTCAACACGTAAATAGAACCGTTGCATTGCGGTAGAGGTCCAACGATGTCGATATGGACACGCTTTAGTCGAGCAGAGAAAAGGTTCCAGGAACAGTAATCGTGTGGCGACGTATCTTGCTATGCTGGCAGGTAATACAGTGTTTCATCCGCTGCCGGATATCAGAGCGCATGCTGGGCCAGATTTAGCGATCCGTAATCCGCTTGATGGTAGCGCGGCTGCTCGGATGGGTGATTTCATACAAGTGGTCAAACACAACTCGTCAATACTGTTGCGGAACGAATGGTCGAAACTTTCCGGTGGATATCTCACAGTAAATCACAGTCCGAGTTGAGAACAGGCAGTTGAGAAAGCTTAATAGAAGGATTTGATTTCAATTGCTTAAACCCAGAATCTGTTTCTTGATGGGCAGCGATGTCTTCTAGCTTGATTGCTTGGCGCCAAACCTCGTGAATACCAATACCGGACAATGCGTCAACTATAACACTGTGAGCTGCATCAATGTGTCGAATGTCGGTGGCAAACTCTGATATGTAATCCAACTGACGGATTTCTCGAGGCAAGAAGCGATCAGAGGAACCACCAGAATCAAAAGTAAGGGGCCTATTTTTCGTAAGGATGGTAAATGCACGTATTTTAACGAGTCGTTTGATCGGAGTTGGATAAGCTCAGAGTCATTGACCTGTACGGCAGATATTCTCTCCAGGTCCATGGATATCTGTGACAGTTGATTCCGATGAGCACGCGATAACGCATCAGCAACAGTGTTGTTGGGACCGTCGATGTGACGGACGTCCACACAGTTGGGTATGAATCTGCCGTAGTAGTTGACTATGCCAAGGAATCGGCATAGGCTTCTAACAAATGATGGCATGGGGTAGTCTAGGATCGCTTGGGTTGTATCCGGAAGAGGTTTGATGCCATGAGCATCGATCCTTTGACCCAGCAACTCAATGATTAGCACACCAAATGTGCATTTGTCCGGGTTTTTGCTTATTCTGTAGTTAACTCCGATTTACTCCTTGGCATTGTTGAAGGTTATGGTCATAGGGCGATGAGCTAAGGCAATTGCACTTATCGTGCTGGGGTCATGGTTGATTTCCTGAGATAGAGTGAACCGCGGATTCTCTGATTTTTATTTCCATTATCAAAATCGTTGTCACCCTTGCTTGAATTCCAGTGTATCCTTCCAGATCTGGTTATGAAGCTGGTTCTTCATAGGTATCGTCAGCTTCAAACTTCTCTGTCCAATTGCGTTCATTTTCCTTTGTTTTTTAGTTTGTATCTGCGCTCGTGCTTTATGGTTAGTGAGCCCAATCACATTCTGGCTTCAATGCACATACCTGACTTGGGCAATTAAAATCGTCGGATGGCTGGCGGTGGTTGGATCACTCATTGAGGCTGTGAGCGATCAGATCACGACGTTTAGTCTCATGTACTGCTGCATTGGAGCTGTGATCTCGACGTTCCTCCTTCGTTTGTTTCATGCAGTCGGTGGTTGAAACGTATCACTGCGCGGCTTGTAAGAGTGCCTTCGCGTCTTTGAGATTTCATGTTAAGCTAGAATCATTCATCACTACCGCGGGCTGATCAAACTTCTGCCCAAGTGGGATAAACATTTCTCTACTATTTTTGCCTCTGAGAAGTGAAGAATTACCAGTCTCCGAATTTCATTTTCATCAAATCGGAGTACTTATGCTGCGCATCGTCACATCCTGTGAAGCTTCAACTTCTAATGTTCCAACTTTGGACGCGCATATCCGCGGAGACGTCGAAATCCTTTAGCTTATGATACCAACCTCAGAAGTGATATCGATCGTATGAAACGTCGTCAACTCGGATATCCCACTGACGTTTGACAGTTCCATCTGCATCCACGGGTGAGCTGGTCATGATTTCGTAAACCTCGTCTTAATCTTGTTTGAAATGTCGATCGTCTCAGTTTTTCCCCAGTGCCATAATGAGGACATGAGTGATTCAGCGATGAGTGGAGTGTGTTTGCCTTGACTTCTCTTGATGATTCAGACGAGCATGTGCTCTGTCTCAGCGGTCCATGAGTAGTCGTACCCAACTATATCTGTCCTTGTGTCGTTTGCAGTTCGATGATGTATATTTTGGAATTTCTGCTGTCTGGGACCATTGCGATTCCTAGGGGCATTGGCGGTGTTTGGTGAAACTGAGTCTGCTTCTTAGAAGAAAATTCGTGTTCACTCCTTTCAGCAGTTATTATTCACTTCGGATCGATTATGAGCTTTTTTTCTGAATAGATTAGTTGATTTTGTTGTGCTTATGGTCTTTCGGCGTCCTTGATTAATGACACTCTCGTTTCACTTGCCGTCAGGGCGCCACGAATTATCGATTTGTTATTTACTCGCGACGTAGCTTGCTCTCTCCTGACTAGTCTTGAGACCTGGGAATGCTAACTGCAATTCACTGTTACGGGTCAAAGTCCATCATTTGGGCCAACTGAGGGTTGGCGTTTCGCTAGCAATCCAAGTTAGCACACGCAACAGTAACCATTGAAATGTCTTGCATTCCTTCTAACATGCTAGGTCGCTGTAGTCTGCCATTCACAGCATACTTGACCAAGACCTTTTAATCGGTTTTCACCACGTGCAACTCTGTGTGTATTTGGCTTCAGCAGTTGTCTCATGATGAACTATTTTCTACCAGTGAGTACAACCTATCTCAGTTTCATTGCTTTATGCCTGTGGTTTGTTTTTGTTCCCCTGAAATGTTGTTCCCGTCACGGTATTGTTTATATTGATGAATCGGGAAACTTGCATCCTGCGTACTTGCTAGATCCCATTGTGAACGACTTCTTTTAGGCATTTTGGTGGTCGCGGTGGCGAATGCTGGTCCACCTGGTCGTGGGTTCATGGTCATGGCCAAGGCGATATCAGCAAATGCATCAACGTCCGTTATTTGTACAGTTCTGCCTTCAAAGCACTAGTTACAATCACCTCGGTAGGGATCTGAAGATGTTTTCCGAGCCACTTAGATTGGCGTTTCAGGATGGTATAATGATGACGTTAGAAGACTCATTTGCCATTGGTCGATGGCCCCCTGTTCCAACCAAACGCCCAAGAATAGAACTGTGAATGTTCTTCTTTATGCCTTTTCCTATCGACGCAAGACAGTGTTCAGCGATCTGTTTGGATATGCGCCTGGTCGTATGTCCCCACCTCTAGCTAACGTGTATGATGAAATTAGCGAACTGGAAGCCTATCCTTCGGGGGCTGAGAAATCCAGTATGTTCGTTTCTGCGTGCAGTTTTTACTTGTCAATTGGTATTATCTGGATCATTGCGGTCGAGAGTTTTCTCCTCCACATTTCGGAAACAATGTCTCCTTTGAAACTGCTTGTGGGATAGTATCGCGATGGATCTAAACGATGCAAACCGTCATTATGGGATTAATCGACAGGCCAAACTGAGTGCTAGTATGCATATGTTTTCATTGTTTCATCACTAGTTGTGTAGCGACAATTCGCTTTTGGAAGGCTCTGAGCATAAGCCTATCCAGCGGATTGAATGAACAACACTGGACTCGGATAGCAGTACTATTTTCGAACAATACAGACATCAGTACTAAAGCTTCCACTTAAAGCACTTTCAGTGAAAATGAATTCGGTCCGAGATCAGCAATATAGGTTTCGGAGCGTCAGTGGAGCTACTTAGTAATGACAACACAGGGTAGGTGGATGTGATGCGATTGGTTAATCACACGAACCGAACGAAACTAGGTGAGTGTTGAAGTGAAATACTGTCAACCTGTTTACAGAATTCAGGAAGTGAGTCCATGCACTGAAGCATAAAGGCGGATGTTTACAACCATCGTGATTAATGCAGAAAGGTGTCATTGGCGAGCACACATGTAGAGCTAAGGAAGAACTGTATGCGTAGACAGAATCTCGACCACAAGGCGGGACGGAATCACATGGGATGGCACTTGCGTGGGGGGGGCATGAAATCGACAAGGCGTGAATTTTGCTTACAGGGTTCGCATGCAAAGTTTTATATGGGTTGGAAACCACAGAAGTTCTAAGTCGCAGTGTTGGACCAACAATAAGACTGTTTGGTGTAGTCCATACTCTAGTTTTAACGTAGGGATGCATTGAACACAGGGCATCCGGAATCTTTCTATACTCCCCACCAAATTTCGGACAGAAATGTCATCTTGTGGACCTAGTGGCGTGGCAAGGACCTTTGCCTCCCGGTTCGGTAACCAAATTTGTCAACCCCGTCTCTAACATAAGTTGACCCGTAACCTCTCAATATCGCGAACAACTCTTAACTACTTTATTTCAGAGAAAGAATCTAAACGGCGACATAATTCACAAAGGTACCTTTTATGCTTTACTGGCAGTAAAAGTATCAATAACAGTTCTCTCTTATGGAGAGAATTGCCAAGTCCGTGAGTCATTTCTGGCTCATAGATGATCGGAGGTAGTTCTTTATAAGTTTGAACTTGGAGGACAAATGCTGACAGCACGGGTAAGAAATATGTGTAAAAAGATCACAATATTTGGTGCAAATTCCGCAAGCTGATGTTTATGGATGAAGCTCAGAAGTTCGAATGGTCCATTGATTTCATCCTTTCCGGAAACTTTCACAAAGTATTGCTATCTTTTTCCTTCCGCATGGAATTCCTGTTTTTCGATGTCCCATGAATTCCCCGAAGTGGGCAAGGATAGTTGTCACCAAGTAGATTCGACGGCATATGGAACGCATATTTCTTTGCAAGATCATAGACTTGCTTAAATCTGCAACCTATTTCTTCCGTCAGTCTGTCTATGACAGACAGCATTTTTCGTTTCAAATCTGCTTCATATCCCATTGATTTTCAGACGATATTTCCCAGTCCATTTATATTTTTTCTGACTGAATCGACGCTGCTAATTCGGAGCATATCGTTTTAGATACGCTCATTGCAAAGTCTACGATCTCCTGTCTGTTCTGAAGAACGTTAGCTCTTAACGTTGTGAGCTTGACATAGCTTTGTGCCAGATCGAGCACTTTTGTTTGTAGATCTTGCTGTGCGTCATTTATTTCTGCGAGAACAGGACTCCAAAGGCGGAGAAGTGAACTAAAAGATAGCGACTGTACCGAGATGAGAAGTAACGACGCATCTGATCTTGTTCCCGAATTATCTCCGCTGATCTATTCTGGAGTAGTGGCGATTGCGGAATATTTTTGCACCGCGACGTTTACTACCTCTGCTCTGCTACTCCCTCTGATTTCTAGAGCGCGTTTGATGCTTAGATCGGTCACTTGAAACAGGACATTCCAGCGGTAAGTAGATGTCGAATAGAACGAGAATAACCGGACCATGGTACTAAAAAATGCAACGGAATGAACTGACGCAGAAGCTGCATGTACACAACCCATGTTCAGGGTTCGGTTTGTACATTGCACAAAGTTGACTTTTGGGTTCATATCGGAGCTGCGTCTCTGGACTCCCATTGAGCAGCCCGCCATAACTGCAGCATCGTCAAATGTCTGGCCACGGCAATTACCAATGTGAATTCCATCTGTCTCCATTTCCCTCAAAATTAACCCAGAAATTTTCTCCGCGCCTTTACTATGTCTCAATAAAGCGAATAAACGACTCCTCAACCTTCACTTCGTTTTCATCCATTTTTACATATCGCAACACCTCACTCATTTGATTTGTATGGGAAACATCAGGAGTGCTATTAAAAATTAAGCAGAAATATTTGCTTCATTTGAATTGATCATTGATTTTCTTTCGAACCTGTTTCGCTAAATTATTTCAACTTATTTTGAACTTCAGGAGACCAATAGGAAATATTAATTTTAGTCCCCAGTTGAATTGTCACTAAATCTACACGAAGGACAGGGTCATACCTTGTCAACAACTAAACCAATTCTAAAAAATTACCTCTATTTTCATAGCTTCCTTTATCATCTGAAATCTCTTCTCGGTGACCACGAAACCCCATGTTCTGCTTGTCGAGATACCTGACAATATCCAGTAATCGAGTTAGAACTTCACGCCATTTTTTGTTTCCTCTTCCATAAATGTTTGCTCGGTCTTGTCAGTTTCCTGCCATTCAGCTATCCGGATCTCAAGGTCCTTCCAGTTAAGGAATGCTTGCGCATGAGATTTAGTAGATTCATGTTCATATACTTTTGGGTTTAATTTCCAACAGTTCCGGAAACCCTCATCTGTCGAAAAGCTAGACTGTCCCGCCGAAAACAGTTTGCAGCTGAAGCAAAGCAAGTATTATTTGAATGGTGACTACGCCGTCCATGTTCGCAATCTCTGCCCACATGGTGACAGCTAACGTGATCACCTAGAATGATAACGTTTGAACAAGTGCGACACTTGGCGTAAACGTTTTGTTCGTTATGCGCTGTAACCTTGAATTATTTGACAGTCATATGCTTTGGTACCTTAGGCACTGCACATCTGGTGCCGAACCCTCTGTAGCAAGTACGAGTTAGGTGGTGATGGACAACAGACGGACGGCCGCTGAAAGAGTGGGAAGTCACGGTTTAGTGCATTACGAACACGATAACGGGCACGCTATACTACACAGGCGGTCACACGCTGTCACGACGTTCAAACTCCACCGAAACACGACGCGAGGAAGAACATGAGATGAAACACAACGGGGTATATCCGAATCCCAAACACAGTACAGTCAAAGACGAGGGAGGAAAGGAAACGTGCACGGATATAAACAACCGGTTCGTTTATAACAATTCAACGGAGCAGAGCGTTATTCCATGAGTTCAATGGTTGTACACATCTGTAAGTAAAAGCAAACATGGCGGTCCATTCCAACACCCACTGCGGTTTCTATTTCGTTATACCACCCCTCTCCTACGGTAGGCACTGTCCTTATTGCTCCGATATCTGGATAGTTGGCCACCCCGCCTTTAGCCGGAATCTCAACGGTTTCTCTAACCTCTGGAATACATTTCGGGTGATAACTATCGAAATATCCCTTGAGATCTGTGTTGCAGGCTTCAGCTGGTTGTAATATACAATCACGACAGTAGCATTTGGGTTCGTGACGCTGCGTAGGACGTACACAGTTGCTGAACGAATGAATGCGATTTCGTATGGCCCTTGCCACTGTTGATGAAACTTGCCATATATACCCGGAGGTGGCTTCGGTCGGAGTTGCCACACACGATCTCCGACATGGTAATCTGAACCTCTGCTGTGTCTGTCATAACACGCCTTCTAATGTTGCTGTGCTCTTCCTGTATGTTCTCTCACGCTTACGAATGCTGATTGAAGACGCTCATCTAGGTCTCGTACCTAGTCCAAAAGGCAGCAAGCTTCCGCTGGGGGAATCGTGGATGACAACTTTAGTGGCTGTCACAGCTCTTGACCATGCATTAGGAAGGCCGGTGAGTGGCCTGTAGTCGCGTGTACCGACGTTCGATAAGCCATCATACATTGCGGAAACATTTCATCCCACCGATCTGATTGATGCCGCTCAATAAAAGGCTGCAGAATCCCCTTTATAGTCCGATTCGGGCACTCTTCGAGCCCATTACCTTGCGGATGGTATGGCGTAGTTCTCGTCCTTCTAACTAGGAGTAAGCGGCAGACTTCCTGTGCAAGGTAACTTTCGAAGGCGGTCCCTCGGTCCGAGTGAAGCGATAACGGTGTATCATAACGTGCGACCCACTCATTAACGAATGTAGAAACGACCGTTGTTGCATCCGGATGCTTGATGAGCACAGCCTCACCCCATTTCGTAATCAGTCATAACTAAACTATGACGATCTCCATTCTTCGTGATTGGAAGAGTCCCCATAACGTCCACTTCCACTCGTTGGCCTGGAGCCCTTGTGATTATCGGTGTCAGGAGGGCACGAGGTATCGGCATATATCATTTGACAGCGGCTCAATGCTCGCATTCATTGCAGATTTTCACGACATCGGTGGGGATTTCCGGCCACCAGTTAGGTTGGCGCACTGCAGCCTCTGTTTTCAGTTGGCCCACATGACATAATCCGAGGTCGATACTCTGTAGTATTTCAGGCACTTTCGTTGTCGGTGTGATTAGTTTCGGACCTCATTTGTCCATGTGGTTTAAACCCCATTAATGATCTTTGGACTACTCCAGTGACTCCATAAAGCCCGTTCTTCCACTGAGCGTGATCGCATTTCTGTGACAGTAGATTTCGGTGAACCTTCTACCTGACTGTTGCAAATATTCAATATGTAAGGATCATCAGCTTGTTCCTGCGCCCACCTTGTATCAGCATAGGTCCCTTGCAACAATATATTTACCTTATCGGGTGTCGATAACCGTGACAGCGCATCCGCATTGGCATGCCGAATGCCAGGTCGGTATTCACATGTAACATTGTACTCTTGCAACTCTTCTTGCCAGCTGGCCAATTGGCCCTCGGGATCTCGGAAATTGTGTAGCCACTGAAGGGATTGGTGATCCGTCTGGACCAAAAACGGCCTGCTCAGCAGGTAGGGTCGAAAATGCTACAGAAATTTCACTAGGGCTAGTAATTCGCGTCATGTTGTGCTATACTTCCTTTCCGTTTGTCCAAACGTCGACTTGCATAGGCAATCACCGTCTCCCCAGACGTAGTCTTCTGGGACAACACAGCACCAATCACCTGGTCGCTCGTGTCTATGTCAAGTATGAATGGTCCCGTATTTCCCGACGTGTCCGGTAGTCCTAAAACCGGTGGCAACGACAAACGCTTTTAGCGTCGTGAAGGAACCTTTACATTCGTCGCTCCAGACAAACTGTCGCCCTTTCTCGGTTAGACGGTGTAGAGGCGCGGAGATGGTGGCGAAGTTTTTAATGAAGTGTCGACAATATGAGGCAAGTCCGAGGAAGCTTCGCAAATCCTCAAGATGCTGTGGCTTAGACCAAGTTTTTATCTTTGCACATTTGTCTGGGTCTGTTTTAATGCCATCTGATGTGACTACCTGACCCAAGAACTTTACCTGGTTTCGAAGAAAATGGCACTTTGATCCTTTTAATTGGAGTCCTGCAAGACACAATCACTCCAGGACCAACCGCAACCGATCGTTGTGCTCTTCGATCGATTTACCATGAATACTTATCATCCAATAAATCAAACGCTCTTTAGGTACAAGACCTTCGAGAACCGCTGAAACGCAGCTGGGGCGCTGGCCAAACCGAATGGCCTCGAACTCGTGCAATCCGGATGACACAATGAAAGCTGTTTACGCTGATCTGCTGGTCGAACTTCTACTTGCCAGTATCCTGCGGCTAGATCTGAGGTCGAGAACCATCGTGCACCATGAAGGGCGTCGAACGTGACATCAATACGGGGAAATGAGAAGAAGTCTTAACGCGTGACTTCGTTCAATTTGCGGTAGTCTACGCATAATCGCAAGTATGCATCCTTTTTCTTAACGAGTACGATCGTGGAGGCTCAGGGTGATGTCGAAGGACGAATAACCCTCTTATCTAACATGTCACGAATCATGTTGTCCAGTCCAGATTGCTAGTGAATGGGTACTCTGCGAGCTGGTTGACGGATTGGATGCTGGTTTCCAGTATGCATCATGATGAATTATCCTGGTGCGACCCAACTGACCATCACTGAAAAGATGTGCATACTCCCTTAAAAGAGCATAGAGAGGCAACTTTTGTTCTTCACCGGTGGAGTTATCGAGACGCAAAGGTTCGGTTACATCAGATTCAGACGGAGAAGGCTCTGGGCAACTGGCTCGTAGACAACAAGACGGATGTACATGTGAGGCGTGTTCTGCGTTGTGTGACTGTTTTGTGACAGAGTCCCATTAGAAAGGTGAAGCGTACCCCCTTGTTTGGCTAGAAAGTCCATGCCCAAGATGGTATCCAAACTTAGGTGGAGAGAAACGATAAATTAATGAGTGGCAACAACTTCGGTGAGGCACACTTCGGCTTGTAAAGTAAACTCGACAGTTAATTTAGCACCATTAGCTATTACCACAAGCAGACGTCTCTTGGGAAAAGTGCGTTGATCTCCGAGGCGGTTGGCCACCCCCATTCGTAACAGAGAACATGATGCCTCGGGAACAAACAAAAATCTAATACTAGAACCATAAAGGCTACCTACGGCGGTCAAAGGTGTAGCCAATGCATTACAATCAAACGTTAGACGTACCCCGGGGTCTTCGTGGCTTGACTGGCGGGCTGTGTCCACAGTGCTGCGCCCAACACCCAAATCATTAACAGTACCAACAACTTTGGTTCGTCTGAGTTGAAATGGTTGGGGTTTTCCGTTCGAGATTTGACGGCTTTTGGGGGCAGTTTGCAGGGCTAAACATTTGTGTACCCCAGTCAAAGTAGGGTCGTTGTCTAACAAATCCAGCGCTTCTTGACACCGTGCGCTGTTAAGTATCTTCAAAAAGGCACACGGAAACATGCGGAAGAGCCCGTTCCGTAGGGATTTGCGTTGTAACCTCATGCCGAAGCGTTCACAGAGCCACTTTTCGCGATCGGCGGGGGAGAACTCGGGGAAGGTTTTCAATGCCAGGGCCAGCAGAGCGCCCGAAAACGTATCCACAATTTCGCCTGGCTGTTGGTTTCGGACAGCGAACTTCACTTTATAGATGGCCGATGGTTCTGTCTTCACAAATAAGCGGAGAGTCAACAGCCGGGATTGACTCGTTATCCCATTTACTGCCTTCTAAAAGGCAGATCTTTTTGACACGGCGCTCAAACACGCCTTCCTTAATTCTGACTAAGAATGTCCTCACTAAACCGCCCTCGCATGTACTGAGACTCTATTGATGCCAAAGGCTAAATGTCACGACTGGATGTATTCTAAAGTATTAAAATCACATCCTCAGGTTTAAAGTTGCGCCGTACTTTAAGCCATTTTTGTCTCGTAAGCATTAGAGTGAGGTGTTCCTTGCTCCATCTTTTCCAAGGTAGTGTGTCAGGTAGTTCGCTTGTCTCCAACATCGGGTACCCGTGTTGCAGTGTCGCTGGCGCTAGTCCTTCTTTATTCGGTCTGAGTAATATCAAATCGTTTGGCGTAAGGGCTGCTTGATCACTAGAGTCCGTCGTCAGCGAGGTAGGAGACCTGGCAATAACAACGCTCTCTACTTCGAGTGGAAAGCGTTTCATCGTTACGCGTTTGTTCCCCTACAACATGGCGCATTGATCTGATTATCCTTTTCCACATCCTGCTACGGTGACTAGCAAAGCATAGATTAAAATGCCACTAGACCCCTTTGCTTAACAACTTGTCACTTATGTTAGCCTGGGACCGACTGTTCAGCATCTGAGGTGGCACCAATAAGATAAGTGCCGTTACCGCTATATTCTTCTTCCGGTGTGCCTCTGCGTGATGAACCTCATTAGTCACATAATAAGGGAGTCTGTGCTCAAAGTGCAAGAGAGCTCGAGATCCATCGCCTTCATTTGTAGACAAGTGAACAGATATCAGTACCACTATATTTTGCTTGCGACCGTGTTTGATGAGTGTGGGACCATAGTAGTCAATTCCGACGTATTTGAATAGACGCTATCCTTGTTCGACCTTGGCTACTGGTAACGGCGACGTCATTTGTTGACCTGAAATCGCCAGTCGTCTCTCACAAGTTCAACACCTGCGATGCTCCATGTACAACCTACTCTTTCGGCGGATGCTTGTTACCACTTGGGAGCTCGCACAATAACCCTAAACAATGTGGTAGAAATTAGTTAATATCTTTGTAAGGTATTCATCCCGATAGTTCACAAGCTACATGGCACAGCCTAGTCCGGAAAAGCACCAGGCGCGTTTCGCCCTATTGGGGCTCCTCAGTGGTGCGCATTCCCTCGGTCCTCCAATGAGGATCGGAACCATGACCGCTAGAGACAGATGCCAACTAGCCAGCAGTTTAAGCCACTGAGCCATGGGGAACGTCGGCTGGGCTGCATAATCTCTGTCAACGCGTGTTTAGCTGGTAAAATTATCGGACAATATCAGGGAATCAAGGTCAGAATATGCTACTCTTCTGCCGCCACGGATTATGCCATTGCGTAAGACGGGGTGCAACTGTTTTAAAGCTCCTCCAACACCCATTTGCCTGCACACCCATAGTTTCTGAACTGCATGAGAATCCATATAGGACTAGAAGTTCTGTTCGGACTTTGTAATGGTTGATCGTTTAGACACAGGCGCTTGTGCTTTGCAGCACAATCAAAACGACTCTCAAGTTATCGGTTTTTTAGGATTCATCACCGCGTGGTAAGGTTGTTACCACTTGAAAGCATACCTGGGTTTTAACTGGCTCGATGGAACTGGCATCGCATGCCCGTTACTGATGGTGACCTCGACGACCACTGCGTACGTTTCGTATGAGTGGTTGACCAGTTGACAGTCCGTGCCAACAAGTTGTAGGTATGTATATTTCTCGACTATGCAAGTTACAGTCCAAAACTTGGACTGATCATATGGTACAACATGATCGCAAAGTGCAATGTTATTTCGTTTTCCGAAAGGGTTCCAAATCAGGTATATGGGGAGTTCAATTGATATACATGATACAAAGCAGGTGAGTTTAAAAGCGGGATGAAAGTTGTTATTGAGAAAAGCTCAATAGTATTAATACGGCTAACCGTGGAACTGACTCCTGGGGACCTGCTTTCATGCGGGTATTCCCTTGACGTCTCATTTGGCTTCGTGTCGATGTAGCTTAACAGCAAGCGAGCCATCACCATACTACCTCTTTTTATGCCTGTTTTTATATATACTGAGTGATAGGCTCACAAAAATAAGTGAGCTCTTTTTCGTTTTTAAAATACTCTTTTAGGCCATTTAACCCAATTTGGCTTCTGATTCTTTCAAGTTTTACACCTTCTCCACTCGACGAGTGTGTGCCAATTTGCCTTGATTAGACATACTTTTTTCGCACCAACAAGTCTGTAACAATTCGTCACATGTGAGTGTTGGCAGTTGAATTGTTCGCTGAGCTTGGCAATTTGGTTGCAAACGTTTCGTCACCAATCGAGGTGACATCATCAGTGCGTAGTTGAGTGGCGTGCAGTAGCGTAGAATAGCGTAGAGGAGCCTCGGTGAGAGTGCCGAGAAGTATAGGTGGCCAAATACAAATACTGATAAATGAATGGTAGATAGCCGACAAGTTCTGCTTCAGGTTGCAAAAAGGGAATATAGAGAAAAGAATAAAGCTAAAGCAATAAGGCTCTATGAACGATTTTGTGATAGATCCAGCGACTCCAGACAATCGAGTTGTTGAGTAATTGTTGCGGAAAGTGGACTTCACAGCGCATCAAGAACTGCCGCAGGTAGATGAGCTTTTTTCTCCGGAAAAGAAGTGCTAACAATTAGCAGTGCGTTGCAAATGGGAAGAGAGAAAGGAACATTAGTTTTACATGACAAAAGCGAGATAACGTGATGTTGGAATAGGAATACATTTAATGGTTTAAGTAACTGATGAAGATACTATTCAGATAGTTTGCACATATTATCATGCACTGATCCGTTGCATCTATACTTCAACTCCTTCTTCATACCTAGATTCCACTTTGCAGTTCAGTTTCATAAGTTCTTGTAACACAGCGAGGTAGGTATCCAGCATTCTTCCAAACGATTGTTTAGACTCACCTATTCGCAATTCAGTAGGTAGTCTGTTCCAGCTGTCTGAGTACTTCGTCAGATAAAACGTTCCGCGTATGCTTGTTTTTTGTTCTACTTGTGAGAAGCGAATTTCTCTTATTCCTAATGTTAGACCTTCCACTCTGAATGCGGTCTATACTAGTGTGCAGGGCAAATACTTGTTTGTTCACTAAGTTGAATAGAACCTTCAGACCTAGTTTCAACTTCCGTGACTACAACGTCTTATTTAAGCAGAATGCAACGCTCTGACTTTTTTAGTGTTGGGGTTCGGTGAATAGAACTTTCGCTGAATCGACGCTGCACATTTTCCAAGCATAGACGATCACGTTTCCTACAACTTGTAACTATCATCGAACAGTATTCCAAAAGAGATTGCATGCAGACCTTGGAATCACGCAATATCAGTGATTTGAAAATTAACTGCGATGTTTGGGGTGGGCTTTGACTGCTATGAATTCGATATGCTCCCCGAAATTGAGCGTGCTTGAACAATGAATACCCAAGTCTCTTATTGTGTTGCGGAATGGAATTGACTTTCCCAGAAGTATGGGATGTTCATATCTGTTTTGCATCGATATGCTACAATCCCGCATTTATCCGCCACGAATGACATTTGCCAGTTGTTACACCATCTTTCGAGAGCTAATAAATCACTCCGTATCTTATCCAAAATGTGTTCCAGATTTCTAGGATTAATAGTGTACATTATCTTAATATCATCTGCAAAATGGTAGGCTGTACCATTTTAAATAGTTTCTATCATTAATGTACGTCAGATGTACATCAAAAATAGCAGTGGTCCAAAGACGCTCCTTTGGGTCACACCACTAGTAACAGGCAGCGATGATAACCTATGGATACTTACTTGAATTTGTTAAATGTGATCAGTAAGATATGATCTAAACCAAGCGTGCAACGGGTCTATGATGCCAAATTGTGACATTTTCTATAGCGGAGGGCAGTGCGGCACTCTATCAAATGCTTTTTGCATATAGATGGAAACGATCATAGCAATTTAGGAATTCCAGCAGGCATGTTTGACATGATCGTTTCTGTATAAATCCATGCTGAGTCTGATTAATCAGGTTTTGTGAGAGCAAATGGTTTATTGTTTTCTCTTTGACCATTCGCTCCATTACTCTCGCAACAGCAGGCGTGTGACTTATCGGCCGACAGTTTCTGAGGTCCGCTTTGGGGTCATTTTTGTGCCTAGGCCTGACTAGCGCAAGTTTCCCTTGACTTGGAAAAATGCTCTACTCCATGGACGCGGTAAGTAAGAATAAAAATGAAATATCATGCCACCGTATTTCAACAAGGAAGTTGGTAGACCGTCTGGGCCATGATAAGAGGATTATCGAAGTCAGTCTAAGTGATGCTGAATTTCTCTGCTGTTGAAAGTTACTGTGTTCAGTTTTACAATGCTAATAGGCCTTCTGGACAAAGATACGTCACCTAAAACGGTGTAGGATGAGGTAAAGTGATTATTTAGTGTATTTGCTATTGTCTAAGGATCCGTAATCAGAGATTTGTCCGGTAGAATAACGGCGGAAACTGCTCAGGCTGGAGTTTATTTCTTGTCCGCAACATTTTGGCTTACTCTCTGGGTTTTTTGTAGACTCTAGAGTTCGTCTCTCTTCAGCCAGTAATCTCCGTACTCTTTTTAACTCAAAATCTTGTCCTGCCTTATTAATAAGGAAAAATTAAGCTTCTGTTTGATGAAACCTGTTTACTTGGTTGTTGTTTGATCAGCACAAGTGTGTCTGGGATTTGTTGGAAGTTTTCGTACATTTCATTAGCCGCAGTCTGTGGTTCTTTTGTAAAGAGAAACAGATCCCGGTTCGTTGTTTGGTAAACAGACGAAAATTTGGCATGTAAAAATCTCCCCCGCTTATTTTGTGAGCGAAGCTTAGATCAGCGGCATATACACGAGCATAAGGGAGACAATTTAACTGGAGGGTGTCACACTGCGAAGGGATATATACACAACCTACTTGGATGTGGGTATTGTTCAACCCCACAGAAACCCAGACGGATTCATTGACGTTGTTTAGTTGTGGGTCTGATATTGTGTGGGTAAATAGCTGTTTCTGAGCATAGATGGTGCACCCACCACCATTGCCCGTATGACGGCTACTCACGACGATAGTGTTGTAGCCTTCAACGTGATCATGTGAATGAGGTACATGGGGGAGAATCATGTTTCAGTTACTAGTATTAAATGGGGAACTAAGAGAGAAAGGAGAGGACGAAAGCTGTGCATCTTATTATTCAGAGAACGTGCATAAACAAGAAGAATTATGATATTACCCAGCTCAGAGGGAAAGTTTAATATTTCATGGAAATCGGGGGGTGTTACTGTGGTAGCAGTTGGGCAGTTGGGAATGGTGGCGATACTTGAGCAACAGTGGGGCCATTTTACATGTGTAGTTGGACTAGGTTAATAAAACTGACTGATAAGGCCTTGGTTCTCTAAGTATGTCAAATCGGGAGGTAAGGGCGGTGGCGGCCAGTTCCAACGTTGGTCAGAAAAATTCGGCGGTAGGACTTTTACCGATGTTTGCACTTCTAGGTTTTGTTCGGGTATCATGGATTAGCTGTGGTCCGACAGTTTTCCAGAAGTTGAGGGCTGGACATAGTGTTTCTTTTTGGGGTAAACTGTCGCAGCTGTCTTCACAGGGAATACAGCATCTTGATGTCAGATTCATCTGATAGGTTAAGGAGCACAGAATTGGAGCTATCCATCGAAGATGCTTTAAGCCTTATCTCTGAGACTAGATGCTTTTTCATGGATAGGTGACTCTTCAGTGTGTTAATGATATTTTCATCTTGTAAAACGAAGGTATATTTAGAGGTACTACCTTTCCATTTCGAGTATTAATCCGGTGAAGATGTCTTTCTATTTCTTGAGCAGATTTAATACAATTTAGCGATGGAGTATTGCAATTTGTTCTTGTGTATGAAATTTCATGCCTAATCGGCGCTGTGGTTAAGTCAACTGACTTTGAGGTATATCTGGGTCCATTTTCGTTCACAGTTATATCCACAGATAGGGCAACGAGGTTAGAGGCAACCTCTGCTGTGGGGTCCCTTGCAGATTCGACGTAGGCGTCTTGATCAACTTCAGGCGCACAGATGTCACCTAACATTTGTGTTGTCAGTGGTGGTTCTCTAGATTTAGAGGCTAAATTGACTAGCGTGGCAACTCCTTTAGCTCGCATTTTCGTTCTAGTGGGGTACGATCCGCATTAATTAACGCTCTTTTCAAATCGGTTGTCGTTATAATCATTGACCGCTTGTCAGTGAAGCATCTTGTAGCATCCACGGTAGTGAATTTTAAAAGTACAGGACAATCGTGTTTTTCTAGTAGTGTGACAGCATCCCAACGACCGAGCGTAGCCTCTTTTCCTTACTGAATACTGAGAATAGAGAACGAGAAGGTAAAAATCTGTGTTGCTCCAGCCTAGGTGGATTGGGCACATGCGCGGAATCACGTCGCTGATTTCTGCGCGGTGGCAGCATATTGCAGCTGCACTACCTCTTATCCGAGGGCGATTCGCTCCCTATACCTGTAGTCCGCAAAGTGGGCGTCAAGGGATCTCTTAGATCCCGACACCGCTTTCGCCTCGAATAGCTTCTCCGGTAACTTATTTCAATATTGCACCACTCGACATTCGAGGCATAGAGTGTGAGCGATGCGCTTTAAATCCGGTACCACTGGTTTCTAC
>OX104065.1:89094692-89113699 GCA_944474145.2 Dicrocoelium dendriticum | reverse complement strand
AACCCAGGCTTGTCCACCATGTCTTAACCGAGACAAAATGGACTTGGAGAGGGTGTTACGAGTGGGCACTCGGTTAGTGCAGGGTCTACGGGGACAGACGTATCCTGAACGCTTGCTCAGTTTGGGTATGTACTCCATGCACTACCGAAGGATAAGAGGGACCTGATTCTCACTTATCGTATTTTGACGGGTAAGATTGGCCCGGACTTGTCAGGGCTTTTGTTAGTCCCGCTACGTTACCTAGTCTCCGCGGTCACCCACTGAAACTGCATAAACCACGGTCTGATAGGATTAGGACGGAAGCTCGTCTATCGCGCCGAGTTATAGATCGCTGGAATTCTCTTCCAGATCACGTGGTTAGGGAACCTACGGTTAAGGGTTTTGCGCGGCCAGCTCGATGCTCTTGGGTGGCAACAGCAAACCTTTCCTTTTTCCTAGCTGACTCACCTTCATTTTTCAGTTCTTTTTTTATTGACTCAAATATCTTGGTATGCCACTTGCTTAGCTCTTACCACTTTCTCTTTTGCCTCCTGCGTTTACTTTTTTCTCTTTCTTACTTCACGTAACCGACCCAGCAGGGACTGCTAGGGCAGGATACGTGGGTATTAATTGGTTGGACAGGGTGTGATGCGGTCTTTGTTTTAGGTCCATCAGTATTTCAAAGTTCGCCAACTCCTGGTTCAACGACCCGCCGAAGAAGGAACACTCACGGGATCTATCCTATCGTTCCAGTCCCGCTTGAACTTGAACTTGAACTTGTCATGGCGGGAAACGGTTTCGCTACCATTGTCCTCGATAACATCCAAGATAGTTTGAGTGGTTGTAGAGTATATTCCTAATTGTGGTTCTATTAAGGTGTGGGAAATAGCAGATAATGCTATATGGATTTGCTTCGTGAAAACGATTATGATGAATTAAAGCAATGACTACAGTTGTAGTTGAAGTTCACGGCGTTCACGGCGTAATCGAAAGCAGGCAAATGCTAAATACAAGTGAAGTGTGGATGGCTGTTTTATGGAGCAAATATGCGTTAATGCAATTGTTTCATACAAGTAAAGGTTATGCTTGCAGTAACTTACTTGCTTGGATAAGGGGTATACATATCTCTTGTCTGAGTAATGTATTTTTTGTATTTTTTGAGATCGCGATGAATGAAAGCGAATTTTACGACTAATAAATTTTACCAACTACCATTCTTTGTACATACTTAAGCACAATGCGACCTATACACATCTTTTTCAAATCCAGTTATGAAACCATCACCATTTAGCCTGGTGTACCGGAAAACAAAGCCCATCCAGGCCTATTTTTCATGTCAAAAATTAGCCACTCTCGTTCCCGCGCTCACGTGTTCGCTCTTGTTTCGCTTCATCCGTCGGCGTCATCCTGTAGCCTAGGGAATAGAGCCCGCTGTGCCCGACTCCAATTGCCTTCTGATATTCCACGCTTAACTGCGTGCACCGTCTCGAGCTAGTATTTACTGGTCCTACAACTTGGTGACCGCGAATTCATCTATTTTTCCTCTTTCCAATTTTTGGTGAGTTCGTTCCTTTTTCTCGATTGCATACCTGTATTCATCGTTTTTTGCGTAATTTTAGTAATTTTATCGTTTTTTTGTTCATCATAAATCTTTTCGACTCATTTAAAGAGTGGCATCTGAGTCGTTTCGCAGCTTACACTTGCTTACTTTGACTGACCCAAGTTTCATGGAACAGCCCATAGGTTTGGTTTACGATATTTGAGATCGGACTGGAAAATAAGGGCATTACGGCGGACGGTCCGAGGTACAATCAGCTCGTCCCACGCCTTCTTCGGGTGTGACGCTGATTGAGGACATCCTACTCTGCCCATCGAATGTGGCAAAGTATGAAACGATGAAGCAAGTGATTATAAAAGAGTTACGACCTAGCGCACGAGCTCGGTTTGAACAGCTCAGTGGTCTCAAGCTTGGAGATCGCAAGCCATCGGGGTTGCTCCGCGAACTTCAGCGCATTGCCGGTCCCTTATTCTTGAGCGTAGAAGGGATAAAAGAGCTGTGGTCTGCGCGGCTCTCAGAGCGATTGACAAAAGCAATCAACAACAGCAGTACATGAGCCATTTGAACTGATGCTTCGCTGCCATACAACCATGAGAACCTATGAAATAAAGAATAAGTGGGAGAGAAGGGGGACTTACCTGAAAACCTTAATACCCTAAGCAAACGTTCAGGGTCAAGGCGCCTACACCTTGTGTAGACAACATACCGTCACAAACAGCTGGCTATCGTGCAAAGATAAGGCGGCATCGGCGAGACAGCTTCCTTGCGGCTTTCACTGCCACGCGTCATACTCAGCCATTACCCCGCGGATAACTCAGCACCAAACACACTTTAAACAGACAATCCGATTAGGAGACGGCAACAGACGCGCCACTGGTGTCGGTTGCGAGCCATGTCCTGTAAAGTCTCTAGCCAACCACTAGGCGAGTCACGTGGACTCCATCCCGGAAGGCCAGACGGATCAACAGCATCCAGTTCGGTCGTCAGTGACTTCATTTCTCGCTGCCAAGTCAACTTCTGTCCACCTCGAGCCTTGCGCCACCCTACACCTGACAGACTAAACAAGGCCTTCCTAGGTAATCGGCGACCAGGCATACGTAGCAAGTGCCCGAGCCAACGTAACTTATTCAATGCTACCTGTTGTTCTAGGGAGCTAGTATGATTATCACGACATAGTATTTGCCTATGCACCTCATCGTTGCGGACACGCTGGGGTCATCCGACTCCAGCAATACTTCGCAGTCAACGATGATCAAAGACTTGAAGCCGCCTCAGACCGAAGGGGCCAAGTCTCGCTACCATAGAGCAGAACAGCCTTCACTGTGGCTTTGTATACCCGGCCTTTCAGACGGAGGGAAACTCTTCTGTCGCCAAAGATGCCCAGGTTCAAGAAGGTAGCTCTGGCTTCTGCAATGCGTGAGCTGACACCAGTTTCTATGCGCCCATCATTGCTGATGCAGCTGCCAAGGTAAGTGAATTGATCAACCACCTCGAGTTCCTCGTTAGCAAGCGTCAAGGGGTCATCAAGTGGCTGGTTGTCCTGCAGCAACACTTTGCACTTTGAAGGTGCGAAGTGCATACCAAATAATGGGACCACTACAGGAGGCTATTCAGGGTTGATTGGACCGCCCCAACCTCGTCGGAAAGCAAGACGATATCGTCCGCATAATCTAGATCAACTAACCTTTCACCAGGCAGCACTTCAACAACTACATCGTGAGATTCCGCAAGGGAACACTCCATGATAGAATCCACGACGAAATTGAACAAAAATGGGGAAATCGGATAACCCTGACGAACGCCACTTGTGGTCGGAAAGCTCTTCGATAGGACACCGTAGACCCTGACGCGGCCTAGTTTTCGAGTATAGAGTACGAAGGATGTTCACCTATTTCGTGGGAACACCTTTCCACGCAAGTATTTCGAACAGAATCGATCGATCGACTGAATCGAACGCACTCTTGAAATCGAGGAATACAGCTATTGTCGGTCTGCGGTGTGAGGCGTTGCTCTAGCGCCTGCCGTACAGTGAATATATGGTCTATACAGCCACTTCGTGGGCAGGAACCGGCCTGCTCTTCCCTAATCCGAGATTCCCGTTCCGCAGTGAGGCGACGAACGATAATCGAGGCCAATACTTTTGTCATCACTGACGTTAGGCTAATACCCCTGTGGTCAGAACACTGTGCTACTGCTCTTCCTGTATATTGCCACTATAATCGACTCGATCCAATTAGCCGGGACACCTTCAGATACGTTCGAATAGTGAGGTCAGTGCTTTGCAGAGGATCCCACCTCTATCCTTAAATTGTGCAGGTGGGAGGAAGTCCGGGCCAGCGGCACGAAAACGATTAAGGGATATGATCGCGTTTCAGGACCTCGGCCTCCGACGGTGGCTTTAAACTAACCGTCCAAGGTTCGTCATGCAGCCCGTGAGTAGGAAGAGGTCCGGGAGCAGGGGGCCAGCTGAACTGATCTTGAAAGTCTTCCGCTCAGCGAGCCATACGGCGCTCCTTATTGTGTATCAGCGCACTCGCACTGTCTCTGTCTCACTGACGCCTGGTTTTCTGGAACCAGTGGTGTGGATTAGCTGGAAGGGCTTGCGATAATTGCCTACTGCTCCTGTCTCCTTCATTTCTTGATCCCGACTGGTCCACCAGGCTTGTTGTCAGCACGTAGTCATTGCTTTAGTTCACGCCTCATGGCCCGTCTGGTCACATTGTGTTCAGAGCCAGCTGGGAGGTGTCTTCTAGATTCCAACAGGTTCACCGACCTCTCGGATGTCCAGTGACTGGTGCGGTGACGATGGATAGTGCCACAAGCGGATGCTCCTGCGTCGTGCATGGCGGCCGAAATCCTATTCCACTGAAGCTCAGTGTCAGTAGGACAAGACAGCGGAAGTTCGGTATGCAGTGCGTCTTGATAGGCTTGCCTGACCGAGGGCTGAGACGATTTCTCCGTTGCCACTCGTAGGGGACGCTTGGTGCGCCTCCCGGTAAAGTTCATGAAGAAACGACAGCGTACCAAGGCATGATCATAGTCGCCACAAGTAATCCAGTACGAGCGGCAATCCAGAATGGAACCACACCATCTGTAATTTATGGCTATGTGGTCAATTTGGGTCCATCGCCGGCCAGCTATAAGAGGACGGCAAGTGGCACTTCGGCGCCCACTGTGTCTAAAAGCAGTGCTACTAAGAAACCACTGGTGCTCCGCACACAGTTGCAGCAGACGCTCACCGTTGTCAGTCCGTTCGGAGTTAACCCCACAATTACCACCCAGCTGAGCTTCTGAAGAGCTCAGACGCCCTACTTGTGCGTTCATATCCCCTGCAAGTACTATAATATATGAACTAGTAGCACTGCGAAGTAGCGCGTTCAGTTCGTGATAGCATTTCTCCTTGACAGCATTAGAACTGCAATCGGTGGGAGCAAGAGCAGAAATCACAAACAGCGTTTTGTACCACTTCGTGAAACAACCTTAGCTGATGTCGTCAAACGGGCTGCACATAAACTGCTATTCACCGGAATCCAATCAACCAACGATGGCGCAGCGTTGGAGCCTAGAATGATACCTACATCAGCTTGACCGGTGAGTGCTGCGTCGGCGTCTCCGGATGCGTGCAACCAATAACGAGAGGATAAGCCGGATGCAGTTAATTCAATAACCCCGTTAGGATCATTGATCCTAGTTTCGGACACACAACACATCAATACCCAGTGTGTCCAAGGTGCGTGCGAGTGCAGCCTGTTGACCTGTTTGTCTTAGAGTGCGAACGTTAAACGTGGCCATGCAAACAGGACAGCGTGGCCTTCTAAGGAACTTTGCCGATAGGCGTCCGATAGGTGCATTGGGATGGTGGCTGCAGATGGCTGTCAATTAAACTGGGAATTATAGAAGGAAGGTTAGTAATGAAGGTCGGGATGGGAGTAAGAGGAACAGGTGGAAAAGTAAGAAGGGAGGCGCCAGGAGTAGCGTGTTTTCGCTTATCCGCCGTGCTGTATGCAGCAGATAAGGCGACCCTTGATAATCTGCGCGACGCCGATGCAGGATGAAGTTTATGTTTGAAGAAAATGTTATGGTTGTATGTAGGCTGAAATACTGCCAGGGCGCCTAGGCCTGGACAATAGGACGATCAGGATCCTCATCCAAGGGTTTTGGCTCAGTAGCCTGTCCGCAAGGCAGCTGGGAGGCGGCAATAATTTAGTTGTATGGAAATAGTCGCCATACCGGTTCAAACCCCCAACTTGGAGGACCAGGAGACTGAGTTTGTCTGACCTCTCACCATTGACCAACCTGGTAGGAGTAGCTCTCAAGGTGCCCGGAGGCATCACCCAGTATAGCTCATTGGGTCATTGAGGTACACAAACCGTCGCACCACGTTAAGGTCCAGTCTCGTTGCGACGGCCAGAGCCATTGCCGGTAATGCTGTCCATGTTTATAGATACACCCCTGAAAGAATTAGTTACCAAGTCAAACGCTGCGTTCGAACGTTTTCCGCAGCAGACGACCGGTAGCTCCGGTGACGTATTCCCACCGATGAAGACCGAATCCAATATTTGCTCTCAGTCGTTAGTCCGATCTTACACTGAAGTCGAGCAAATTTCGCTATTTCGCAACAGGTTAGCAGCAATGAAGGCTTCAAAGCTGCGTGTGCAACGGTCAAATGCTGACCACGTTTTGGCTACCGTTCATTGCGGCTCGTCTGTGCCTGCACCGAGTACATCACATTCGGCAAGAAAGCGCAACATTTTCCTTGCACGTTCTCAGCCAGTTAATACCAAACCCGTCAAAGAAGTATGTTGGTATCACCGCCAATATGGTGGAAGAGCTAAACGTTGTGGGGCTCCCTGCATTAGGCACGACCCAGCTGCTTCAGGGAAAGCGAATAGCCCGCATACTAGCACGACAAACGTATCCGTCAATAACCAAGCAAAGCGCCTGTTTTACGTTAAGGATCGACGCTCTTCCATCACGTTCCTCATCGACACGGGAGCGGAAGTCAGCGTCATCCCAGCGACCGCCAGCGACAAGCACTCAGAGCCTACGTACAACCAGCGTGCGGCCAACGGTTCTCCCATAGCTTCATCCGGTCAGCGCATGATGAACCTGAACCTCAATCTTCGCCGAGATTTTCAGTGGGTCTTCATGATTGCGTCTGTACCCTTCGCAATTATCGGTATCGACTTCCTCCGACATTTTGAGTTGCTTGTTGATGCTGGTCGCCACAGACTTTTAGCCGACGGTACTAAACTAGGGGTTGAAGGCGTTCTTACGGACGCCCCGATAATCCTTCCCGTTTTTCGGATCGCCGATATACCATCAGATTATGCGAACGTACTGTCTGAATACGCGCGACTGGCACTACCAGCTGCAGAGCTTCCGCCGGTCATGACGGAGGTCGCTCATCACAGTCACGCATGGTCAGCCAGTTAGCGCACGACTACGACTGCTTGCTCCTGACAAACTACGCGCAGCACGAGCAGAATTCGACCACATGCTTCAGCTCGGTATAGTTAGACTGTTCAACAGCCCATGGGCGTCGCCTCTGCACATGGTCCCGAAGTAGGTCATGGGGGACTGGCATCCTTGCGGCGACTATGGTACCTTGAATACGGTTACCACTCCTGATCGCTACCAGATCTCACACACCGTGCATCTCACCGCCAGTCTGGCAGATAAAAATAGCAAAATGGACTTGGTACGCGCATACGTGACTGCTCCATTTGGTTTGTTCGAGTTTATGCGCATGCCATTTGGTCTAAAGAATGCCGCACAAACTTTTCAGCACTTCATCGACCAAGTTTGTCGCGGATTAGACTTCGCTTACGCTTTCTCGACGACATTTCAGTCACCAGCTCTTCACGAGAACAGCACATGCGCTACGTACGAACACGTTTTGATCGTTTATCTCAACATGGAGTGACGATCAACGTAGAAAAGTGTTCGTTTGGTGCCGACTCAGTAAACTTTCTCGGCCATCGTATCTCTGCATGCGTCGTGCAGCTGCAGGATAAAATTCAAGCTATCATCGACTACTCCAAAGCTCATTCTTTCAAACAGCTCATGCGTTTTGATGGGCTTGTCAACTTTTACCGACGGTTCATACCCAACTGCGCACCGCTGATGCAATCCCTCACTGACCTCCGAGGGAAACACAAGAAATTCGAATTTCCTGCCGCAGCACGCGCTGCTTTTAAGTCGCTGAAAGAAGTTATGGCCAACTACTAGGCAAAAAGAGAAATTATTATCTTTTACGCTACGAAACGTGATCATAGATGGAAGGGGAGGCTAAAAGGGATGGGGAGGGACAAAGCAACCCACAGCAAGAACGCCACTGAGGTCGGCTCTTTGCCATATCAGCAAGTGTGTTCAACCAAACGTGTTCATCGTCTTTCGGACCCCAACCAGGGAGCCGTGAAGCTCCAACCGAGGCCAGCTCAGAAGTGAGGGCCTTCATTCCTCTCGACCAAGTCATCGCTTGGCCACCCCTCCTCTTCTTCCATCCACATCTCCGGTGAGCAAACAACGCACGTCGCGGAGGTTGGTGGGCTGGCATGCGCAACACGTGACCCAGCCATCGGAGCCTGGTGCGTGAACTGACGGTGCTGAGTGGTTCAGTTCCTTTTCCTATGCCATAAACAAGGCGTCGAACACGCTCGTTGCTTACTCCGTGTTCCCACCAGATGTGAGCCAAACTGCGAAGGCACCGATGGTCGAACGTAACTAGCCTCTTTATGTCCGCCGATCTTAGGGCCCAGGTTTCGCAACCGTACAGTAAGGTCGAACGTACCGCTGCATTGTACACTTTACGCTTCAGGGAGAGTGTAATGTCGCGCCGCCGCCATAGGCGACGTAGGTTGGCAAAGCACTTCTAGCTTTTGCTATACGCTTCGTGATCTCATTTCCAATCCCACGGGTGCTGATACAACTTCCCAGGTAGTAGAATTGCCTAACGACTCCTAACTGATCCCCACCAAAGGTCAGCGCAGGAGGCGATCCGTGCCAATCTTGGAGGAACGCTTTGCATTTCGACGGTGCAAAGTAAGCCCGAAGCGGCTGACAACCAGTGCTAATCTGTCCAGCCCGGCTTGGTATGTCTGGGAGCTGTCACAAATGGGGACTGTCGTCTGCATACTCTAACTCAAGATGTCGTTCTTCTGGGAGCAGATCCACACCTTCCAAGTCATGTCCTGTGAATGCAATCTCCATGACTTCGTCAATAGCGAAATTGAAGAGAAAAGGTGACAACGGGCATCCTTGTATTACACCGCTGGAGATATTGAAGGGTGGCGACAGCTTGCCGTAAGCTCTCACTCTGCCCGTGCTACGCGCGTATAATGCTCGGATAATATTTACGTATTTCTCGTAGACAGTTCCAAAGTGCACGTCGATCAACCGAATCGAGGGCACCTTTGATGTGGAGGAACACGACTACGGTGGGCCGCCAAGTTATGTGACGTTCTCCAACAACTGACGCAAGATGAAGATATGGTCGATGCAGTCACGACCCCGACGAAACCCGGCTTGCTCCTCACGAATCTGGCTTTCACGAGTTCCAGTCAGTCTGTGAAGGACTATGGAGGCGATGGAGATCCGACTGATTCTTGTATGATTGTCGCATTTCGGACGCGAGCCTCCTTTGAGGATGGGAACAATAACGGAGCGGCTCCAGTCGGTTGGGACAGTGTCCTGCTCCCACAGTTTCACTAGTAACTCGTGTAATTCATCAACAAGCGCAGAGCCTCCGAATTTGAAGAGGGCTGGGCGATCATCTGGTCCCGCGGCTTTGTTCAACTTCAGCAGTCCGATCTCAGTTTGACTTTTGAGCGAGAGAGTGGATCCAAAGGGGCAGCCCACAGAGCAGCACGATCACTGGCCGGCGAAGATGCGAACAATTCTAGCCGATTAAGTTACTTTTCAAAATGCTCAGCCCAACGTTCCAAACCTTCTGACAAATTTTGGATAGGCTGTCCACTCTCGTCACGTATAGTTTCACTAACACCAGGTCTCCTGCTGCCCGTTTCCCGTATCAGATGGAATAACTTACGATGGTTGCCAAGAGCAGCGGCCACTTCCATCTCTGACGCACGAAGAGACCACCAATATTCGCGGTTTCTCTTCAGGGTAGCACGGAGTCTTGCCCGGAGCTCTTTGCGAGTTTCATTGTGTTCGTTTCCAACCGGGATATGCCGGCGAGCGTCGATAAGTTCCAGAGACCGCGAAGAGACTCAATATCCAAGTTGGCTATTAAACATGCCACATGAGGATTTGCCTGCTGCTAGCCAGGTCTGGTGAACATGTGGCCAGTGACCATTAATTGTCTTCAGTGTGCTCTTGCTCAACTGGCATGTCAGCGTACTTCGATACGCATTCAGAACAGTCGGCTTTGTCAGTTGGCTAGTGTCAATGCACTCAGCGTCGTCCTGGGCTTCCGTCAAAACGCATCCGCATGTCAGCACATACAGGTGCTGACGACCAAACTGGGTACCGTTGGTCCGTCTGGCCTTCCGGGCTGGAGTCCACGTGACTCGCCTTGTGTTTGGCTCGAGACTTTACAGGACATGGCTCGCAACCCGATGGAGTTGTACAGAATTATTTTCTACTTGCTCCAAAATACAGTATTCAGTATAGTATTGCGTGGGCAGGATACTGTCAGGTTGCCCAGGTCTAGACAGGAGAACGATTAGGGTTCTCAACCCAAGCCTTTGATTCTAAAACCTGATCGCAAGGCAGCGGGTTTGGCGTTGAGCAACAAGGAGTCCGTTTTAAGGAATAAGGAGCCACCCTCATTCCAAGCCGCAACCTGGAGGACCAGGAGGCTGATTTTGTCTAGCCTTTAACCATTGACCGATCTGGTATGACTGGCTCTGAAGGTGCAAATGCATCAGCCAGAATAGTTCAATGGATCCCTGAGGCACACAAACCATTGCATTACGGTAAGGTCCAGCCTCATTGCGATTGAGGGAGGATCAGTTGGGATAGTCCACTCACCCCAGGGGAAAACGATAGAGCGGGCGGGCAGGAATCTGCGCGCGAAAATGTTCGGCCATCGTTCCAACCGTCGTTGAGGGTTAGTGATAAGGGAGCCATCCTCTTCACAGATTGTTTCGCTTATTCCAGATCAGATGCCTTCGGTGACTCGGATGAGCTGGAACAGCTTTCTGGTATTACCATAGTGATTATCATGTTCCGTCTCTCTAGCACATTCACACCACCAGGTCTCACGGTCCTTCGGTAAGCTCCTACTCAACGCTCCATCCATGGATCGGCGTTCCTCACTACAGCTGGTGTCGGCTGAGATCAAGCGGCTTATCGGAGACCTACCTGCAAGACTCGAGCTCAGTGCTCACTTTGCGCTCCACTTCAGAGGTGACACCAGCGGCACTTTCTCATTGCGCCTATCCGGTGACGATGCAGCTTCGAGCACCAGCCAAGCCGGCGTTGGTATTGCCCTGAGTACCCGGGCTGAAGCTGCTCTGATTGCTTGTATCCCAATCAGTAGCTGGATGTGTATGGTCCGATTGGCTGACTCGTTCAAAGCTTCGAAGTCGCGCGGGACTAATAGGTGTCTATTCATCATCGCTGCCTTCACACTCACAAACTGTAGCGATGATTTGGTAAAGGATGACTTCTACCGCCAACTGACTCAGCTCCTTCGCCACAGAAGTAGCTCGGACACTGTAGTGCTGGCCGGGAATCTGAACGCTGAAGTTGGAAAATTATCCACTGATGAACTGCATCTGGGCGGCCAACATGGTGTACGCTCCCGTAATGATAACGTTGAACGCTTACTTCATCTGTGTGAAGATGCCCGCTTATTTCTTGCGGGCACTAATTTCCGACAAGCATCCTCCGGAGGGTGACTTGGCGCCCACCACTCTCGAATCAGCCCTGGACGCAAATCGTTCACATTGCGATAAGTTAGGGATGGAGAGGCTGCATCCAAAACTGTTGCTCGATTTGGAGCACATGTGTGGACACCGACCATGCACTTGTCTGTGCTGACCTGCTGATGCGTTTTGGCGGATGCCCACGACAACGCTGTGAGCGCATTGACACTGATCATCTGGCGAAGCTAGCTATTCTGAATGTCGATCAAGGTATGCTATCATGAGAGTTGAGTAAGCACTCACTGGGTGCAATTTAAGCTCACTGGTATCATGTTCACCAGACCTTACTCATGTGGTAAGTCTGATCGTCAACATAGACATCGGGTTTCTTCGCAGTCTCTGGAGCTTATGGTTGGTCGCCGGCACATTCCGTCTGGAAGCGAACACAACGAGACTCTCAGAAAACTCCTGGCAAAACTCTGTGCTAGCTTCAAGAGAGATTGCGGATCCTGGTGGTCTCATCGTGCTTCAGAGATGGAAATGGCCGCTGCCCTTGGCAGCCATCCTAAGTTATTCCGTCTGATACGGGAAACGGGCAGCAGGAGACCTGGTGTTAGTGAAACTATACGTGACGAGAGTGGACAGCCTATCCACAATTTGTGAAAACGTTTGGAACGTTGGGCTGAGCATTTGAAAGGCAATTTAATCGGTCGGAATTGTTACATTTCTTGCGGGCCACTGATCTCCCTGCTCCGTGGGCTATTCCTTTGGGTCCACCCTTTCGCCCAGAAGTCGAGCGTGTGATCGGACTGTTGAAGTTAAATCAAGCGGGGGACCAGACGATCTTCCTCCAACCCTCTTCAAATTCGGGTACCTGCTTTTGTGGATGATTTACACGAGTTACTAGTGAAACTGGGAGCATTAAACTGTCCTAATCGACTAGAGCCGCTTCCACATAATCCCAATTTTCACGATCGGAATGCGGCAACCATAGCGGAATCAATCTGATCTCCATCGCCTCAAAATTGCTTGCCTCTGTCATTCTTCACAGACTGACTGGCACTCGTGAAAGCCATATTCGGGAAGAGCAAGCCGGGTTTCGTCGAGGTCGTGGCTGTATTGACCTCATTTTCACTTTGCGTCAGTTGTTGGAGCACCGTCACATATCTTGGCGGCCCATCGTAGTCTTGTTCACCGACATCAAAGATGCATTCGATTCGGTGGACAGACGTGTACTTTGGGACTGTCTAGTCAGGAAAGGTGTACCTGAGAAATATGTATTATCCGAGCATTATACTCGCGTAGCTCAGGCAGAGTGAGGGCTTACGGCAAGCTGTCGTCGCCCTTTAATATCTCCAGCGGTGTGAGACAACGATGCCCGTTTTCACCTTTTCTCTTCAACTTCGCTATTGGCGAACTAATGCAAATCGCGTTCACAGGACACGACTTAGAAGGTGTGGATCTGCTCCCAGGAGAACGACTTCTTGACTTGGAGTATGCAGACGATATTCCCCTGTGACAGCTGACGAACGTGCCAAGCTGCACTGAACAGTTTAACACTGGCTGTTTGTCATTTCGGGCTTTGCTTCGCACTCTCGAAGTGCAAAGCGTTCCTCCAAGATTGGTCTGGACCGCCTACTGCGCTGACCCTTGTGGGAATCAGCTAGAAGTCGTTCAGCAATTCTACTACCTGCGAAGTTGTATCAGCACCCGTGGGATTGAAAATGAGATCATGAACCATATAGCAAAAGCTCGAGACGCTTTTGCTAACCTTCGTCACTTATGGCGGCGACTCGATATCACTGTCGCCCTGAAGGGTAGAGTGTACAATGCAGCGATACGTTCGCACCTACTGTACGGTTGTGAAACCTGGCCCCTTAGATCAACTGACATAAAGAGGCTAGTTAGGTTCGACCACCGGTGCCTTCGCAATTTGGCTCACATCTGATGGGAACACGGAGTAAGCAACGAGTGTGTTCGACACCTTGTTTACGGCACAGGAAAAGGAGCTGAACCGCTCAGCACCGTCATTTCACGCACTAGGCTCCGATGGCTGGGCCATGTGTTACACATGCCAGCCCATCGACTTCCCTGACGTACGTTGTTTGCGCGCCGGGAGTGTGGATGGAAGAAGGGGAGGGGTGGCCATGCGATGACTTGGTCGAGAGGAATGAATGCCCTCACTTCGGAGCTGGCCTTGGTTGGAGCGTCTCGGCTCCCTGGTTGAGATCCGAAAACGATGAACACGTTTGGCTGGATACACTTGCTGACATGACTAGGAGCCGAACTCAATGGCGTTCCTGCTGTGAATTTCCTTGTCCCATCCCATCCCTTTTAGTCCCCTCTCTCCATCCACGATCCCACTACTTAGCCTTATAAAATTTTGCATAGTAAATTTTTTTGCTGCATAGTAGTCGGCTGGTAGCTTGCCGGAACGATGCCTATCCTTTACCGGCAGCTCAGCTGGCTTGCACCTGTTGCATTTTTCTCTCCTTTTTTCTTCTATGTATTGCGGCACAGTAACTGTTTCCCACCTCTGGCTTACGTGTATAATGAAGATAATGATGCGTAGATTGCATCTGAAGATTCATCGTGTTGGTTGTTCTTTGATTGTTAAAGCGCATTTTCTCTTTGTCCCACTCATGTATATGCGGCTTCCCAAGTAAGTTTGCTTTCGCCTTTTGAATAGGTGCTCTCTAGCCTTGTTATCGCATTGCCAACCAACCGACGTTGAACAGGCAGGACCTCTTCAAATTTTGTGAACCCAATCTCATTATAACGGCAGTCAGACAGCGATTGTTGCATGCGTGTTATATATTTGTTAACACTTTTCTTCCCCCTGTTGTATTTGGGCAAAATTATGCCGTGCTGTAAAAGTAAATAGGCCATAAATCCCATCCAGAGGTCTTAGTCTGATGGATAAGTATTCTCCTACAGCCGTAGGGCATCTAAATGCCTCTGACATTGCACCCAAATGTTGTCACAGTAATTTACCAGCCTGATGTTCAATACTCTTGATGTAAGGATTTGTGGTCCCGAATAGTTTACTGTAATCACAGGATATTTGCTTCCACCGAATCCAAACTGCGAGCGAGGGCTTGGTAGGTGTTTCTTTCCAAAGCGAATCAGGTGGAGTAAGGTGGCTTATACCGAATGAATCTTGTTAGAGACTCTGTCGCCAATGTTTGCGCAAGATTTGTCAACCCAGCACATGTTCGTAGCCGGACAACAAAACCCACCGAGATGATAGCGCGCACTGTGTATTTTGACAAGAACCATGAACAGCGCATCAATCATGTTGGTGAGAGCAACTCACCAATGCGTGGTGAGCGATAGACAGATATTTACACGCATACCTGTGGACAGTCACCGCTGGATGTGTGAGCATCTGATTGGTGATGCTGCTTCGTCCGCCACCATCAATTTGATTGTTTAAATCATTATGGCGGTGTTCGTTTATCTTAACTGCAGAAATAACAGCGGCGCATGTGTGGCCGTTGATGTCAACTCACGTAATGTGAAATCTAGGACCGTTTCCCTTTACCAACAACAACTGGCTCCATTAGAGGACATTTTCGTAGCTTTCTATGATTCTGTGTACATGACACCGTTCCTCTATACCAGATTGAGAATGGGCTTACTTGAACAAAGAATCAGTGGTGCCGTTCCACGAAGCGGCTGATGTCCATCAGGAAATTGTTGACATGGCTAGGAGCCGACCTCAATGGCGTTTGTGTTGAGTTCCTTTGTCCCTCCCCCTTCGCTTAGCCTTCCCGTTCAACCACGATCTCAGTTAATAGGCATCATTTGACTTTTGTGGCACAAAAGCCAGCTGTTAGCTCTCCAGGACGATGCCCATCCGTTACTGGTGACTCAGCCGACATGCCTCTGTTTCACTTTTTTCTTTTGTATTGTGGCACCATAGCTGAGGTGTTTTTCACCTGTAGCTAGCGCATATTATGATGATGATGCATCAGGAAATTCATTTTAGGACAGTCGGTCTATCGTTTACACTACGTCAGAATGAGGTCTCTTGGATCACCCTACTCATCGACTGACGGGCTTATGCTACAGCGCCGTTTTTGATGCGTTTACATTCCCCTCCCAGCTTCTTTCATCCGGTTTGGTTAACTCCGATTTACTCCTTAGCATTGTTGAATGTTATGGTCATAGTGCGGTGAGCTGTCATATGCACCTATCGTACTGGGATCACGGTTGATCTCCTAAGGTAGAGTGAACCACGGATCCTCTGAATTTTATTCCAATTACCGAAATCGTTGTCGTCTTTGGTTTAATTCCGTTGTCTCCTTCCAGCTCTGGTTATGAAGCTGATTCTTTATAGGAATCGTCAGCTTCAAGCTTCTCTGTCCAATTGCGTTCATTTTCTATCTTTGTTTTTTAGTTAATATCTGCACCCATGCTTTGAGGTCCGTGAGCCAGAATACGTTCTCGCGTCAGTGTACACACCTGACGTAGGCACTTGTCATCGTTGGATAGCTGGCGGTCATTGGTGGTTGGATTATCACCACCCATTTCATCTCATTGAGGCTGTGATCTCGACTTTCCTCCTTCGTTTGTTTCATGCAGTCGGTGGTCGAAACGTATCACTGTGCGGCTTGTGAGAGTGCCTTCGCGTCTTTGAGATTCCATGTTAAGCTGGAGTCATTCATCACTACCGCGGGCTGATCAAACTTCTGCCCAAGTGGAATGAACATTTCTCTACTATTTTTGCCTGTGGGGATTGAAGAATCACTAGTCTCCTCATTTCACATTCATCGTATCGGAATATTTGTGCTTCACGCCCCGTACGCATCGTCACATCCTGTGAAGCTTCGGCTCCTAATGTTCCAGCTTTGGACGCCTGTATCCATGAAGCTTTCTAAATCCTTGATCTTGTGGTGCCAATTTCCCCAGTGATATCGACCGCACGAAACCTGTCGTCAACTCGGACATCTCACTGATGTTTGACAGTTCCATCTGCATCCACGGGTGAGCTGGTCGTGATTTCGTAAACCTCGTCTTTATCTTGTTTGAAATGTCGATCATCTCAGTTTTTCGCCAGTGCCATAATGAGGATATGAGTGATGCAGCATTGATTAGAGTGTGTTTGCCTTGACTTGACTTGATGATTAAAACGAGAATGTGGTGTCCCTCAACAGTCCATGAGTCATATCTGGTTAGATCTGTCATTATGTGATGTATTTTCTGGAATATCCGCTGTTTGAGACCATTGCGATTCCGGGGATGTTAGCGGCGTTTAAAGAAGCTAATTCTCCTTGAAAGAGGGCTTCCCGTTCTTTTTCTTCAGCAGCTATTATGACCTGTTTCACATAGTGTCACGTGGTGATTGCTTTATGTTTGCGTGATTAGTGCTCAGTTGTGTGCTTGATTGATTGCGGCACAGTTTCCGTTTAGATAGCTATTTACTTCGGATCGCTGATAACCTTGTTTTATCTGAATAGCCTAGTTGATTTTGATGTCATTATGACGTGCGCCTTTATACAAGGTTTTTAGAAAAAATGGTCGGATGTTCCTCAGTAGCTCGTTGAATCGCCGCACGCGTTACCGTGACACGGGAGCGCACTAAATTGCAAACTGTCCAATGGTATATGTTGGTCTACCGAAATGTCGATCACTCAGTCACAGAGCTATGACGCACTGCAGTGATAGCAGAATGCCAGGCCTACATCGTCGGTACTGGTGTTCTGACGATGGATGGGCGGACAGAAGAAGTCAGGCATTTCGATATCAAAGCACGCATCTGCGTAATTTGTCGATCGCTATCCATAACCCATTCTCTATGGTCCTGTACGTTCAACTCATCTGACAGGCACTGCTACATAATAAAAGAGCGGTATAACAGGTATGCACTTTAGTGTCGTACTGGGGTAGGTAGGGCAACATCGTCTTTGGACTCGCTTTGTGGTAGTGGCTGTTCGTAGACACAGCTTGGCCATTCGATCTAATGACCATCCTTGTGGCAATTTCACAGTCGTTACATAACACGCATCTACCAAAAAACGATAAACTGTGTTCAAGAAATTACAGCTAACCATGAACACAAGTAGTACATTCCAATTTTGGGTGGAGGTCTGGTAAAGCCTGTTGTGACAGCTCCCGGAGCACAATGGCGCTTGCGTCTTCCATTTCGTCCTGCTGCTGTAGGCGATTGTTCAAACTCTACTCTTAGGTGACCGCGCGTTCGGCCTTCATGAATAGGCTGCGTAGCGTGGCCCAACTCTCCGTAGTTAGTGCGCGGGTGGACACCCCTGTTGATTGGAAACAACGAGTGGCTTCTTCGTTCGAAAGGTCATAATAAGTATATTGGTTTTGCATGCTTGAACTTCAACCAAGTACATGTGGACTTGTGGCTTTTGTTTTCCAAGGTTAACCACCTTGGATTAACGAGTTCGTTGTGTCACTTATCATTTTTGCTCGTGACCGCTTGGAAATGCTATTGAAGGTATAGTGGTCACTGTGCGATTTCGTCGCTTTGACAGTCCGTCCAGCGACCGGCTGCTTTTTCACTACCCGATATAAAAAGCCAGTTAATCTTTACTTCCAAGGAGAAACGCAAGCGGAGAGTTCAAAGCAAACAGTTGTGATGTGAGTCTCGTAGTAACTGTCTGTCTGAAAACGAGTAGCGAAGAGAAGGCTTGCGAGTGCACGACGGACGAATGCAGCAGATACTCGCGGATCACGGCACAAGGGAGAAGACGAGAGGGGGACCGGACACAGTGTACTGCGAAGCACGGAACACTACAGGCAGAAGCTCAAGGTCACCAAAACGTAAAAAGAAGGTTTTTGTACTAATCCAACGAAAACACGTTCAGTCAGCTTCGTGATGCATGATATTTCCATGCATCTGCTCATTACTTGAGATACCGGATGCACGGCGTTGCGTAGTTACCTCTTCAATTTTTAATCGTATGATTTAAGGGGGAATGCAGAAAACTGATCCAGCCTGCCGTGCGTGTTCACATCTTCCACTAAATGTATGGGGGAATGGACGTTGTGCGTCATTTCCTCCGCTCCGTATAGAGCGAACAATTTTAAGGTGCCCTCCGCTAACTCCAGTTGGTTTAGATACAACGGGATGACACAACATATACACGCCGAATGTTAATCAATAAAGTTGACGTAGTATTTAGGCTATAAAATGTGTCTCAATAACGCGGACCGGCGTATAAGTGAAACTGCCCCCTTACTCCGTGGCTTTTCTGTATGCCAAATGCAACGGAAGCGTCTGTTAAATTCCACTGGCCATGAACCATAATTCGCATGAATAAGTGTGTTCAATTCAGCCATGTACTAATTTCTGAGGCGGTACAATTTCTCCGTTGGAGCAGATCTCCATAAGAACTTGTTTGACGAAGGATTCAGCGGTACGTTCGACCCTATTGTACGGTTGCGAAACCTGGCTCCTAAGACCAGCAGACATGAAGAGGCTAGTTGCGTTCGACCATCGGTGCCTTCACAGTTTGGCTCACATCTGGTAGGAACACGGAGTAAGGAACGAGCGTGTTCGACGCCTTGTTTACGGCAGGGGAAAAGGAGCTGAACCGCTCAGCACCGTCATTTCACGCACCAGGCTCCGATAGCTGGGCCACGTGTTGCGCATGCCAGCCCACCGACCC
>OX104065.1:89009613-89094225 GCA_944474145.2 Dicrocoelium dendriticum | reverse complement strand
CGGCCACACATGCGCCGCTGTTATTTCTGCGTTTAAGATAAATGAACACCGGCCATAATTATTTAAACAGTCAAATTGATGGTGGCGGACGAAGCACCATTACCAATCAGATGCTCACACATCCAGCGGTGACTGTCCATAGGTATGCGTGTAAACATCTGTCTATCGCTCACCACGCATTGGTGAGTTGCTCTCATCAACATGATTGATGCGTTGTTCATGGTTCTTGTCAAAATACACAGTGCGCGCTATCATCTCGGTGGGTTTTGTTGTCCGGCTACGAACATGTGCTGGCTTGACAAATCTTGCGCAAACATTGGCGACAGAGTCTCTAACAAGATTTATTCGGTATAAGCCACTTTACTCCACCTGATTCGCCTCGGAAAGAAACAGCTACGAAGCCCTCGCTCGCAGTTTGAATTCGGTGGAAGCAAATATGCTGTGATTACAGTAAACTATTCGGGACCACAAATCCTTACATCAAGAGTATTGAACATCAGTGTGGTAAATTATTGTGACAACATTTGGGTGCAATGTCAGATGCATTTAGATGCCCTACGGCTGTAGGAGAATACTTATCCATCAGACTAAGACCTCTGGATGGGATTTATGGCCTACATGCTTTTACAGCAAGGCATAATTTTGCCCAAATACAACATGGGGAAGAAAAGTGTTAACGAATATATAACACGCATGCAACAATCGCTGTCTGACTGCCGTTATAATGAGATTGGGTTCACAAAATTTGAAGAGGTCCTGCCTGTTCAACATCGCTTGGTTGGCAATGCGATAACAAGGCTAGATAGCACCTATCCTAAAGGCGAAAGCAAACTTACTTGGGAAGCCGCATATACATTAGTGAGACAAAGAGAAAATGAACTTTAACAATCAAATAACTACCAACACGATGAATCTTCAGTTGCAATCTACGCATCATTATCTTCTTCATTATACACGTAAGCTAGAGGTGGGAAACACAGCTACTGTGCCGCAATACATACAAGAAAAAAGGAGGGAAAATGCAACAGGTGCAAGCCAGCTGACCTACCGGTAACGGACAGGCATCGTTCCGGTAAGCTACCAGCCGACTACTATGCAGCAAAAAAATTTACTGTGCAAAATTTTATAAGGAAAAGTAGTGGGATCGTGGTTGGAGGGGGAGACTAAGAGGGATGCGGTGGGACAAGAAAATTCACAGCAGGAACGCCACTGAGTTCGGCTCCTAGTCATGAAAGCAAGTGTATCCAGCCAAACGTGTTCACCGTCTTTTGGACCTCAAACAGGAAGCCGAGACGCTCCAACCGAGGCCAGCTCGGAAGTGAGGGCCTTCATTCCTCTCGACCAAGTCTTCGCTTGGCCACCCCTCCTCTTCTTCCACCCACACTCCCGCCGCGCAAACAACGCACGTCGCGGAAGTCGGTGGGCTGGCATGCGCAACACGTGGCCAGCCATCGGAGCCTGGTGCGTGAAATGACGGTGCTGAGCGGTTCAGTTCCTTTTCCTGTGCCGTAAACAAGGTGTCCAACACGCTCGTTGCTTACTCCGTGTTCCCACTAGATGTGAGCCAAATTGCGAAGGCACCGGTGGTCGAACCTAACTAGTCCATTGATCTAAGGGGCCAGATTTCACAACCGTACAGTAGGGTCGAACGTATCGCTGCATTGTACACTCTACCCTTCAGGGCGACAGTGATATCGAGTCGCCGCCATAAGTGGCGAAGGTTAGCAAAAGCGCCCCGAGCTTTTGCTATACGGTTCGTGATCTCATCTTCAATCCCACGGGTCCTGATACAATTTCCCAGGTAGTTGAATTTCTGAACGACTTCTAGCTGATCCCCACCAAGGGTCAGCGAAGGAGGCGCTCCAGACCAATCTTGGAGGAACGCCTTGCACTTCGAGGGTGCGAAGCATAGCCCAAAGTGACGGACAGCTAGTGCTAATCTGTCCAGTGCCGCTTGGCACGTCTAGGAGCTGTCACAGATGATGGCAATATCATCAGCATACTCTAAGTCAAGAAGTCGTTCTCCTGGGAGCAGATCTACACCTTCAAAATCGTGTCCTGTGAACGCGATTTCCATGACTTCGTCAACAGCGCAGTTAAAGAGAAAAGGTGACAGCGGGCATCCTTGTCTCACACCACTGGAGATATTAAAGGGCGACGACAACTTGCCGTAAGCCCTCACTCTGCCCGAGCTACGCGCATACAATGGTTGGATAATATTTACATATTTCTCAGGTACACCTTTCCTGTGTAGACAGTCCCAAAGTGCATGTCTATCCACCGAATCGAATGCACCTTTGATATCGAGGACACGACAACGGTGGGCCGCCAATATATGGGACGGTGCTCCAACAACTGACACAATATGAAGATGTGGTCAATGCAACCACGACCTCGACGAAACCCGGCTTGCTCTTCACAAAGCTGGCTTTCACGCGTGCCAGTCAGTCTGTGAAGGATGACAGAGGCAAGCAATTTGGAGGCGATGGAGATCAGACTGATTCCTCTATGGCAGCCGAATTCCGATCGCGAGCCTCCCTTGAAGATTGAGACTATGACGAAGCGGCTCCAGTCGGTTCGGACAGTTTCCTGCTCCCACAGTTTAACTAGCAATTCGTGTAAATTATCCACAGAAGTGGGTCCCCAAATTTGAAGAGGGCTGGAGGAAGATCACCAGGTCCCGCGGCTTTACTGAACTTCAACAGTCCGATCTCACGTTCGACTTCTGAGCGAGAGGGTGGATCCAAATGGACAGCCCAGGGAACGGGGCGATCAGTGGCCGACGAGAAATCTAACAATTCCGGCCGATTGAATTGCCTTTCAAAGTGCTCAGCCCAACGCTCCAAGCGTTCTGACAAGTTGTGAATAGGCTGTCCACTCTCGTCACGTATAGTCTCACTAACACCAGGTCTCATGCTGCCCGTTTCCCGTATCAGACGGAATAACTTAAAATGGTTAGCATGGGCAGCGGCCATTTCCATCACTGAAGCACGATGAGACCACCAGGAACCGCATTCCCTCTTGAAGCTAGCACAGAGTTTGGCCAGGAGTTTTCTGTGAGTCTGGTTGTGTTCGCTTCCAGACGGAATGTGCCGGCGACCAAACATAAGTTCCAAAGACTGCGAAGAAACCCGATGTCTATGATGACGATTAGACTTGCCACATGAGTAAGGTCTGGTGAACATGATACCAGTGAGCTTAAATTGCACCCAGTGAGCGCTTACTCAACTCGCATGATAGCGTACTTTGATAGACATTCAGAATAGTTAGCTTCGCTAGTTGGTCAGTGCCAATGCGCTCACAGCGTCATCGTGGGCATCCGCCAAAACGCATAAGCAGGTCAGCACATACAAGTGCATGGTCGGTGTCCACACATGTGCTCCAAATCGAGCAACAGTTTTGGATGCAGCCTATCCAGCGGTAACTGATAGCAATGTAAACGACTTGCGTCCAAGACTGATACGAGACTGGTGGGCGCCAAGTCACCCTCCGGAGGATGTTATGTCGGAAATTAGTGCACGCAAGAAATAAGCGGGCATCTTCACACAAATGAAGTAAGCGCTCAACGTTATCATTACGGGAGCCTATACCATGTTGGCCGCCCAGATGCAGTTCATCAGTGGACAATTGTCCAACTTCAGCGTTCAGATCCCCAGCCAGCACTACAGTGTCCGAGCTTCTTCTGTGGCGAAGGAGCTGGGTTAGTTGGCGGTAGAAGTCATCCTTTACCGAATCATCGCTACAGTTTGTGGGCGCGCAGGCAGCGATGATGAATAGACAGCTATTAGTCCCACGCGACCTCGAAGCTTTGAACGAGCCAGCCAATCGGACCGCACACATCCGGCTACTGATTGGAATCCAATCAACCAGAGCAGCTTCAGCCCGGGTACTCAGGGCACTGCCAACACTGGCTTGGCCGGTGCTCGAAGCTGCATCGTCACCGGATAGGCGCAATGAGAAAGTGCCGCTGGTGCCACCTCTGAAGTGGAACGCAAAAGGAGCACAGAGCTCGAGTCTTGCAGGTAGGTCTCCGATAAGCAGCAGATATCGATCGAGAGGGTCTCTAATGTTCGCGCAAGTGCTGCCTGTTGACCGATCTGTAACAACGTGGGTACACTGAGGCATGCCAATCTGAAGGATGATCGAGGGCTCTAAATGGAAGCCGACGATCTGGGCTTGGCCGCTTGCTTGGACATGGGCTTGTCGACAGGGCAAGGATGGCGCTCCGCGTTCACATATGAGTTGAAACTAGAAAAGCCTATCAAAGCAAGGTAGGGGAGGGCCGAGAGTTAAGGGGACTGAAAACAGAGGGGAGAAAAGTGAAGGTGGAACGGGACGATAAAGGTGAAAAAGTGTGAGAGACGGAATAAGATGGGAAGGTTGAGCAGTAGCATTCAAACCCCTATCCACCCTTCTCGATGCAGCAGATAGGGCACCGTTGATTATCTTCTGCGGTGGTCAGAGCATCAGGAAATGGTTTGACGAAAGATTCATAGTATGGCGTAAGCAGGGTACTGTCAGGTTGCCCAGATCTAGACAAGAGAACGATTAGGGTTCTCAACCAAAGCCTTTCGCTCGAAAACCTGATCGCAAGGCAGCGGGTTTGGCGTTGAGAAACAAGGAGTCCGTTTTAAGGAATAAGGAGCCACCCTCATTCCAACCCGCTACCTGGAGGACCAGGAGGCTGAGTTTGTCTAGCCTTTAACCATTGACCAATCTGGTATGAGTGGCTATGAAGGTGCAAAAAAGCACCACCCAGCATAGTTCATTGGATCTCTGAAGCACGCAAACCCTCGCATAAAGGTAAGGTCCAACCTCATTGCAATGAATGCGGTCAAACCTCGATTGTCAAGGAACAACAAACGCTGACTTGTGTGCTACATGTGCGCCGAAGACTAATTACGAACGCAAACAATGCATTTGTCACAAGTACGGCAAAACCAGACACCTTGCACTTGCTTGCCGCTCAACAGTGCTTCCACGTCTTGGAGCTCAGCGAACCGTAGAATTCCGACGAACCCATATCTTACTTGATTTCACATAACACAACATTCCGTTCGCGCAGAATACCTCTATGCTGTGGACTTAGAGAATAAAGGCAAATCGGTGAACCTGTAAATCTATACCAAAGGCCCAGTCACGTTGGTCAACCATCGTACGCTATACGACCTGCCTGCAGATTCTGACCCAGTCTACTTTACGTTCATACACTGGAGATGTGTGAAGTAAGGGTTAATTGTTGTTAACACAGATGATGCGAACTTGGTTGGCACAACCTGGCAAAACCATATGCCAGAGCTACTTCAAACCGTCAAAAATAGCTGGGTGAGATGATTGCCCATACATATTCCCAAGTTCATACATTGTGAGAATATACACTTGTGTGTTTGAGAAGGGGGGGATCGGGGGGGGTTCCCGCGGGCGGGGTAGAATGACTGATTCCAAAGTCTAGGGGGTTGCAAAGGTATGAGGACAGGAAAATGGTTATTTGGGATTGGTATTGATGGGGAGTAAATGAAGGTTGGGTGGTTTGTGGTGTGTGGTGGGAAGGGGAATTTAATAGATGATGGATGTGTGGGTTAGTGGGGATATGAGTGGGTGGGGATTGGGGGTTATGTTAGGTAGGGATTATTTAGGGTGTTGGATGTTTTTGTTTGTTGGGTGGGTGTGTGGTGGTTTGATATTTTTTGTTGAGGTTGGGGGGGTTTGTTGGTGGTATTTTGGTTGGGTTGTATTTTATGTAGATGGGGGGGTTGGTTTTGGGGGTATGGTTGGATTATGATGTGGAATTAAGGATTGTAGTTAGGGGGGGGAGGTATATGTTTTTATGTGTGATTGGGGTTGGTAGGTGGATTATGGATTGGGGGATGGTGTTGGTGGTATTGTGGGGTTTAGTTGTAAAGTGGTAGTGGAGGTAAGTGTGGTGTGTCGTTAGGATTTAAGAAGGTAAGATTTTATATGGGGATAGGGGGGGGGTGAGATGAGGTAAGTTATAAGAAGGGGGGAATTAGGGGGGGGGGGAGAGTGTGAGAGGAGTTGAGTTTTGGAGGAATGATGGGGTGTCCAGGACGTGGTGGGTTTTCGTCTGGTAAGCGTTCTCCCTATAAAAAGTCACATACATCTGTGACGTGGTGGATGTGACCCGCCAATAAATAAAGTCACTGCTCCTTGCCCCTCTCTGAGTGGCATTGTCACTCAAGGGTGTGTTGGGCCCCTAGTCCCTCACGGGCCGAAAGGCGTATGAAACACTTGTTTGGTCACCGGCTCCCAACGGATTGCGATACCGTCATATCGTCCTGCTGTCTTGTAGATTAGATCCTGGGTGGTTGGAGCCCCTTAAGACAACCCTCTACTTCGGCCTGGGCAACCGGGTAGTATCACGCCCACTGACGAACCAAGGACGGATGGATTATATTGCTGCCTCATTGCTGTCTTCTGGCTATCCTGTCATTGCTGCTCAACATCCGCTCACAGATGGTCCCACGCCCCGTTCCTTAACTACATCTATCTCTTCCGGTCACCGTCAACAATAGCTCACTGGTCGTATGAGAGTTCTGAACCATAATTTTGGTGTTCGTTGTCCGGTGGTCACGAAATTCACACTTCACCGAAACCCAAGCTTTCCTTCGACCTGGTTCTCCATTCGGACTTGCAGCGTTCAATGTGTGCATTCTGATGCTGATCGGAGTACAAGCACGCCTGGCCCGCACCCTTGAGACACCCTCGATGGACATCTGTTGACTTTCCGAAACCAGGTTGCAAGACGCCATCATAACGAACTCTCCGGCAAACTCTGACGTCAAATACCACTTGCGCCTTTTCGGAGACCCAGCCGGCGCTTCTGACCAAGCTGGTGCTGGGGTTGCACTGAGTGACAGGGCTGAGGCCGATTTACTTGACTGGATCACACAACGGTCGCCTATGTGTAGTCGGACTACGAGGTTCATGTAAGTTAAGTGAGCGTCGAGATGTTACGCGTGCCTTGTTTGTCATATCCGCCCACGCACCTACAGACTGCAGCCCGGATGCAGTTAAGGACTGCTTTTACCAACAGCTACGTGACCGCCTGCGTTCCTCGAAAATGTCTGACACTGTCATCCTTGCAGGAGATTTTAACGCACTAGTGGGCCACCTGCCACCAAGCGAGCACCATCTTGGGGTTATGTTTGGCCACGGTAGCAATCGATCAGACAATGGAGACAGACTGCTCGCTCTTTGCTCTGATCATCGCTTGTTTCTTTCGAGCACCAGTTTTCGGCATTCGAAAAGACAGACTGCTACATGGTGTCCGCCTTCTCAAACGCAAGAGTTGTCCCAGTTTGACCACACAGCAATAAGCTACAGACAGACTGCCGATCGTACTACTCAAACTGACTGGATTCCGATCACGCACTTGTTCGCGCCAAGATCTGCATGCGTTTCGGGGGATCACCCGGACGTATGCACTACCGATCGAACGTCGAAAATCGGCAACATCCTGCGCCGTTAGCCAAGTACCAGACTACTTTGTCAACACTGCTTGCTTCATCTTCTGAAGAAGGTCTCAATTCGCAATGGATGCGCATCAAAGATGCCTTAATTTCTGCCTGTAATGTCAGTTGTGAAATTGCTAGTCACCCTCCGAAAAACTGGATCACCACTGCCTCCTTGTCGCTGATAGACAGACGCCACTTGATCCCAGCCGACACCAGCTGTAGTGAGGAACGCCGATCCCTGGATGGAGCGTTGCGTAGGAGCTTACCGAAGGACCGTGAGACCTGATGGTGTGAACGTGCTAGAGAGACGGAACATGCTAATCACTATGGTAATACCAGCTGTTTCATCTCAACCGAGTCACCGAAAGCTTCTGATCCGGAGTAAGCGAAACAATCTGCGAAGTGGATGGCTCCCTTATCACTAACCCTCAACGACGGTTGGAGCGATGGCGGAACATTTTCGCTCGCAGTTTTTCTGCCCGCCAGCTCTATCGTTTTCCCCTGGGGTGGGCACTGGTGATGACTGGACTATCCCAACTGATCCTCCCTCAATCGCAATGAGGCTGGACCTTACCGCAATGCGATGGTTTGTGTGCCCCAAAGAACCATTGAGATATGCTGGGTGGTGCTTTTTTGCACCTTCATAGCCACTCATACCAGATTGGTCAATGGTTAAAGGCTAGACAAACTCAGCCTCCTGGTCCTCCAGGTAGCGGGTTGGAATGAGGGTGGCTCCTTATTCTTTAAAACGGACTCCTTGTTTCTCAACGCCAAACCCGCTGCCTTGCGATCAGGTTTTCGAGCGAAAGACTTTGGTTGAGAACCCTAATCGTTCTCCTGTCTAGACCTGGGCAACCTGACAGTATCCTGCCCAAGCAATACTATGGATTTTTCTTCAAACAGTTTCTTGATCCTCTGACCACCGCAGAGGACAATCAACGGTGCCCTATCTGCTGCATCGAGAAGGGTGGATAGGGGTTTGAATGCTACTGCTTAAGCCTTCCCGTCTTCTTATTCCCACGCTTACGCTTTTTCACTCTTACCGTCCGATTCCAACTTCACTTTTTTCCGCCCTGTTTTCAACCTCCCGATTCTTGACCCTCGCCCAACATGCTTTGCTAGGCGTTTATCTTTTAATTTCAACTCACATGCCAACGCGGAGCGTCACTCCTCTCCTGCCGACAAACCCATTTCCAACCAAGCAGTCCAAACCAGTTCATCGGCTTCCATTTGGAGCCCTCGGTCCTCCTCCATATTGGCATGCCTCAATGTACGCACATTATTAAAGATCGGTTAAAGGGAGCAGTTGCCCGAACATTAGAGACTCTTTCGATCGAGATCTGCTGCTTATCAGGGATCTACCTGCAAGACTCGAGCTCTGTGCTCACTTTGCGCTCCACTTCAAATGACGCATGCAGTATTTTCTCACTGCACCTATCCGGTGACGATGCCGCTTCAAGCACCGGCCAAGCCGGTGTTGGCAGTGCCCTGAGTACCCGGGCTGAAGCTGCTCTGGTTGATTGGATTCCAATCAGTAGCCGAATGTGTGCGGTCCGATTGGCTGGCTCGTTCAAAGCTTCGAGGTCGCGTGGGACTAATAGCTGTCTATTCATCATCGCTGCCTGCGCACTCACAAACTGTAGCGATGATTCGGTAAAGGATGACTTCTACCGCCAACTAACCCAGCTCCTTCGCCACAGAAGAAGCACGGAAACTGTAGTGCTGCCGGGGGATCTGAACGCAAAAGTTGGAAAATTGTCCACTGATAACAGTGAGTGGTTACTTCATTTATGTGAAGATGCCCGCTTATTTCTTGCGTGCACTAACTTCCGACACAGCACCCGCCGGAGAGTGACTTGGCGCCCACCAGCCTCGAACCAGCCTTGGACGTAGATCGTTCACATTGCTATCAGTTCCCACTGGAGAGGCTGCATCCAGAACTGTCGCTCGACTTGGAGCACATGTGTGGACACTGATCACGCACTTGTATGTGCTGACATGCGGATGCGTTTTGGCGGACGCCCACGACGACGCTGTGAGTGCATTGACACCAGCCAACTGAAAAGCCAGCTGTTCTGAATGCGTATCGAAGTATGCTGACATGTCAGTTGAGCAAGCGCTCACTGGAGACAATTGATGGTCACTGGTATCATGTTCACCAGACCTTGCTAGCAGCAGGCAAATCCTCATGTGGTTAGTCTAATAGCCAACTAGGATATTGAGTCTCTTCGCGGTCTCTGGAACTTATCGACGCTCGCCGGCATATCCCGGCTGCAAACGAACACAATGAAACTCGCAAACAGCTCCGAGCAAGACTCCGTGCTAGCCTGAAGAGAAACCGCGAATCTTGGTGGTCTCTTCGTGCGTCAGAGATGGAAGTGGCCGCTGCCATTGGCAACCATCGTAAGTTATTCTATCTGAATCGGGAGGCCGGCAGCAGGAGACCTGGTGTTAGTGAAACTATACGTTACGAGAGTGGACAGCCTATCCACAATTTGTCAAAACGTTTGAAGCGTTGGGCTGAGCATTTTGAAAAGTAATTTAATCGGCTAGAATTGTTCGATTCTTCGCCGGCCAGTGATCGCCCTGCTCCGTGGGCTGTCCCTTCGGATCCACCCTCTCGCTCAGAAGTCAAAAGTGAAATCGGACTGTCGAAGTTGAACAAAGCCGCGGGACCAGGTGACCTTCTCCCAGCTCTCTTCAAATTCGGAGGCTCTGCGCTTGTTGATGAATTACACGAGTTACTAGTGAAACTGTGGGAGCAGGAAACTGTCCCAACCGACTGGAGCCGCTCCGTTAGTCTTCCCAATTTCAAAAGAAGGCTCGCGTTTGGAATGCGGCAACCATAGCGGAATCAGTCTTCATCGCCTCCAAATTACTCGCCTCCATAATCCTTTACAGACTGACTGGCACAAGTAAAAACCAGATTCGTGAGGAGCAAGCCGGGTTTCGTCGGGGTCCTGACTGCATCGACCATATCTTCATATTGCGTCAGTTGTTGGAGCACCGTCACACATATTGGCGGCCCACCGTAGTCGTGTTCCTCGACATCAAAGGTGCCGACGATTCGGTTGATCGATGTGCCCTTTGGAATTGTCTACTCAGGAAAGGGGTGCCAGAGAAATATGTACATATTATCCGAGCATTATACGCGCGTAGCACGGGCAGAGTGAGGGCCTACGGCAATCTGTCGCCACCCTTCAATATCTCCAGCGGTGTAAGACAAGGATGCCCGTTGTCACCTTTTCTCTTCAATTTCGCTATTGACGAAGTCATGAAGATTGCATTCACAGGACATGACTTGGAAGGTGTGGAGCTACTCCCAGGAGAACGACTTCTTGACTTGGAGTATGCAGACGACATTGTCCTCATCTGTGACAGCTCCAGACGTGCCAAGCCGCGCTGGACAGATTAGCACTGGCTGTCAGCCGCTTCGGGCTTGCTTTGCACCATCGAAATGCAAAGCCTTCCTCCAAGATTGGCAGGGATCGCCTCCTGTGCTGACCCTTGGTGGGGATCAGTTAGAAGTCGTCCGGAAATTCAACTACCTGGGAAGTTGTAGCAGGACCCGTGGGACTGAAAAGACCACGAACCGTATAGCAAAAGCTAAGAGGTGCTTTGCTAACCTTCGCCACCTATGGCGGTAGCGCGACATTACTCTTGCTCTGAAGTGTACAGTGTACAATGTGGCGGTGAGTTCGACCTTACTGTACGGTTGCGAAACCTGGCCCCTAAGATAGACAGACATAAAGAGGCTAGTTACGTTCGACCATCGGTGCCTTCGCAGTTTGGCTCACATCTGGTGGGAACACCGCGTGAGTAACGAGCGTGTTCGACGCATTGTTTACGGCACAGGAAAAGGAACTGAACCACTCAGCACCGTCATTTCACGCACCAGGCTCCGATGGCTCGGTCACGTGTTGCGCATGCCAGCCCACCGACTTCTGCGACGTGCATTGCTTGCGCGCCGGGGAGGTGGATGGAAAAAGAGGAGGGGTGGCCAAGCGATGACTTGGTCCAGAGGAATGAAGGCCTTCACTTCTGAGCTGGCCTCGGTTGGAGCATCACGGCTCCCTGATTGGGGTCCAAAAGACGACGAACACGTTTGGCTGGGTACACTTGCCGACATGGCAAGGAGCCGACCTCAGTGGCGTTCCTGCTGTGAGTTTCTTTGTCCCTCCCCATCCCTTTTAGCCTCCCCCTCCACCTACGATCACATTTCGTAGCGTAACACATAATAATTTCTCTTTTTGCCTAGTAGTCGGCTGGTAACTTACCGGAACCATGCCTTCCGTTGCTGGTAGCCGGGTCGTGATGCGCTATAGAAGCTATGTTGGCGATAACTTCTTTCAGTGACTTATAAGCAGCGCGTGCTGCGGCAGGTAATTCGAATTTCTTGTGTTTCCCTCGGAGAAGGTCAGTGAGTGGTTGCATCAGCGATGCGCAGTTGGGTATGAACCGTCGGTAAAAGTTGACAAGCCCATCAAAACGCCTGAGCTGTTTGAAAGAATGAGGCTCGGGGTAGTCGATGATGGCTTGAATTTTATCCTGCAGTTGCACGACGCATGCAGAGGAGATACGATGGCCGAGGAAGTTTAATGAGTCGGCACCAAACGAACACTTTTCTGCGTTGATCGTCACTCCATGCTGAAATAAACGATCAAAAAGTGTTCGTACGTAGCGCATGTGCTCTTCTCGTGAAGAGCTCGCGACTAAAATGTCGTCGAAATATGCGTAAGCGAAGTCTAAGCCGCGACAAACTTGGTCGATGAAGTGCTGAAAAGTTTGTGCGGCATTCTTTAGACCAAATGGCACGCGCATAAACTCGAACAAACCAAATGGAGTAGTCACGTCAGTTTTAGCGATGTCCGCTTCGGCTACCGGGATTCGCTTGTATGCGCGTACCAAGTCGATTTTGCTGAAGATATTTTTATCTGCCAGACTGGCGGTGAGATCCACGGTGTGTGGGATCGGGTAGCGATCAGGCGTGATAACCGTATTCAAGGTTCCATAGTCGCCTCAAGGATGCCAGTCCCCCATGACCTACTTCGGGACCATGTGCAGAGGCGACGCCCGTGGGCTGTTGAACAGTCTAACTATACCGAGCTGAAGCATGTGGTCGAATTCAGCTCGTGCTGCACGTAGTTTGTCAGGAGCAAGCAGTCTTGGTCGTGCGCTAACTGGCTGAGCATGCGTGACTATGTGATGAGCGACCTCTATCGTGACCGGTGGAAGCTTCGCAGCTGGTCGTACCAGTCGCGCGTATTCAGACAGTAGGTTCGCATAATCTGATGGTATATCGGCGATCCGAAAAAAAGGAATGATTATCGGGGCGTCCGTAAGAAAGCCTTCAACCCCTAGTTTAGTACGGTCGTCTAAAAGTCTGTGGTGACCAGCATCAACAAGCAACTCAAAATGTCGGAGGAAGTCGCTACCGATAATTGCGAAGGGTACAGACGCAACCATGAAGACCAACTGGAAATCCCGGCGAAGATGGAGGTTCAGGTTCATCATGCGCTGACCGAATGAAGCTATCGGAGAACCGTTGGCCGCACGCTGGTTGTACGTAGGCTCTGAGTGCTTGTTGTTAACAGTCGCTGGGAAGACGCTGACTTCCACCCCCGTGTCGATGAGGAACGTGATGGAATAGCGCTGATCCTCAACGTAAAACAGGCGCTTTGCTTGGTTATTGACGGATACGTTTGTCATGCTAGTATGCGGGCTATTCGCTTTCCCTGAAGCAGCTGGGTCGTGCCTAATGCAGGGAGCCCGACAACGTCTAGCTCTTTCACCATATTGGTGATGATACCGACCTACTTCGACGGGTTTGGTATTAACTGGCTGAGAACGTGCAAGGAAAATGTTGCGCTTTCTTGCCGAACGAGGCGTACTCGGTGCAGGCACAGACGAGCCGCAATGAACGGTAGTCAAAACGTCGTCAGCATTTGACCGTGGCACACGCAGCTTTGAAGCCTTCATTGCTGCTAGCCTGCTGCGAAATAGCGCAATTTCCTCGACTTCAGGGTAAGATCGGCCTAACGACTGGGAGCAAATATTGTATTCGGTTTTCATCGGTGAGAATACGTCACCGGAGCTACTGGTCGTCTGCTGCAGGAAAAGGTTCGAACGCAGCGTCTGCCTTGGTAACTATTTCTCTCAGGGGTGTATCTATAAACACGGACAGCATTACCGGCAATGGCTCTGGCCGTCGCAACGAGACTGCACCTTAGGTGGTGAGAGGGTTTGCGTACCTCATTGACCCAATGAGCTATACTGGAAGATGCATCCAGGCATCTTGAGAGCTACTCCTACCAGGTTTGTCAATGGTGAGAGGTCAGACAAACTCAGTCTCCTGGTACTCCAGGTTGGGGTTTGAACTGGGATGGCGACCATTTCTATAAAACGAAATCATTGCCAGCTGCCTTGCGGGCAGGCTACTGAGCAAAAGCCTTTGGATGAGGACCCTAATCGTCCTCCCGTCTAGGCCTGGGCGTCCTGACAGAATCTCAGACCACATACAACCATGACATTTTCTTCAAACCTAAACTTCATCCTGCATCGGCCGTCGCGCAGATTATCAAGGGTCGCCTTATCTGCTGCATACAGCAGGGCGGATAAGCGAAAACATGCTAATGCTGGCGCCGCCCTTCTTTCTTTTTCACCTGTTCCTCTTACTCCCATCCCGACCCCTATTACTAACCTTCCTTCTATAATTCCCAGCTTAATTGACAGCAACCGAAGTGCCACTGGAGTAGAGCCATCTGCAGCCACCATCCCACCGCAACCATCGGACGCCTATCGGCAAAAGTCCCTTATAAGGCCACGCTGTCCCGTTTCCATGGCGAAGTTCAACGTTCGCACTCTAAGACAAACAGGTCAGCAGGCTGCACTCGCACGCACCTTGGACACACTGGGTATTGATATGTTGTGTGTCCGAAACTAGAATCAATAACCCTAACGGGGTTATTGAATTAACTGCATCCGGCTTATCCTCTCGTTATTGGTTGCACGCATCCGGAGACGCCGATGCAGCACTCACGGATCAAGCTGGTGTAGGTATCATTCTCAGCTCCAACGCTGCGCCATCGTTGGTTGATTGGATTCCGATGAACAGCCGTTTATGTGCAGCCCAATTGACGACATAAGCTAAGGTTGGTTCACGAGGCAGTACAAAACGCTGTTTGTTTGTGATTTCCGCTTATGCTCCCACCGACTGCAGTTCTGATGCTGTCAAGGACAAATGCTATCACGAACTGAACGCGCTACTACGTAGTGCTACTAGTTCAGATATTATAGTAGTTGCAGGGGATATGAACGCACAAGTAGGGCACCTGAGCTCTTCAGAAGCTCAACTGGGTGGTAACTGTGAGCTTAACTCCAAACGGACTGACAACGGTGAGCGTTTGCTGCAACTGTGTGCGGAGCACCAGTTGTTTCTTACTAGCACTGCTTTTAGACACAGTGGGCGCCGAAGTGCCACTTGCTGTCCTCTTATAGCTGACCGGCGATGGACCCAAATTGACCACATAGCCATAAGTTACAGATGGCGTGGTTCCATCCTGGATTGCCACTCGTAATGGATTACTTGTGGCGACTCTGAACATGTCTTGGTGCGTTGTCGTCTCTTCATGAAATTTACGGGAGGCGTACAAAGCGTCCCCTACGATTGGCAACGGAGAAATTGTCTCAGCCCTCTGTCAGGCAAGCCTATCGAGAAGTACTGCATACCGAACTTCCGCTGTCTTGTCCTAATGACACTGAGCTTCGGTGGAATAGGATTTCGGTCGTCATGCACGACGCAGGAGCATCTGCTTGTGGCACTATCCATCGTCACCGCACCAGTCACTGGACATCCGAGAGGTCCGTGAACCCCTTGGAATCTAGAAGACAACTCCCAGGTGGCTCTGAACACAATGTGACCAGACGGACTATTAGGCGTGAACTAAAGCAGAGCCTACGTGCTGACAAGGAAGCCTGGTGGACCAGTCGGGCTCCAGAAATGAAGGAGGCAGGAGCAGTAGACAATTACCGCAAGCTCTTCCAGCTAATCCGCACCACTGGTCCCAGTAAACCAGGCGTCAGTGAGACAATCAGAGACAGCGCGAGTACGCTGATACACAATAAGGAGCGCCGTATGGCTCGTTGGGCGGAACACTTTCAAGATCAGTTCAGCTGGCTCCCTGTTCTCGGACCTCTTCCTACTCACGGGCTGCATGACTTGCCGTGGACGGTTACTTTAAAACCTCCGTCAGAGGCCGAGGTCCGAAACACGATCACAGCCCTCAATCGTTTTCGTGCCGCTGGCCCGGACTCCCCACCACCTGCACTATTTAAGGATGGAGGTGGGGTCCTCTGCAAAGCACTGACCTCCCTATTCGAACGTATCTGGAACGAAGAGAGTGTGCCGGCTAATTGGAGCGAATCGATTATAGTGGCAATATACAAGAAGGGCAGTCGCACAGACTGTTCTAACCACAGGGGTATTAGCCTAACGTCAGTGATGACAAAATTATTGGCCTCGATTATCGTTCGTCGCCTCACTGCAGAACGGGAATCTCGGATTAGGGAAGAGCAGGCCGGTTCCCGACTAGGACGTGGCTGTATAGACCATATATCCACTTTGCGGCAAGCGCTAGAGCAGCGCCTCGCATACCGCAGACCGACAATAGCTGTACTCCTCGATTTCAAGAGTGCGTTCGATTCAGTCGATCGATCGATTCGGTCCGAAATACTTGCGTGAAAAGGTGTTCCCACGAAATACGTGAACATCCTTCGTGCTCTATACTCGAACACTACCGGCCGCATCAGGGTTTACGGTGTCCTATCCGATAGCTTTCCGATCACAAGTGGCGTTCATCAAGATTGTCCGATTTCCCCTTTTTTGTTCAATTTCGTCGTGGATTCTATCATGGAGTGTTCACTTGCGGAATCTCACAATGTAGGCGTTGAAGTGCTGCCTGGTGAAAGGTTAGTTGATCAACATTATAAGGACGATATCGTCTTGCTTTTCGACGAGGTCAGGGCGGTCCAAGCAACCCTGAATAGCCTGTCCAGAGTGGTCCCATTATTTGGTATGCACTTCGCACCTTCAAAGTGCAAAGTGTTGCTGCAGGACCACCAGCCACTTGATGACCCCTTGACGCTTGCTAACAAGGAACTCGAGGTGGTTGATCATTTCACTTATTTCAGCAGCTGCATCAGCAATGATGGGCGCATAGAAACTGAGGTCAGCTCACGCATTGCAAAATCCAGAGCTACCTTCTTTGGCGACAGAAGAGAGTTTCCCTCCGTCTGAAAAGCCATGTATACAAGGCCACAGTGAGGGCTCTTCTACTCTGTGGTAATGAAACTTGGCCCCTTCGGTCTGAGGCGGCTTCAAGTCTTTGATCTTCGTTGTCTGCGAAGCACTGCTGGAGTAGGATGGCACCAGCGTGTCCGCAACGATGATGTGCATAGGCGAGTACTATGTGGTGATAATCATGCTAGTTCCCTAGAACAACAGATAGCACTGAATAAGTTGCGTTGGCTCGGGCACGTGATACGTATGCCCGGTCGCCGCTTACCTAGGAGGGCCTTGTTCAGTCTACCAGGTGTCGGATGGCGCAAGGCTCGAGGTGGACAGAAGTTGACTTGGCAGCGGGAAATGAAGTCACTGATGACCAAACTGGGTGCCGTTGGTACGTCTCGTCTTCCGGGCTGGAGTCCACGTGAATCGCCTTGTGCTTGGCCCGAGATTATAGAACATGGCTCGCAGTAGACACCAGTGGCGCGTCTGCTGTCGTCTCCTAATTGGATTGCCTGTTTAAAGTGTGTGGTGCTGTTATCTGCGGGGTAATGGCTGATTATGACGCGTGGCAGTGAAAGTCGCAAGGAAGCTGTCTCACCGATGCCGCCTTATCTATGCACGATAGCCAGCTGTTTGTGACGGTACGTTGTCTACACAAGGAGTAGGCGCCTTGACCCTGAATGTTTGCTTAGGGCATTGGGGTTTTCAGGTAAGTCACCCTTCTCTCCCTCTTCTTATTCCTTTTTTCATAGGCCCTCATGGTTGTATGGCAGCAAGCATCAGTTCAAATGGCTGATGTACTACTGTTGTTGATTGTTGTTGTCAATGGCTCTGGGAGACGTGCGAACCACAGCTTGTAGTGGAGTGAAAACTAGTCTTAGACTACCGCACCGGGAGGAAAGAATTAGTGTCAGATAGAAGTATCAACACGCTGACTTTCAGTAGTGACGGTTGGACTAACTCTACTGATATTGCACACTCCCTGATACGTTATTCCAGTGTTGGTTCCGCGAAGCTCAGACTATCCAAGCACACAAACAAAGCAATCGCAACACGCCGCCGAAGGAAAGCAGAACGCGTCGTTCGAGGTAGAGAATTGTGTATATGAAAAAACGGCCAATTAAAACGACTGTACAAGACACATAGAAAAACGAAATGAGAAAAGCGCAAAAAATTAAAAAGCTATGAACACTACAGGACTCCCCCCCCCTAGAGCGCGAGTGGGCAAGCGGATGCTCGAAATGTACGCCTCACTGATTGTAAAACGCTAGTTTAGAAGGAAGAACCGCCGTACGACCAAAACGTGTGCATTTTTTGTGTGTGAGTGGTTGCAGGGGGTTGCGAAGAAAGGACACTGGGATCACACATAGGCTGTGTAGGAGGAGTGCTCGGCGATGGATTATCTTCGGGGACAGATGCGTCTGAATGTTGCTGAGACGGAAGAGGTTCGATGTAAGCAGGTTTCAAGCGATCGATGCTTAGAGTCTTTGCAACCATTTCGGTCCAACACAAAATACTTGTCCTTGCGGTCGATAACCTTGTAAGGACCCTCGTAGGGTGGCGTCAGAGGTTTACGAACAGTGTCGATGCGCACAAGAACGTAGTGACAGTCGCGAAGACCAGGATGGACCTGTGGGTTACGAGGCGTGAGTCGTGGAGGTGTTGGGCGTACCGAGCTGAAGTGACTCCTCAGGCGTGTGACATAGGATGTAGGATCCATTTCTTCAGTGACCCTTGAATCCAACACGATCTCTCCAGGAAGTCTAAGTGGCGTGCCAAAAACTAACTCAGCAGGGCAACAGCCTATGTCTTCCTTGACCGTGTTACGCATGCCAAGTAGGATTATTGGCAAACGCTCCGACCATTGCGTGCTCGACTGAGAAACGGTAATCGAAGCTTTCAGTTGGCGATGGAAGCGTTCGACCAAACCATTGGCAGCAGGATGGTAAGCGGTTGTGCGTATGTGAGAACAACCGAGCAAACGACTTCGGTCACGAAACAAAGAAGTGAACTGCGGACCTCTGTCTGTCGTGATAGTAGCAGGTGTGCCAAAGAAGGAAATCCACGTTTCGATGAAGGTTCGCGCTACTGTTTCAGTGGAAACGTCTCGTAATGGCACTGCATGCAGCCAACGTGTAAATCTATCAACACATGCCAGCAAGTATTGAAAACCGTTGGAAAGGGGCAAAGGACCAACGATATCCAAATGGACATGCCTGAAGCGAGCATCCGGTGATGAAAAGGTGCCAGGGACAGTGATCGTATGGCGATGGATCTTGCTGGTCTGACAAGTAACACAGTGCTTTGCCCACTGTTGGATGTCAGAGCGCATATTAGGCCAAACAAAGCGATCTGTGATCAACTTAACAGTAACCCGAATGCCTGGGTGCGAGAGCCCGTGGAAATGATCGAAAACAATTCGGCGGTAACGTTGGGGAACGTACGGTTGGGGCTTAGCCGTAGACATGTCACAATGAACTTTAGAGTCAGTTAAGAAGCGGCAGAAGAGTAAGTTTGATCGAAGGATTTGAGTTCATTTGTATAAACTCAGAATCTCCCTCTTGATGAGCAGCGATTTCCTCCAGATCAAATGTCGGACGTGAAAGTTCGTGAATTCCAATGCGGGACATTGCGTAGGCTACAACGTTGTCAGTGGCGTCTAGATGACGGTTGTCAGTAGAGAACTGCGATATGTAATCAAGGTGTCGGGTTTCACGAGGGGAAAAACGGTCCGAAGAACCCCGAAAGGCAAAAACAAGTGGCTTGTGATCAGTTAGAATGGTAAATGAACGACCTTCAAGGTGTCGAAAGTGTTTAATGGAGAGATAGATGGCCAGAAGTTCTCTTTCGAAGATACTATACCTAGTTTGTGCGGGTTGTAATTTACGGGAGAAAAAGGATAGTGGTTTGGGATGACCATTGATGAGTTGTTGCAGAACGGCTCCAACTGCGGTTTGTGACGCATCAGTTTTAAGGATGAGGTGTATTAACATCAATCCGTAAATGGCTCAACGCTGTGATGTTAGACAAAGCATGGTTAATCTTGTCGAAAACGTCTATTGCTTCGTTCGTGGGTTTGAATTTTCAAGTCTTTCCTTTAAGCAAGTCGGTTAAAGCAGTTTAGAGCAATCAGGTATAAAGCGGCCGTAATAATTCACCATACCGAGGAAACGGCGCAGGCTTTTGTAGGACTGTAGCATCGGATACTCCGTGATTGCTTTTGTTTTCTCCGGGAGTGGACTGATTCCGGTGCGATCGATTCGATGACCGAGAAAAGTAACACTGGACTGGCCGAAGACACATTTGTCCACGTTGATGGCAACGCCATAATGATCAAAACGCTCAAAAATTTGGCGAAGACGAGAGAGATGTTCTCCGTGGTTAGAGCTGGCCACGAGAATGTCATCGATATAAGCAAAAACGCAATCAAGTCCGCGGAGAACTTGGTCAATGAATCGTTGAAATGTTTGTGCGGCGTTTCGTAGTCCAAAAAGCATACGGAAATATTCAAAAAGACCGAAGTGGGTGGTTATAGCTGTCTTGGGAATGGCATCAGGGGCGACAGGAATTTGGTAATATGCCCGGACCAAGTCATTTTTAGAGAAAATTGCTTTGCCGTCTAGGCCAATAGAAAAGTCGTGAATATGTGATACCGGATACCTGTCAGGGACAGTGACATTATTAAGCTGACGGTAATCACCACAAGGTCGCCAATCTCCGCGAGACTTTTTGGGGACCATGTGCAAAGATGAAGACCACGGGCTATTAGAAGGCCGGACGATACCAAGACGGAGCATGTGCTCAAACTCGGCTTTGGTGTTAGCCAGTTTATCGGGTGGTAGTCGGCGAGGTCGAGAAGTGACCGGTGGTCCACGAGTAACGATGTGGTGCACAATCTCGTGTTTAGGTGCGGGACAATTATTGGACGGCAGATACAACGCGGGGAACTGTTGGAGTAACTCGGTGAACACAGTGTTAGTAGGTAGAGTCATGCGAAATCCGATCGAGCTGATCGAAGTGGCTCTGCCCGGAGTGGTGAGGGAGGTGATACTATCACGAAGTTCCCTATTGCTTAAGTCGACGATAATACCAAACTGGGTGAGGAAATCGACACCGATAATGGGGCGTTGTACATCTGCGATCAGCAAAACGAAAGAAAATGTTCGTCGAAGACCATGACATTTTCTTCAAACATAAACTTCATCCTGCATCGGCCGTCGCGCAGATTATCAAGGGTCGCCTTATCTGCTGCATACAGCAGGGCAGATAAGCGAAAGCATGCTACTGCTGGCGCCTCCCTTCTTTCTTTTCCACCTTTTTCTCTTGCTCCCATCCCGTCCCCCATTACTAACCTTCCTTCTATAATTCCCAGCTTAATTGACAGCAACCGAAATGCTACTGGAGTAGAACCATCTGCAGCCACCATCCCACAGCACCTATCGGATGCCTATCGGCAAAAGTCCCTTATAAGGCCACGCTGTCCCCTTTCCATGGCGACATTCAACGTCCGCACTCTAAGACAAACAGGTCAGCAGACTGCACTCGCACGCACCTTGGACACACTGGGTATTGATGTGTGTTGTGTGTCCGAAACTAGAAGCAATAACCCTAACGGGGTTATTGAATTAACTGCATCCGGCTTATCCTCTCGTTATTGGTTGCACGCATCCGGAGACGCCGATGCGGCACTCACGGATCAAGCTGGTGTAGATATCATTCTCAGCTCCAAAGCTGAGTCATCGTTGGTTGATTGGATTCCGGTGAACAGCCGTTTATGTGCAGCCCAATTGACGACATAAGCTAAGGTTGGTTCACGAGGCAGTACAAAACGCTGTTTGTTTGTGATTTCCGCTTATGCTCCCACCGACTGCAGTTCTAATGCAGTCAAGGACACATTCTATCACGAACTGAACACGCTGCTACGCAGTGCTACTAGTTCAGATATTATAGTACTTACAGGCGATATGAACGCACAAGTAGGGCACCTGAGCTCTTCAGAAGCTCAACTGGGTAGTAATTGTGAGCTTAACTCCAAACGGACTGACAACGGCGAGCGTTTGCTGCAACTGTGTGCGGAGCACCAGTTGTTTCTTACTAGCACTGCTTTTAGACACAGTGGGTGCCGAAGTGCCACTTGGCGTCCACCTGTAGCTGATCAGCGATGGACCCAAATTAACCACATAGCCATAAGTTACAGGTGGCGCGGTTCCATTCTGGATTGCCGCTCGTACTGGAGTACCTGTGTCGACTCTGACCATGCCTTGGTGCGTTGTCGTTTCTCCATGAACTTTATCGGAAGGCGCACAAATCGTCTCCCCCGATTGGCAACGGAGAAATTGTCTCAGCCCTCTGTCAGGCAAGCGTATCAAGAAGCACGGCATACCGAACTTCCGCTGTCTTGTCCTAATGATACTGAACTTCAGTGGAATAGGATCTCGGCAGCCATGCACGACGCAGGAGCATCTGCTTTGTGGCACTATCAGGCGTCATCGCACCAGTCACTGGATATCCGAGAGGTCCGTGAACCCCTTGGAATCTAGAAGACAACTCCCAGGTGGCTCTGAACACAATGTGACCAGACGGGCTATTAGGCGTGAACTAAAGCAGAGCCTACGTGCTGACAAGGAAGCCTGGTGGACCAGTCGGGCTCCAGAAATGAAGGAGGCAGGAGCAGTAGACAATTACCGCAAGCTCTTCCAGCTAATCCGCACCACTGGTCCCAGTAAACCAGGCGTCAGTGAGACAATCAAAGACAGCGCGAGTACGCTGATACACAATAAGGAGCGCCGTATGGCTCGTTGGGCTGAGCACTTTGAACATCAGTTCAGCTGGCCCCCTGCTTCCGGATCTCTTCCTACTCAGGTGATGCAGGACGAGTCATGGACGGTTAGTTTAGAGCCTCCGTCGGAGGCCGAGGTCCGAAACGCGATCACAGCCCTCAATCGTTTTCGTGCCGCTGGCCCGGATTCCCTACCACCCGCACTATTTAAGGATGGAGGTGAGGTCCTCTGCAAAGCACTGACCTCCCTATTCGAACGTATCTGGAACGAAGAGAGTGTGCCGGCTAATTGGAGCGAATCGATTATAGTGGCAATATACAAGAAGGGCAGTCGCACAGACTGTTCTAACCACAGGGGTATTAGCCTAACGCCAGTGATGACAAAATTACCGGCTTCGATTATCGTTCATCGCCACACTGCAGAACGGGAATCTCGGATTAGGGAAGAGCAGGCCGGTTTTCGCCCAGGACGTGGCTGTATAGACCATATATTTTCTTTGCGGCAGGTGCTAGAGCAGCGCCACGCATACCGCAGACCGACAATAGCTGTACTCCTCGATTTCAAGAGTGCGTTCGATTCAGTCGATCGATCGATTCTGTTCGAAATACTTGCGTGAAAAGGTGTTCCCACGAAATACGTGAACATCCTTCGTGCTCTATACTCGAACACTAGAGGCCGCGTCAGGGTCTATGGTGCCCTATCGGATAGCTTTTCGACTACAAGTTGCGTTCGTCAGGGTTGCCCGATTTCCCCTTTTTTGTTCAATTTCGTCGTGGATTCTATCATGGAGTGTTCACTTTCGGAATCTCATGATGTAGGTGTTGAAGTGTTGCCCGGTGAAAGGTTAGTTGATCTACATTATGCGGACGATATCGTCTTGCTTTTCGACAATGTTGAGGCGGCACAATCAACCCTGAATAGCCTGTCCAGAGTGGTCCCATTATTTGGTATGCACTTCGCACCTTCAAAGTGCAAAGTGTTGCTACAGAATCACCAGCCACTTGATGACCCCTTGACGCTTGCTAACGAGGAACTCGAGGTGGTTGATCAATTCACTTATCTTGGCAGCTGCATCAGCAATGATGGGCGCATAGAAACTGACGTGAGCTCACGCATTGCAAAGGCCAGAGCTGCCTTCTTGAACCTGCGTCATCTTTGGCGACAGAAGGGAGTTTCCCTCCGTATGAAAGGCCGTGTATACAAGGCCACAGTGAGGGCTCTTCTACTCTGTGGTAATGAAACTTGGCCCCTTCGGTCTGAAGATCTGAGGCGCCTTCAAGTCTTTGATCATCGTTGTTTGAGAAGCATTGCTGGAGTAGGATGGCACCAGCGTGTCCGCAACGATGATGTGCGTAGGCGAGTACTAGGTGGTGATGATCATGCTAGTTCCCTAGAGCAACAGATAGCACTGAATAAGTTGCGTTGGCTCGGGCACGTGCTACGAATGCCTGGTCACCGCTTACCTAGGAGGGCCTTGTTCAGTCTACCAGGTGTCGGATGGCGCAAGGCTCGAGGTGGACAGAAGTTGACTTGGCAGCGGGAAATGAAGTCACTGATGACCAAACTGGGTGCCGTTGGTCCGTCTCGCCTTCCGGGTTGGAGTCCACGTGACTCACCTTGTGCTTGGCTCGAGACTTTACAGGACATGGCTCGCAACCGACACCAGTGGCGCGTCTGCTGCCGCCTCCTAATCGGATTGTCTGTTTAAAGTGTGTTTGGTGCTGAGTTATCTACGGGGTAGTGACTGATTATGACGCGTGGCAGTGAAAGCCGCAAGGAAGCTGTCTCGCCGATGCCGCCTTATCTTTGCACGATAGCCAGCTGTTTGTGACGGAATGTTGTCTACACAAGGTGTAGGCGCCTTGACCCTGGATGTTTGCTTAGGGCATTAAGGTTTTCGGGTAAGTCCCCCTTCTCTCCCTCTTCTTATTCCTTATTTCATAGGTCCTCATGGTTGTATGGCAGCGAAGCATCAGTTCAAATGGCTGATGTACTGCTGTTGATGATGATGAAGATCGAGAGTAAGCAATTTCTGACCGTAGGTCTGGATTCTAGCGTTATTAGCCGCCTGGAGAGTAGGTCCTGTGGGAAGAGGTAGCGTTTTTCCATTCCACTAGGCAGAACGCTGACCTCAGCTCCAGTGTCAACCAAGAATGAAAGGTTGGCTGTGGAATCACGGACAAAAAGCAGGCGAGTAGATGTGCCAGCCGAAGTCGTCGCCATTACTGGCTGGCTGGGGCGTTTCTCTGTTGAGCCTTGGGGAAGGCTTTCGGATGCGAGCAACCAGGAGGACAATTTTTAGCGGCATCACCAAAACGTCGATGATAATAGCAAATATGCTGTCCAGTGTTCCTAGCGTGTCTGTTTCTGCTTCTCGAAGTGGATCTAAAACTTCGACTGCGGGGGCGACGTCCTCTCTTAATGACGAGTTCAAGTATGGACAGTTTCAGACAAATGGATTCAATGGGATCTGATGACGAGGAAGTCTCAGGTGGGGTGACAACAGCGTGATAAACTGGGCGTTGAAAGAAACACTCATGGACTTTGCCGGCCGTTTCTCCTAGTTTTTCAAGTGACAAATCGTCAGCGGATACAGCGAGAATCGCCGTAGTGTTGGATGGAAGATATTTTAGCCACAATTGACGTAAGACGCTATCGTCGACTTTAAAGGAACCTACGAGAGAGCGCATATAACGGCGAAGCTGTGAAGGTGAACGATCACCCAGTTCAACTCCGGAGAGAAGTTGATGAAGTTTGGTCTCATCAGAAGCCGTAAGGCGTTTCAAAACGGCAGCCTTAAGATTATCATAGGGGGAATCGGTAGGAACAGGGTCGAGTAGGTCTACCACATCGGCGGCTATGTGCGTGGGAGGATGGGCAGCGACGTAGGAAAACATAGAAGTTTGAGAAGTAATCCTACGGCAACGGAAAAGAGCTTCTAACTGTAAAAACCAGACGTATGCATAGTTAACGTCAAAAGCGGGTAAGGAAAAACCAACAACATTTTCAGAAAAGTCAGTGTGGGGAGTGGTACTGGACGACATTATGCAGGCGAGAAAAGTTCCAGTAAGAAAAAAGAGAAAAACAGGGGTCACCAAATATGTAGTGGAATGAAAACTTGTCTTACACTACCGCACCAGAAGGAAAGAATTAGTGTCAGATAGAAGTATCAACACGCTGACTTTCAGTGGTGACGGTTGGACTAACTCCACTGATATTGCACACTCCCTGATACGTTATTCCAGTGTTGGTTCCGCGAAGCTCAGACTTTCCAAGCACACAAACAAAGCAATCGCAACACGCCGCCGAAGGAAAGCAGAACGCGTCGTTCGAGGTAGAGAATTGTGTATATGAGAAAACGGCCAATTAAAACAACTGTACAAGACGCATAGAAAAACGAAATGAGAAAAGCGCAAAAAATTAAAAAGCTATGAACACTACAAGCTCCTTTACCCTTCTTCGCTCAAGAATAAGGGACCAGCGATGCGCTGAAGTTCGCGGAGCAACGCTGACGGCTTGCGATCTCCAAGCTTGAGACCACTGAGCTGTTCAAATCGAGCTCGTGTGTTAGGCCGCAACTCTTTTAAAATCAAGAACGAAAGACCGAGGGTGAACAATTGTTTTCGATGATTCATCTTCAGACCTGTACAATCATATAAAATCACTTGCTTCATCGTTCCATACTTTGCCTCATTCGATGGGCAGAGTAGAATGTCCTCAATCAGCGTCACATCTGACGAAGGAAGGCGTGGGAGGAGCTGATTGTACCTCGGATCGTCCACCGTAATGCCCTTATTTTCCAGTCCGATCTCGAATATCGTAAACCAAACCTCCGGGCTGTGTTCCATGAAACTTGGGTCAGTCAAAGTAAGCATGTTTACGCTGCGAAACGACTCAGATGCTACTCGCTGAATGTGAGTCGAAAAGATAAATGAACAAAAACACGATAAAAGTACTATAATTACGCAAGAAACGATGAATACAGGTATACAATCGAGAAAAAAGAACGAACTCACCAAAAAATAGAAAAGGAGGAAAAATAGTTGAATTCGCGCTTGCGATTCGGGGTCACCAATTTGTAGTACTAGTAAATACTAGCCCGAGACGGTGCAGGCAATTAAGCGCGGAATATAAGAAGGCAATCGGAGTCGGGCACAGCGGGCTATATTCCCTAGGCTACAAGAAGGCACGGACGGAGGAAGCGAGACAAGAGCGAACACGTGAGTGTAATATGTTCCGTAGCGCAGGTTCGTGGTCCCGACAAGGACTCCGGACTGTAAGCGAATATTAAGCAAAGCTCAACAACCGAAATGTAAACGCATATACGACGACGATGCTCCGATGAGGCGAATACCAGAGCGAACGAACGGAGCGGAAACACTTGTATTCCGCGACATGACAGGTCAGGTCAGGTCAGATGGACAATAGAGGCTTCCGCCTAACGACCGTCCAGTTCTTGTGCCGGTAAGTGAAGCGGCCCCCGGCACTTCGACTTTGGATTGTCTCTTCTTGCTTCTGCAATGGAATGAAGCAAGAACAAGAGCAAGCTCTGCACTTTCATATGCCAGCATCAAAATACACTACATATTAAAATACAACTACAATATCTCTGGAAAAAGGATGGACCAACAATTGTCTAAGCTCCTTTTGAAGGCTTCTACGGTCTCAGACTCCACTAAATCAGAAGGAAGTTTATTCCAGTAGTTAACTACCCGGTCCGTAAAAAACTTTGCCCTGATGTCCAAACGAGCTCTGTGATGTTTAAGCCTCAGGCGATGCCCGCGCAGATGGTCTGACGTAGCCAGCTCAAACAGATGGGTGGAACTAATACCACTAAGTCCCTTAATGATCTTAAACGTTTCTATCAAATCCCCTCTCAACCTACGCCGTCCCAGGGAAAATAATCCTAAGCTACTTAGACGATCTCCATAAGACTTCCCTCGTTGACCTTCAATCATCCTGGTCGCAAGTTTCTGAATCTTTTCTATACAAATGATGTCACTACGGAGGTACGGTGACCAGGCATGAACACAATACTCCAGATGTGGCCTGACCACTGCTTTATATAAGGGCAAGAATACTTCTGCTTTAGTGTTACTCAGCGCCCTCCTAAGACGAAATAATTCGTGTCGTGCTTTATTGGCAGCATGGCGACACTGTGCCGAAGGCTTAAAATTGTTCGCTACGATGACACCTAGATCACGGGCTTCGTCAGTGCACCGCAATGATAGAAATCCCACAGGAGACTGAACTGCAATTCCGCTACCACTACTAGTCAATAGTTGACATTTGTCGGCATTTAGAGGTAGGTCCCATTGACTTGACCAATTCACCACAGTGAGGATGTCCTTAGCCAATGTCGCACGGTTTCCCCTACTGACTAGCTTCAAGTCGTCTGCGAAGATGTAGCAGGGGTCCTCAAGAAGAGGAGCCAGGTCATTTATAAACATAAGAAACAACAATGGACCCAGAACCGAACCTTGAGGGACACCGCTGTAGGCATGACCAACACTAGAACTCGCTTCCCCAACGCTGACTCTGAATGTCCTTCCACGTAAGAATTCAGAGAGCCATAGCAGTAGTTGAGGATGCAATCCAAACCATGTCAGCTTCTCAATTAAAAATCGATGATTCACGGAGTCAAAGGCTTTACTGAAGTCCAGATAACACACCTCGACCGATATCCCATCATCAAGACAACGGGTAATCTCGTCCAAAAAGCACAATAAATTGGTAAGACAAGACTTCTTTTTGAGAAAGCCATGCTGTTCCGCTCTAATTAGATTGTGCTCAGTCAAGTGCTCACAGATCCTGTTCCTTATAAGCTTTTCCAAGCATTTCAGCATGATGCTGGTCAAACTAACAGGTCTATAGTTAAGAGGCACCGACTTAGAACCCCCTTGTGGATGGCAACAATAGTCGCCTCCTTCCAATCACGTGGCAGCTTGCCTTCTTGAAGAGACTGGTTGAATAGCTCCACTATGGGATACTGGAGGATATCAGCCAGAGGCTTAACTATGGCGGGATGTACGCTATCAGGACCGGCTGATTTATAAGGGTTCAAATTGGCCAGCACTGTGAAGACCTCTGACACATTGAGAATAATTTCCCGCATTGTGTAGCTAGTTGAGCAGTGCGGTAGTGATGGCAAGGCTGACCCACTATCCTTCCGATGCAGGCTTTGGTAGACACGTAGCAGCAATTCTACTTTATCGACGTCGTCTACAGCCTGGGTACCGTCCTCCATGGTCAGACAGCCGACCACCTCTCTTAAAGAAGCCTTTGACTGGACATAACTGTAATAACACTTGGGATTAGTTTTCGCAAGTTTGGCCAACCTAAGCTCATATGAGTACTTCGCCTGCCGCTGTAACTTAATAGCCATGTTTCGACACCTTTTGTACTGCAGCCAACGTCGAAAGCCCCAAGTTTCTTGATATTTTCTCCACTCAGCATTGCGCCTCTTTATCGCTCTATCAATTTTTCTTCTCCACCATCGGGGTTTCCCAAGATGTCTCCTGGGGCGAAGAGGAGCAAATTCATTCAGTAACTGTACAAGTCCACTTTTAAGTAGAAGCCACCTCTGTTCCAAAGTGGCCTTGTCCTGTTCAGGGACCCAAGTGATCTGAAGGGCTCGATCCCGCAGCTTCGTAAAATCAATACGATTTAAATCTCTTCCCATTCGACGGTTCTCTGCAAGCCTCGGTGTGTCCAGAGAAAAGGTCAAAACACAATGATCACTCTTACCTATGGGTGGCTCCACGCATAGGTCAGTTAAGTGACCATGTCTGGCGATCACGATATCAAGGGTTGAAGGGGTACTCCCAGTACGACTTCTAGTAGGGACATTGACGTATTGCTCGAAGGCATTTACGTGCATCCAATCTACTAGTTCCTTCTCTAAAGTACCCACTCTGTTTTCAGCATGCTGCCAACCAGCATGCGGAAGGTTTAGGTCACCGACGATCAGAAAATTAGGTGCGGCTATTGCCGCCTGTCTTAGTAACGTACCAAGATCCCTGTCCTCTTCTCGGGTAGAGGATGGGCTACGATAAACACATACTATAATCCCCAATTTACCCCATGCTCTTAGATAGCAGGATACCGCCTGAACATTAGCAGAACTCATGGTAAATGGAGCCTCCCAGTGTTTGTATTGGCACTTTATAAGCAAGAGTACTCCTCCACCAGTCTGATACCCGGGCCTGTCAGCCCTGTAGCACGCAGTCTATAAGCAGATCACCAATAAAGTCATCTGAAGAGAGCCAGGACTCGGACACAGCTGCCACATCAACATGCTCACAACGTGTCACTAATTCCCCCCATTTGTTACGCATACTACAACAATTAGTGTACCACACGCTTAGTCTCTCCGAACGCGGTTGTTTCCCCTCGGACGTAGAGCCTGAGGGGATAACCCGTTTTTTGTACCATTTCATTTCGATCAGCTGCCTGAGTCGATGAATCAACGCTGGGCTGCTGTAATGCATTACGGGATAATCCCTTTCCTGGCTTCGCCCGCCTGGGCTTACTGGATAAACTCCCGATGGGTTTCCTCCCATTTACCTGAGTCGACCTAACAGCACTGCACTTCGGATTATCTGTACGGTCCAATTTAGGTGTGGCAAGTTTTTCAATTATCCTATCATTTTGTGAAAAGGGCATACCACCCATAGACTTTGGTGCCACTACTGTCGAGCATGAGGCCTCGATTGTTTTTGAACGCACCGGCTGAAGTCCCATTGCCGCACCTTCACTACCCTGTTCCGCCATAGAGGTGTGATTCACATTTCCATCAAGAGCAAGTTTCTCCACAACCAAATGCAGGCCAGGAGTTATCTCGCTGGCGTCTTGTGAAGGGGGTTGTCCAGACAAGCTGACTGTTCTTGCCACAGGAGAGCAAACGCTAGAGTTTTTCTTAGGTGTCTGCATAACGTGAGGCTCACTATCATGAATTCCAACGTGAGACCGCAGATTCGTTAGCCAAGCTGGTATTAGTACCTTCTAACCGGCTCAGCCGAGGAGCTTTAGCCTTCGAAGTTAGTGTGTCCGGTGCTATTTGATACCGACCATTTGTCTGACTTGCAACCAATCCAGCCCTGTTAAGTAGAAGGTCCCGGTGTATAGGGTTCCGAAACTCAACGAGGATAGGCCTTGCATAACCTTGGTGGCGGAGCATACTTGTTTCTCTCCAGCTGCCAACACGATGTACTCTTTTGACACCAACGTATAACGGTATTCCGGCTACACGAAGGATATCGTGCACTCGCCTTCTGTCTAGGTCCCGTCGAGTCTTAGTTTCTCGTATGACTGGCTCCTCCCTATTGTAGATAAGTACGTTTCGTTGTCTACCCATAGCAAGTTCTGCACTTCGCAAGTAACATTCCAGTGAAGACTGCAACTCTTCAACTTTTGAACGCAATGTCTCAATTAGCAAGCTCTGGTCACGAATCAACTTCTCGGCACTGTCTATTCTATGCACACAGTTCCTACTAGCAGACTCACGCACAGCAGAGACATGAGTAACTGGATCAAAAGTCCGATCGTGTATCAATCGAGAACCAATGTCTGCTAAGCACACGCAGTGGAAGCAAATCCACTTTAATTGGGAATGTCGGGCATAAAGATCAATCGAGTCCTGGTCTAATCTAGAGCAGTTGTTATGGTACCATAACAAGCATCTGTCGCACTGGATTCCCTCTTTGACCTCAACGCCACAAGTGTGCTCACCACATTTATAGCCAGCCACCGATGTCATTACAGATAGCACGTAACAGCCCCGTATAGAATAATAAAAAGATAGGTAGTTTGGTGGGATTAACTGACCAAATTAATGCAGGTATGACGGCTTAAGATGAATAAGTAGTCACAACAAGTTAATACAAAAGAGAATACAACAATATTGAATAAAAATATAAACACAGCGAATGAACACGACCAAAAAGAACACAAAGAGAAGCAATACTGGAACGAACCCACGCGGTTAGCGAAGATCCAAGATATCTTGGATCAATATTTGATGGAGCAGAGTAAAGATTTCCCACTCAGTCAGTTTAGATCACGCTTCCAAGCCAAATTTGAAGGTAGAAACTACAAGATAGAGCTTTTCAAAATTTCAAAGCGCGCGCCAGACGGTACAGGAGTACAGCGTGTGTGGAGCAAGTGTTTTTCGGTACAAGCGTACATAAAACAAGTAGCTTTGGCAAAGGTAGATGCAGTGATGGTTTTACCGTTTGCTTTGCAATGAATACGATGCACATCAAGATAAGAAAGGGAATAAAACGGGCACTAAAACAACGTATGGTTTAAACGAACCAGTGTGCTTTCATTTGCGCGGGAACTTACAAGGCGGTCGAGTGTCGAGCCGGATAGCCGGATCCGCCACTTGCGATCAATGATCTTTCCACAGTGTGATTTCGGTACACACGGTTGGAGGTGGTTGGATGTAAATTTGGGACCATCGGACGCATGCGAACGTTCATTATTAATTTAGGGTTTTGTTGAAATGCTAAGCGTTGGATTTGGAATCAGTTTATTAAGCGGTTTAAATGCGTTACGGCGTTTAATCATTTTCCCGCTTCAAGCGTGGCAGCCATGGTGGATGAATCGTTTGTATTCCGAGGTATACTCAAAGGTCCATATCTGGACTTCGCATCAATGAATGATGATCTGAAACTGTTTCAGATGGAAACGGCGACATCGTTTATTCGTCGGAACGTTATAACTGCGAAGGCGTACCAGAGGGAGCCTGGGCAGGTGCTACCAGAAGGAGGCCCGTACCGGTATGTTCTGTTTGTATGCGTGCGTAGCAAGCGCATCAATGTTGCTGGAAAGCGGTAAGTGCATTGCATCCGTCTGAGGAAAAGATTAGTACAGGTACCGTTGTTACAGTTGCCCTGCTTGGTTTTCGGCGACGTTTAAGGGCGAATGTTACGAGATTGCAAACGCGTGTATGTGGCATTCGCACAGTTTTCAAGTGGGGAAGCCTTGGCTGTATGCGGAAAACCGGAGGCTACCGGCGGATCAGGAACGCATGGTGCTTAACTTAGTGAAAGCGTTTCGTCGGACGCAGGAGATGCGTGCATTTGTGCGTCCGCAATATAACATTCGTTTAACAAGGCGCAATTCGTATGACATACGGCGGCGTCAACGGAAGGCTTGTGCAACGGAAGTGGAAGAGGTTACGCAGCTGTTGCGAAGAAATGGTCAGCTTAAAATTATGCATGAGGGAAATGAGATTCGGTATCTGTTCTTCGTGCCCCGCGTATGCTGGAGTTGGTGGGCCAATACGGTGAGGTCATTTTGGCGGACTCCACATATCAAATCAATTATTGGGGTTACATCCTATGGCTTCGCATGTTTGTGGACGTTAGCGGCCTTAGTATGAGCTTCTTTTATGCGCTTCTGCCAAATCAGACGGAGGCTAATTACGAGGAGGCAGTGACAGGTATGTTGGAGTCGGCCCCCGCGGTTGCTGGTGCTCGAAAGTTGGTGATGGACAAGTGCGATGCGCAAGTGAATGCGTTTCTCAATGCGTATCCCACTGCCAACATCCTATTCTGCCGGTTACACATCATGCGGCGTTGTTCACACCTTCCGTGCTGTAACACGGAGGATAAGAGCGCTCTGTTCAACATGCTGCGCTCGTTGTTGTACACCCACGATTGCGCATATCATCATCGGATTATGGAAAGTATATCGTTGCGCAGCGCGGAATGCTGCCAGTACCCCCGTCGCACGTGGATCCCTTGGCGGCTTAGCTCGGCGGCGCATTCGATGAGCCACGTGGTATTATTCGGGTGTAACAGCACAACTCGCGTTGAGAATGAAAGTAAGCATTTGAAAGAAAATTTGTGTGAGCCGTGCACTCTACTGCACCTGTTTCGAGTGATAGTGCAGCGCTGCACTGGCATTTTGGAGGAGAGGGAAAAGTTGCTTGCAAGAGATCAGCTTTGTATTTACGATGTTGTGCAGGGTGTAATCCGTGTGCAGGTGATTTTGAGGAGGATGTCGTCATACGCCAGGCGGCAGTACGTGCGGCAAAGTCTGCCAGTTCGCATCCGTAGTGTGAACCTGGACGACGGGTATTGGCTGGTGGATGACGAGTGCCTGCGCATGCAACTTGTGGTCATTGAGAATGGCAACCCATGTGGATGTCGATTTAATCGTCCTTGGCGCATTCCATGTGCGCACATTATGCACGTGGCAAGCCAACACGCGTACGACGAGGAGGTGGCCCTTCGTGGTTGCCGTTGGGTGCTGCCAGCGGAAAGTGTAGCAGTGTCGGTCCTCTCGGAGGACAGGGAAGGAACCGTGAGGGTGGCGCGGATGCGATGCCGTAGTGATGAAATCCTTGACCTGGCTGCCAAACTTCGCCTCACTCGGGATATCTTTGCTGAGTTGGAGGTGCACGTATTGAGTATGGGCACGGAGGAGTTATACCACACAATGGGCGTAATGGCATGTATGCGTGAGCTGCTGGCTACTCACAATAATGTGGAGGTGTTCGCCCGATCATCGAAGGTTGAACAATTACAACGGTTATGCTGGGAGGACCTGTTTATCTTCCAGGCAGTGGACGAGCCTTCCTCCGATGCCGCAGGCGGTGAACTGCTTGCGGATGATCAATATCCTTGAGAAATCAGACCAGTTTCTTAGATGCACTTTGTGGATCTTGGAGTATGCGTTGGTCGTGCAACAACCAGGGACTCCTAGCCTGATTACTGAACTGCAATTGCGGTCGAAGAGAAGTGTTGTGGAGGAGGCGGAGATTACTAGGTTCAGCTTGACCGAAGGTTCATTTCAGCAATGCCACCATGCGGTTAGCAGCGGCAGCGGCTTTTCGGCAAAATGCGGATATAGAATGACAGGTCCGGAGAATGATACCCAAGTCTATTTCAGCTGAAGAGATCTGGTGGATAGGCACTTCCAGGCAATATATATAAGACAAAGCAGATGGGTGGGTAGAAAGGACGGGACGTGTGGAAGCGTTAACTGGAAGGTGGTTCTCTATGTGCCACAGATGTACACCGTACAGGTCTGTCTGAGGTGTGTTGGCTTCGTCGGGATGGTTAATTGCAAGCCACAGTTTCCCAACTACCGCATATGGCAGCTGGGAAGGCTGCACTTGCGGTGTAACGTCATCAGTGATGGCAAGGAAGAGGTAAGTTCCGAGAACAGCCTCTTGTGGAACACCGTTTGCGGCCAAGGAAACAAGGAGACAGCACTCAGTGGACACGTACTTCGACGGTACGATTTACAAGGCAGTTCCGAATGCGTTGCATCAAAGCTCCTGACACGCAGTAACACAGCTGATGATGGTCTTTCAGAATCCACTTGACAGCTGTACATTAGCTTCTGAATGGAAGGAGGCTGTCATCTGTCTTATCTTCAAACATGGCGACAGGAGTGGGTGAGCCAATTTTAGGCCAGTCAGCCTGACTGGCTTATCTCGAGGAGCACTTTACTGGGTATCTGGGCTGTTGCAGGGAAGCGACTAGTGTTTATGCGTGGGTCGCAGCTTATGCTTTAGACAAGCCATATCCCACAGGGCTTGGACCGATGCTGTTCTCCATCTACGTAAACGGTCTCCCTGGAGAGCTTGGGGTATCCCCTATTGTTTGCTGATGACCTTAAGCTACGGAATGCCGTAAATTTTCCTGGGGTTCTGAGGCCATACAGCATGCCCTGGACAGTCCGTAGGACTGTTCTACAAAAAAACTGTTCTCCTGCGTTATTCGCCTCCAAATATTTGGATTTAATCTCATAGAGACCTACGTGCCATCATTCGATTTGGTTCCGCGAGCTCCTCCTACCACTATTCATCTATTGGATCTATCATTCACGGATCACCAGCAAACTGTGCTCTTGCAACTTCGAAGTCAACCGTATTTGAACCTTATCTAAGGTTTTATTTTTCCTCGCGTCGCATAAGCACTCTTGTGGTCTTATTTTAAAGATCTTTTTGTGAGTCACCCGATCAGCTTACTACCGTTCCTTTAAGTCGCTCTACAAAGCGATAGTCGTCAATTTGATCCGCCCTTGGAACTGCCACTGTCGTCATTAGACAGTATTTTCTAAGTCACCTTGCTTCGCCTCAGTCGTACGTCATATCGCTGCGTACCCTCTACCGTCTGGATCGATAGCACGCACCTAGCCTATCTAACCTAAAGAAAGCGTGACCCATCTGGCCGCGACACGCCTGGACCCGCTGACCTCAAATCAGCGCCGATCGCCACGCAACGGTGTGTCAGTATCTCTATCCTCTTTCTACTCCTTTTCTATCCCTACTTAGAACATGTCTCGTATGAAGAGCAAATGCGAATCATGTGCTAAACTGGTAAAAAGTGGTCTGGTGTGTACCATGTGTTTGAAATCCTATCACACTACCTGTCTTGGGGAGGGGTCGACGAAACCAAATATTGCAGAGGCGTTTTGGTTCTGCCAAGTATACAAGACTATTCCATTTATTAGATATCTATCTGTGCTACTGAAGAAGTGTGAAAGACAAACCGAAGCGGTCGAGCAACTGGTGAGCGCCAAAGTTACTCCCATGTGAGGAAACGGGCCTGCACTTGTGAGTGAAAATAACACCCCGAATTCCCTAGGCAGGCAGAAGAAGCGAGCCAGGCATCCCAACCTAACCCCAACGACTCAGCCTCCAGCAGTATCAACTCCATTCTCTCTCCCTCCTTTAAGTAAAAGCAGTGCCTGCAACGCGCCTGCCTCAACTTCTTTACTGTATGCTGCACCTAGTAGTCTCTGCACTGCAATCGAGACTGTAAGCTACAGTCAACCAGCCATAGTGAACAACCCGGCAACGTACGCATCGGTTGCCGCCAAGCAAACACCGGAAAGAGCACCGGTAACCTTTGTGCAGGGACTAGAGGAAACAAAACTGCCGCAGCACGGATGGCACACACCAATGCCGTTCACAAATTCAACAAAAACACCAGATACTGAGCCTCCATGACCTTGGTGACCTTGGTGACTTTGAAACGGTTCGTTTTTGCTACGTGTTGTCCCGCTGTTCTTTGAACTGTATATCGCTACGTTCTAGTTCGGTCTGTGTTACTCCAAAGTAACACATATTAACTGTTACCTGTGTCTTGCTGTTGTTGGACCTCCGTCCAAGCCGTTTTCCAAAAGTCATTTTTTCGCGTCGCGTGTTCACCGTTTTACTCCACCGTTTTACTCCAGTTTTTACTGACTATTCTTATCATGGTGAAGAAACGTATGTCACTCAAACCTAACAAAAAGAAAACACTGGAACAAGCCGCCCGTGACGTCAGTGTGGCAGGCCCATCTCAAATACGAGATTGCAAAGTAGTGCTCGTAGATCCGCTAGCAGAAGCTCTGCACAAAGTCCGTGTTCTCGAAAGTCAGGTAAACTCACTGAAAGAAGAGTTTACATCTCTTGCGACGCTACTAAATAAGGTCATGCCTTTGGTCAACCTGTGCAACCTCCAAACTTTGGCTAGCCAACCTGATATGCTAGCTGCAGGTGAAATATTGAATAGCGTTACGTACGAGGTCAGTGAACGCATTCGTCGTGCCAATAACACGGTTGTATTCAACGTACCTGACAAGATACCGCTTAACAAGGTTTTGCGTACTCTTCTCAATGATTGTAGACTACCACACGATTGCTGTTCAGCTACCCGCCTACGTAAGATCCCTGGCCGATCTTGCCCAATAGTCCTGCAATTTAGCAGCCCCGTGCTGGCTAAACGATTCCTTGCTGCCCGATATGTTTTGAATCAGCATTCGAATCTCGGGCGTATTCTGATTAAACCGGACAGAACCCAGCTGCAAAGATCAAATTTGCCTACTACTTCAGTTTCTCAGAAGAAAGAAACTCGAGCGACATCATTCACAGAACCCCAACTCACAAATGCGCAAAAAATCCAACCTATACGGCTTCCTCCTCGACCCTTTGCGAAGTTGACCTTGATTGCTCACAGCAACTAACTTACCGCGATGCAAAAATGCCCTTAGAGGAAAAAAGCAGCCAAAAGTTACCGTTGTGAAGTCCGCAACATCAGCTGCAAACTCGACTGTTGCTGTAGACACCACTGAATACAGTACTCAGGCTGTTGATTTGTCTGGCTTGTGCGACATGGAATCTGAACTAGAGAGTGTGGGCTTTCTATCAGTATACACTCCATTAGCCAGCGTTGCTGATGACCCCACTCATCTCTCTATTGACACGACGCCAGCGACCAACAGCTCACAACAACGGTGTTCCACAGCTCTCCCTCATCGTCTCACATCGAATCCCTATCAGTACAACAAAAGGCCTATACCCAGATGTCCCGATATGGCAAAAGGATACTCATTGCCAGTACCAGTAATACCACGCCACCAGTTGGCTCGCCAGCATACAACAGAACCTCCAATTACCCATTCTGGACCGAAGTCCATTGTCAACCAAGCAAAGTCTCATCGTCGGAACTACCTACTTAACACCCCAAACCCAATAAATCACTTCCAAATTCGCAACAAACCTCGTTACACTACCCACCGTGTCAAACCAATACCCAAGCAACTACAACCGGTGCCTAGTACTCCTTCTGCTCTGGTTTACCAAGCGTTACCCTTGGTTGCTGCTCCGACAAGACCTAGCCATTCACTCAGAAAACCATATTTACTCGGAGCTCTCTAGGAGCTGCACATTTCTTACAATGTTCATTCTCTTGGAATGTATGCGTCACAGCTCAGCTGTTTGTTGACCTATTCTGTGTCACCGTAGGATCCACTAGTAACTGAAGCCTTAATCCGAATTCTATGGCTGGCCACTTATCTCACTCCTAGCGCGCCGTTATGCGCCGTTCTTCTTAGTCGCGTCACTCTTCTTGACAGTAGCTAGTCATTGCTGGCCCCATGTAACCTGCAAAGAGCCACAACTTGACACTCCAGCCTTCATTTTCCTCTGACGTCTGTCTCCTTATTCGGCGCTCGTCTGTTGACATATTCATTGAAACTGTAGGTATCCAGTAGTGGTCAAACTTCTTAATCATATGGCCACTCCAGCCTCTGATACATACTTTTCTAGAGCCACTATCACTGCTTAGCAGCAGCTAGTTGCCATAGCCTCAATTCAACTTTGCTGATACCCGGAGCTCTCTAGGAGCTGCTCATTTCTTACAATGTTCATTCTCTTTGATGGTTTGCGTCACAGCTCAGCTGTTTGTTGACCTATTCGGTTCCACCGTAGGATCCTCTAGTAACTGATGCCTTCATCCGAATTCCATGGCTGCCATTCATCGCTCTCCTAGCGCGCCGTTATCAGTTGTTCGTCTTACTCTCGTGCAATTTTCTTATTGGCAGTAGCTAGTCGTTGTTGGCCCCATGTAACCTGGAAGGAGCCACTTCTTGACACTCCAGCCTTCATTTTCCTCTGACGTCTGTCTCTTTATTCGGCGCTCGTCTGTTGACATTGGTGCGATACGGGTGTTTCCGTTTTAGATCCATCAATAACTGAGCACTTCATCAATTCCTGGCTCAACGATCCACTCAAGATGGAACACTCACGGGATTCTCCTATCGTTCCAGTCCCCATCTGAACTAAAAAATCTGAACTGAAGTCTTCAAAACGTCCAGTTTGGTAGTTTGGTGGGATAAACTGACCAAATTAATGCAGGTATGACGGCTTAAGATGAATAAGTAGTCACAACAAGTTAATACAAAAGAGAATACAACAATATTGAACAAAAATATAAACACAGCGAATTAACACGACCAAAAAGAACACAAAGAGAAGCAATACTGGAACGAACTCACGCGGTTACCGAAGATCCAAGATATCATGGATCAATATTTGATGGAGCAGTAAAGATTTCCCACTCGGTCAGTTTAGATCACGCTTCCAAGCCAAATTTGAAGGTAGAAACTACAAGAAAGAGCTTTTTCAAAATTTCAAAGCGCGGGCCAGACGGTTCAGGAGTACAGCGTGTGTGGAGCAAGTGTTTTTCGGTACAAGCGTACATAAAACAAGTAGCTTTGGCAAAGGTAGATGCGGTGATGGTTTTACCGTTTGCTTGCAATGAATACGATGCACATCAAGATAAGAAAGGGAATAAAACGGGCACTAAAACAACGTATGGTTTAAACGAACCAGTGTGCTTTCATTTGCGCGGAAACTTACAAGGCGGTCGAGTGTCGAGCCGGATAGCCGGATCCGCCACTTGCGATCAATGATTTTTCCACAGTGTGATTTCGGTACACACGGTTGGAGGTGGTTGGATGTAAATTTGGGACCATCGGACGCATGCGAACGTTCATTATTAATTTAGGGTTTTTGTTGAAATGCTAAGCGTTGGATTTGGAATCAGTTTATTAAGCGGTTTAAATGCGTTACGGCGTTTAATCATTTTCCCGCTTCAAGCGTGGCAGCCATGGTGGATGAATCGCTTGTATTCCGAGTTATACTCAAAGGTCCATATCTGGACTTCGCATCAATGAATGATGATCTGAAACTGTTTCAGATGGAAACGGCGACATCGTTTATTCGTCGGAACGTTATAACTGCGAAGGCGTACCAGAGGGAGCCTGGGCAGGTGCTACCAGAAGGAGGCCCGTACCGGTATGTTCTGTTTGTATGCGTGCGTAGCAAGCGCATCAATGTTGCTGGAAAGCGGTAAGTGCATTGCATCCGTCTGAGGAAAAGATTAGTACAGGTACCGTTGTTACAGTTGCCCTGCTTGGTTTTCGGCGACGTTTAAGGGCGAATGTTACGAGATTGCAAACGCGTGTATGTGGCATTCGCACAGTTTTCAAGTGGGGAAGCCTTGGCTGTATGCGGAAAACCGGAGGCTACCGGCGGATCAGGAACGCATGGTGCTTAACTTAGTGAAAGCGTTTCGTCGGACGCAGGAGATGCGTGCATTTGTGCGTCCGCAATATAACATTCGTTTAACAAGGCGCAATTCGTATGACATACGGCGGCGTCAACGGAAGGCTTGTGCAACGGAAGTGGAAGAGGTTACGCAGCTGTTGCGAAGAAATGGTCAGCTTAAAATTATGCATGAGGGAAATGAGATTCGGTATCTGTTCTTCGTGCCCCCGCGTATGCTGGAGTTGGTGGGCCAATACGGTGAGGTCATTTTGGCGGACTCCACATATCAGATCAATTATTGGGGTTACATCCTATGGCTTCGCATGTTTGTGGACGTTAGCGGCCTTAGTATGAGCTTCTTTTATGCGCTTCTGCCAAATCAGACGGAGGCTAATTACGAGGAGGCAGTGACAGGTTTGTTGAAGTCGGCCCCCGCGGTTGCTGGTGCTCGAAAGTTGGTGATGGACAAGTGCGATGCGCAAGTGAATGCGTTTCTCAATGCGTATCCCACTGCCAACATCCTATTCTGCCGGTTACACATCATGCGGCGTTGTTCACACCTTCCGTGCTGTAACACGGAGGATAAGAGCGCTCTGTTCAACATGCTGCGCTCGTTGTTGTACACCCACGATTGCGCATATCATCATCGGATTATGGAAGGTATATCGTTGCGCAGCGCGGAATGCTGCCAGTACCCCCGTCGCACGTGGATCCCTTGGCGGCTTAGCTCGGCGGCGCATTCGATGAGCCACGTGGTATTATTCGGGTGTAACAGCACAACTCGCGTTGAGAATGAAAGTAAGCATTTGAAAGAAAATTTGTGTGAGCCGTGCACTCTACTGCACCTGTTTCGGGTGATAGTGCAGCGCTGCACTGGCATTTTGGAGGAGAGGGAAACGTTGCTTGCAAGAGATCAGCTTTGTATTTACGATGTTGTGCAGGGTGTAAGCCGTGTGCAGGTGATTTTGAGGAGGATGTCGTCATACGCCAGGCGGCAGTACGTGCGGCAAAGTCTGCCAGTTCGCATCCGTAGTGTGAACCTGGACGACGGGTATTGGCTGGTGGATGACGAGTGCCTGCGCATGCAACTTGTGGTCATTGAGAATGGCAGCCCATGTGGATGTCGATTTAATCGTCCTTGGCGCATTCCATGTGCGCACATTATGCACGTGGCAAGCCAACACGCGTACGACGAGGAGGTGGCCCTTCGTGGTTGCCGTTGGGTGCTGCCAGCGGAAAGTGTAGCAGTGTCGGTCCTCTCGGAGGACAGGGAAGGAACCGTGAGGGTGGCGCGGATGCGATGCCGTAGTGATGAAATCCTTGACCTGGCTGCCAAACTTCGCCTCACTCGGGATATCTTTGCTGAGTTGGAGGTGCATGTATTGAGTATGGGCACGGAGGAGTTATACCACACAATGGGCGTAATGGCATGTATGCGTGAGCTGCTGGCTACTCACAATAATGTGGAGGTGTTCGCCCGATCATCGAAGGTTGAACAATTACAACGGTTATGCTGGGAGGACCTGTCTATCTTCCAGGCAGTGGACGAGCCTTCCTCCGATGCCGCAGGCGGTGAACTGCTTGCGGATGATCAATATCCTTGAGAAATCAGACCAGTTTCTTAGATGCACTTTGTGGATCTTGGAGTATGCGTTGGTCGTGCAACAACCAGGGACTCCTAGCCTGATTACTGAACTGCAATTGCGGTCGAAGAGAAGTGTTGTGGAGGAGGCGGAGATTACTAGGTTCAGCTTGACCGAAGGTTCATTTCAGCAATGCCACCATGCGGTTAGCAGCGGCAGCGGCTTTCCGGCAATAAGCGGATATAGAATGACAGGTCCGGAGAACGATACCCAAGTCTATTTCAGCTGAAGAGATCTGGTGGATAGGCACTTCCAGGCAATATATATAAGAAAAAGCAGATGGGCGGGTAGAAAGGACGGGACGTGTGGAAGCGTTAACTGGAAGGTGGTTCTCTATGTGCCACTGATGTACACCGTACAGGTCTGTCTGAGGTGTGTTGGCTTCGTCGGGATGGTTAATTGCAAGCCACAGTTTCCCAACTACCGCATATGGCAGCTGGGAAGGCTGCACTTGCGGTGTAACGTCGTCAGTGATGGCAAGGAAGAGGTAAGTTCCGAGAACAGCCTCTTGTGGAACACCGTTTGCGGCCAAGGAAACAAGGAGACAGCACTCAGTGGACACGTACTTCGACGGTACGATTTTCAAGGCAGTTCCGAATGCGTTGCATCAAAGCTCCTGACACGCAGTAACACAGCTGACGATGGTCTTTCAGAATCCACTTGACAGCTGTACATTAGCTTCTGAATGGAAGGAGGCTGTCATCTGTCCTATCTTCAAACATGGCGACAGGAGTGGGTGAGCCAATTTTAGGCCAGTCAGCCTGACTGGCTTATCTCGAGGAGCACTTTACTGGGTATCTGGGCTGTTGCAGGGAAGCGACTAGTGTTTATGCGTGGGTCGCAGCTTATTCTTTAGGCAAGCCATATCCCACAGGGCTTGGACCGATGCTGTTCTCCATCTACGTAACCGGTCTCCCTGGAGAGCTTGGGGTATCCCCTATTGTTTGCTGATGACCTTAAGCTACGGAATGCCGTAAATTTTCCCTGGGGTTCTGAGGCCATATAGCATGCCCTGGACAGTCCGTAGGACTGTTCTACAAAAAACTCTTCTCCTGCGTTATTCGCCTCCAAATATTTGGATTTAATCTCATAGAGACCTACGTGCCATCATTCGATTTGGTTCCGCGAGCTCCTCCTACCACTATTCATCTATTGGATCTATCATTCACGGATCACCAGCTAACTGTGCTCTTGCAACTTCGAAGTCAACCGTATTTGAACCTTATCTAAGGTTTTATTTTTCCTCGCGTCGCATAAGCACTCTTGTGGTCTTATTTTAAAGATCTTTTTGAGAGTCACCCGATCAGCTTACTACCGTTCCTTCAAGTCGCTCTACAAAGCGATAGTCGTCAATTTGATCCGCCCTTGGAACTGCCACTGTCGTCATTAGACAGTATTTTCCAAGTCACCTTGCTTCGCCTCAGTCGTACGTCATATCGCTGCGTACCCTCTACCGTCTGGATCGATAGCACGCACCTAGCCTATCTAACCTAAAGAACGCGTGACCCATCTGGCCGCGACACGCCTGGACCCGCTGACCTCAAACCAGCGCCGATCGCCACGCAACGGTGTGTCAGTATCTCTATCCTCTTTCTACCCCTTTTCTATCCCTACTGAGAACATGTCTCGTATGAAGAGCAAATGCGAATCATGTGCTAAACTGGTAAAAAGTGGTCTGGTGTGTACCATGTGTTTGAAATCCTATCACACTACCTGTCTTGGGGAGGGGTCGACGAAACCAAATACCGCAGAGGCGTTTTGGTTCTGCCAAGTATACAAGTCTATTCCATTTATTAGATGTCTATCTGTGCTACTGAAGAAGTGTGAAAGACTAACCGAAGCGGTCGAGCAACTGGTGAGCGCCAAAGTTACTCCCATGTGAGGAAACGGACCTGCACTTGTGAGTGAAAATAACACCCCGAATTCCCTAGTCAGGCAGAAGAAGCGAGCCAGGCGTCCCAACCTAACCCCAACGACTCAGCCTCCAGCAGTATCAACTCCATTCTCTCTCCCTCCTTTAAGTAAAAGCAGTGCCTGCAACGCGCCTGCCTCAACTTCTGTACTGTATGCTGCACCTAGTAGTCTCTGCACTGCAATCGAGACTGTAAGCTACAGTCAACCAGCCATAGTGAACAACCCGGCAACGTACGCATCGGTTGCCGCCAAGCAAACACCGGAAAGAGCACCGGTAACCTTTGTGCCCGGACTAGAGAAAACAAAACTGCCGCAGCACGGATGGCACACACCAATGCCGTTCACAAATTCAACAAAAACACCAGATACTGAGCCTCCAAATGCAAAACCAGTAGCCACCAGACGCAATCATGGTGCCCTAAACATTTTATGCACAAATGTCCCCGAATCCAAATCCAATACAATTAAGGGTAAGTTGACGGACGATCGAAATCAGTGGGGTTCCATCTGTACGTCGATCGGTGTCCATGCTAATCCCACGAAATTAAGAAGAATCTCGCGCCACCTAAACGCGCTGCACTACGGCGAACCCCGGTTACTTCGAGTAACACTAAACGCGCATTTGAATAAGAGGCATACGTGAGCACTACAGCCCAAGGGGGAATCATTCACTACATCTCGTACAAAATGCAGGTATTTCGCAAAGATCAGGTGTAAAATGGAAGGCTTTTGGCCCTCCATGAACCTAGTGCACCTTTGTACAAACTGATGAAGGGATGCCTGTAAGGATAGGTCAAAGAGATCATTAGAGAAACGTCCGGACGCTGCAGGGCAGCAATTGCACCAATCAACCTCAGAAACATTACAATCGCCCATAACCTGACATGTATTTGTCGTATGAGTACGAATGAAATCAATGAGTATGCTTGCCGTAATTTCGGGGCTTCTGTATACTAACAAAACATTGAATTGTGTTAAAGAAGCGCAAACATCTACCGCAAGCGCCTCGGCGTTTACATCAAGGGAATTGAAAGAATATGTTCGCGAAATAGTCAAGGTACATTTGACGTGCAAAGCAACTTCACCTCCGCGACGTAATCATGGCGCGATCACCTCGCAGAAGGGTATAGCCAGGCAAATACATTTCAGTGTGCAGTAGATCGGAGAACAGCGACGTCTCAGTGCAAGCAAGCACGTCGGGCCGGGAACTTTATACAAGAGTGCCAATGTCGCACATATTGTTCCTCAGATTACGCACGCTGCTGAGGTTTACTTTAAGGAAACAGGGTTCGTGAGCCGGGGATGGGGTGCCACCGGAACGGGCTCTGAAAACGGGGGAAGTAGACCTTCGCTTGACCACCCGGAAACCCACCAATGGAACACCGGTTTCACCCGCCTCGCGACGGGCTTTCAGGTCCTTTATGGCGTCCTTCCATTTCAACGTATCAGTCAATCGGAGGTCAGATTGAACATACACCACAATTCGTCAACCTGAAACTGGCAGAGTAAGCGACGCCCTCATATGTAAATGGAAACATTGCATATAGAGGACCTCACCTCCATCCAGAAATAGCGCAGGTGGGACTGAATGCGGGCCAGCGCCACGGGAACCATTGATGCCTGTCATCCGGTTTCCCACTAGGGGCAACGACGGAGCCTGTAATGTTAGTTAACAAGGCGTCAGATAGCCCTTTGGCGAACTCTCGTTGACTTGTCGTAACGACACTGAAATTTAGTGGACGAGCCACAGACGGTTAGTTTAGAGCCTCCGTCGGAGGCTCTAATCCGAATCGCGATCACAGGCCTCAATCGTTTTCGTGCCACTGGCCCGGATTCCATCCCACCTGCACTATTTAAGGATGGAGTTGAGGTCCTCTGCAGGGCACTGACCTCCCTATTCCAACGTACCTGGAACGAAAACAGTGTTCAGGCTAATTGCAGCGAATACATTATGGTGGCAATATACAAGAAGGGCAGTCGCACAGACTGTGCGAACCACAGGAGTATTAGCCTAACGACAGTTGTGACAAAATTACTGGCCTCGATTATGGTTCGTCGCCTCACTGCAGAACGGGCATCTCGGATTAGTGAAGAGCAGGCCGGTTGTCGCCCAGGACGTGGCTGTATAAACCATATATTCACTTTGCGGCAGGTGCTAGAGCAGCGCCACGCATACCGCAGACCGACAATAGCTGTTCCTCGATTTCAAGAGTGCGTTCGATTCCGTCGATCGGTCGATGCTGTTCGATTTACTTGCTCGGAAAGGTGTTCCCACCAAATATGTAAACATCCTTCGTGCTCTATACTCGAACACTAGAGGCCGCGTCAGGGTCTATGGTGCCCTATCGGATAGCTTTTCGACTACAAGTTGCGTTCGTCAGGGTTGCCCGATTTCCCCTTTTTTGTTCAATTTCGTCGTGGATTCTATCATGGAGTGTTCCCTTGCGGAATCTCACGATGTAGGCGTTGAAGTGCTGCCTGGTGAAAGGTTAGTTGACCTAGATTATGCGGACGATATCGTCTCGCTTTTCGACAATTTTGAGGCGGCACAATGAACCCTGAATAGCCTATCCAGAGTGGTCCCAATATTTTGTATGCACTTCGCACCTTCAAAGTGCAAAGTGTTGCTGCAGGACCACCAGCCACTTGATGATCCCTTGATGCATGCTAACGAGGAACTCAAGGTGGTTGATCAAATCACTCATCTTTACAGCTGCATCAGCAATGGTGCGCGCATCGAAACTGACGTGAGCTCACGCATTGCAAAGGCCAGAGCTGCCTTCTTGAACCTGCGTCATCCTTGGCGACAGAAGGGAGTTTCCCTCCGTCTGAAAGGCCGGGTATACAAGGCCACAGTGAGGGCCGTTCCGCTGTATGGTAGTGAGACTTGGCCCCTTCGGTCTGAAGAACTGAGGCGCCTTCAAGTCTTCAATCATCATTGTTTGAGAAGCATTGCTGGTGTCGGATGGCACCAGCGTGTCCGCAACGATGATGTGCGTAGGCGAGTACTAGGTGGTGATAATCATGCTAGCTCCCTAGAACAACAGATAGCACTGAATAAGTTGCGTTGGCTCGGGCACGTGCTACGCATGCCTGGTCACCGCTTACCTAGGAGGGCCTTGTTCAGACTCCCAGGTGTCGGATGGCGCAAGGCTCGAGGTGGACAGAAGTTGACTTGGCAGCGTGAAATGAAGTCACTGACGACCAAACTGGGTGCCGTTGGTCCGTCTCGCCTTCCGGGTTGGAGTCCACGTGACTCGCCTTGCGCTTGGCTCTAGACTTTACAGGACATGGCTCGCAACCGACACCAGTGTCGCGTCTGCTTCCGTCTCGTAATTGGATTGCCTGTTTAAATTGTGTTTGGTGCTCGGTTATCTGCGAGGTAATGGCTGATTATGACGCGTGGCAGTGAAAGTCGCAAGGAAGCTATCACGCCGATGCCGCCTTTGCACGATAGCTAGTTGTTTGTAACGGGATGTTGTCTACACAATGTGTAGACGCGTTGACCCTGAATGTTTGCTTAGGGCATTAAGGTTTTCAGGTAAGTCCCTCTTCTCTCCCCCTTCTGTCAAAGGGATTGAAACGGCCACAAGGGCAACATGACCCGTACCCGATAAGTACGCTTTCACCGGAAACGCTTTCATGGATGCACCGTACGCCGTGGGAAGGACACTGCACCGTTGCGCGGTGCGACGGTTTGCGTTCCTCTTGCAGCAATTGATCTTTAATGGGTGACGTCTCCGGCCTACTTTAGAGGGACTCATACAACATCCGTTAATGGTGAGAGGTCAGGAGAACTCAGTCTCCTGGTCCGTGCCCAAGCGTCCGGATTTGCTGTCGTTCACTCGACAGCGAGAAATGAAGTCACTGATCACAAAAGTGGTTGCCGTTGTTTATTCTTGTCTTCCCGACTGCAGTCCATTGACTCCCCTTGTCCGTCGCGTTGCCTCCCCCGATGCGGATTCAGGTAAGAACGTCTGCCATGTGTTTGTCACCGTATGTTGATTGCACTCCGTGTTCGCGCGTCCACCATGACTGCTCGCTGACGGCATAGGCGTTATCAGGTAACTCCCGCTTCACTCATTCCTCACTTAGGCACTTCCTCCATGACGAAAAAGACACAGCAATATAGAGCTTACGAACCACTCTCCCACGCCCACAACGTTGCTGCGCCGTTCATTGGTCCATTTAGCAACTGCTCCCCATCCGTGTCTTCCAAGCACAGCTCGCAGCGGTGTAATTGGAAGACACAAACTTCCATGATTAACACCCATGTCCCCGGTGCACTGGTCACAAAATAGTCAAGGAAGCATGCAGTTCGGGAAGGAAGGCAATGCCGTGGGAACTTACCGATTGGAAGAGTTTCCCATTTCCAGTTCTTTATGCAGCATTCACACCTTGCTCCTGTTTATCCCTAAAGAAAAGCAACGTTACATACGTGAAACGGAAGTTACCCGCAGCAACGCGCACATGTGTATGCCGCATGGTATGCAGCGCACGTTTGATGAAACCATCTGCAGCAAACATCGCAACTTATCCAATCGACAATTCTCCGAGCTCCCGCATGCGTCCTCTTCTTCCTCACACAAAGCGCAAGCTGCGCTGTCCGCTTCTTCCGCAGCAGTGCCTCTCTTTGCACGCCATGTGTATGTGCGGTGGCGCGCGGATATCCTTCTTTTAAGAGTAAGAAATGTCAACTCCCGTGATGTCATGCTGCCTTCCACCACCTCCACCGCACGCGGTAACAAAGGTGACTTCCGTCTCCTCCGCCTGCGGTCGTTGCAAGGAGACTGGGAAACACCAGTCACCGGCGACACCAAGGGGATCCCTTCGCTGACGTCCCTCTCCGGTGAATTCCTGCTGGTACGTGTACCATTGCCTGCCGTCACGTGGGTAGCTGCACCGGAGGATGACGCCTGCATTCTTTGGAAGCTAGGCAGGTCTTCGGACGATAACCGTTGCAGATGTTCCAACTGCGATGATCGCGCGTAAAGCTGCACATCACTGTGACTTGCGAGCAGCTCACGCACGCATGCAAACACGCCATGGTGCACTGAAACTCCTCGGTGCCCATGCTCAGGATCTGCGTTTCCAGAGCAGCAAACATATCCCGAGTGATGCGAATTTTCGCCGCCCGGTCAAGAACTACATCACTCGGGCATCTCACCCGTGCCACCGTCAACGTCCCTTCCCTGTCCTTCGAAAGGACCGGCGCAGATGTACTTACCGCTGGCAACACCCAACGGCAACCACGGAGCACATCCTGCTCCTCGTACGCGTGTAGGCTTCCCACGTGAATAATGTGCGCACATAGAATGCGCCACTGCCGGTTAAATCTGCATCCGCAAGCGCTGCCATTTCCGATGACGACACGTTGCATCCCAATGCGCTCGGCTTCCACCAGCCAAAAACCGTCGCTTTGGTTTACACTGCGAATGCGAACTCGAACACTGTCTCGCGCGTAATGCCGCCGGGCGTAGGACGACAGCCTGCGCAAAATCACGTCCCCACTGCTGACACCGTGCTGAACCTCGCATACACGAATTTGATCTCTGGCAAGCAGTGTTTCCCTCTCCTCAATGATGCCACTGGCACGCTACACTATCACCTGAAACAGGTGAAGTAGCGTTGGCCGCTCGCTCAAAGTTTCTTTCAGATGCTTATTCTCATTTTCAATGCGATTCGTGCTGTCGCATCCGAATAAAACCACATGGCCCATCAAATGCGCTGCCCAGCTAAGCGGCCATGGGATCCATGTACGACGGAGGTATTGGAAGCATTCCGCGCTGCGCAGGGATATGCCTTCCATAATCCGATGGTAATGCGCGCAGTCGTACGTGTACAACAACGACCGCAGCATGTTAAATAGAGCCCTCTTATCTTCCGTGTTACACAACGGAAGGTGTGAGCAACGCCGCCGCATGTCACGCATAATTTGTACCCGGTAGAATACAATGTTCGCATTGGGGTACGCATTACGAAACGCATTCACTTGTGCGGTGCACTTGTCCATCACCAAAATCCGAGCACCGGCAACCGCGGGGGCCAAATCCAACATACCTCTCACTGCCTCCTCGTAAGCAACCTCTGTCTCATTAGGCAACAGCGCATAAAAGAAACTCATACCCAGGCCGCTAACGTCCACAAACATACAGTGCCATAGGATGTAGCCGCCGTAATTAATCTGATAGGTGGAGTCCGCCAAAATTACCTCCTCGTATTCGCCCACCAAATCGAGCATGCGCGAAGGTACGAAAAACAGGTAACGAATCTCATTCCCCTCAAGCATAATTTTCACCTGACCATTTCTTTGCAACAGCTGCGTCACCTTCACCTCAGGGACACAAACATTACGATGACGCCGCCGTATGACATACAAGTCCCTCCTTGTTAAACGAATGTTATATCGCTGCCGCACAAAGGCACGCATCTCCTGGGTCCGACGAAAGGTTCTCATTAAGTTCAGCACCAGCCGTTCCTGATCTTCTGTTAGCCTCCGATTTCTCACATACAGCCAAGGCTTCCCAACGTGAAAGCTGTGCGAATGCCACAGAAACGCATTCCCAATTTCGTAACATTCGCCCTTATACGTCACAGAAAAACGCGCAGGGCAATCGTGACACCAGTACCTATAATAATCTTATCATCAGGCAATTACAATGCACTTACCGCTTTCCGGTAACAAAGCTGCGCCTCCCATGCACACATACAAACAAAATATACCGGTATGGGCATCCTTCCGGTAGCACCTGTCCAGTCTCCCTTTGGTACGCCTTCGCAGTCACAACGTTCCGACGAACAAACGATGTCGCCGTTTCAATCTGAAACACTTTCAGATCCTTCTTCACCGATGCGAAGTCCAGATAAGGACCCTTAAGCATACGTCGGAATACAAGCGAGTCATCCACCATGGCTGCTACGCGTGAGGCGGGAAAATGATTAACCATCGTAACGCATTTAAACCCCTTAGTATATTGATTACTAATTGAGGTCGTAGGATTTCACCAAGCATCCTAAATTATTATTATTAATTACAATGGGATGAATGGCCCCAAATTTACCTCACATCACCTGCATCCCTGTGTACCGGAATAACACTGCCGAAGGAATGTTATTTCCAAGTGGCGGATAGGACGCTCTCCTTTGATGACCAGTTTAAAAGCGAAATTTGTCCTTTCACTGCAGCTTCATTAAGTACACAGTGAAGGACTTTCCATCGTGTCCAATCAGAAAGCTAAGTTAAACGATTGACGACAGACACACCAGCGGAACATGAATGGTCACTGTACGGCATGGACCAATGCCCATGCACTCACCGCTACACTACGCGCGCACCTACCCTGCTACCACAGTGAGTCGTTCTCGAGTAGATCTTTGACGAATCGCACTCCAAGTGGGCTTGAGAGGAATCGGCTCAGTAAACGGCTCTATTGCCTAAGGCGTCAAGTTTGCCGTTCATCGGCAGCCAATGAGAGTCGAAAACTTGTCGCTAGACAGCATCAACCACTCAGATTGCACTGACCCGAATAATCTGATTACAGCATACTAGCGGACCATGTCACTCCACTTACGCTCTGCGCAGCTGGCTGAAATGCGTTGCAGGATCCGTCCTGCCTACGTGCTGGTGAAACGCGCAGCTGTTAGCCGTGACCCAATAACGCCACAACACCATCCATATAAGCGTAACACGATGAGCAATAGGCAGTCCGTATTAAATGCAAAGGAGCGGATGCGATGTACAGAGATGCTTGTGAGTTATGGCGCATCTACACTTTCAAGCGTCTGTAAATCGGTTGCTTGCAAAGGAATGTGGTTATTGTTAAACGTGTTCGTGTAGCGTACTTGGATGGTAAGAAAGGTTCCAGTTACGACATCTGCAGTTGCTCTTTGGCGCACATTGCGCAACCAGCTTTTGGTTACTTGTGCTACGCTTGCGGGCATCGTGCCGAAGCGATTGAGAAGGGTATCGGCGATGTTTGGACTCAGTATGCTGCACTTACTATGGCACCTTTGATGCCACTGATGGAGCCTCTATACTGCGAACACGAGCCTCGGAACCGAGTGCTATTACAACCAACCTATTACATTGGCACCAAAGGTGCTGCGAACTTAGCATCTATGCTGTGAGCAGGAGCCTCGGAACCGAGTGCTATTACTACCCACCTGGTTCCTATTACATTGGCAACAAACATGCCGCTAATCCAGCTAATTGTCTGAGTGCGCTACTGTCGGAGCCTGTATACTACAAGCACAACCCTCGGAGTCAAATATTACAACGCACTTGGGTCCTAGTACATCGGCACCAAATGTGCCACTGATGAAGCCTATATACAGCGAGCACGAGACTTGGAGCCGTATGCTACTACAACCCACCTGGGTCCTATTACCTTGACACCAAATGTGTCACTGTTTGAGCCTATATACAACGAGTACGAGAATTGGAGCGGTGTGCTATTACAACCCACTTGTGTCCTATTACACCGGCACCAAATGTGCCACTGATGGAGCCTATATACAACGAGCACGAGACTTTGAGCCGTATGCTATTACAACCCACCTGGGTCCTATTACGTTGACACCAAATGTGCCACTGATGGAGCCTATATACAACGAGCAAGAGACTTCGAGCCGTGTGCTATGACAACCCACCTGGGTCCTATTATACTGGCAACAAACGTGCCGCTAGTCCAGTTCATTGTTTAAAATGCTGTAATCCCAAATGAGCGCAGCAACCGATATAAAAACTGTGCATTGTATTTAACAAAAGGCAGCGAGAGAAGGTTCTGCGTTGTTCACTATATTCGTGCCTTGGACGCGCACGTCCCATGCAGGGTATCATTACACAAAGTCGTATTCATCGGCTAAAATATAATAGTAGTGCGAACGTATGGCCTACTGTCGGGTAATTAAATGAGTTTTTATCTGAACAAGTTTTTCCTTCTTTGCATTTTCTTTACTGGGCTGGCATCCATGTCGACGCTACAATGAAGTGGAAATGGGAGTTTAAATTGCACCGAATAGCTTACTTTGGCAATCTATTCTGCACAATACCTCTGTTTGAGGGGAACTCCGCGGCTTCCTTTCGACAACCTATCGATGAAAAGTAAGGAAAAAGATCACCAGTACCAAGTGCACGTGCAATATGGGGTACGGTTTGTTGACTTGTACTCGGATCGGCAGTAAGCTCATCCTGACTGCCTGTGCAGGAAATAGTTATACTAAGCTGTCGCTTACCTTCGTAAGCGGGGCAGGTTGATGGGGTAGAGGCAACTGTGAAATCCGGTGAGGGTGAACGGCCAACAGCTAAATATCGAAGTAAAAAGTTGCTTTCTTACCGGTAGTACAGCATTGCACTGCCATCATGGACACAGATACCGTTTGTGAAGCGTTGACACAAATTGTACAACGGGCTCCTGATTGCACACGCAAACACTTTCGATGGTAAAGTAACCGATTGTGTGCACAGCGAACTGCGTCAACCACAACAGATTTGCTGCATGCGAAACACAAATCTGTGGGCGCCATAATTTTCGGCCAACGCGGTTGTTTTCTTGCACGTTGAAAGTCTGATGAATTACCAATTACTTCGTTAGTCATTCGCAATAGCTCTTGATACAGTTCCGAAAATCCGGATGGATTAACCTCTTCAGCACTTCTCAGACGATCGACAAGATGTGCAATTTTAGACGTGGATGGTTTCGTAACGGGAACTATTAACGTCCGCAACGGCATGGACCCTGTGTGTAGGTTGTAGTCCGCCAGCCAGCGGATGCAAATAGGTATTTGACCTGTAAATGGATGCACATATCAGAAACGGCTTACTTGTCGGGTACGCGTGCTGCTTGTATGCCTTCATTAAATGCACACACGGAAGCCACATGGTTTCATAAAAAGGACAGGTAAATGTTCCCAAGCATCAATATATAGTGAAGCGGTTTCTCTGGTGACATATCTCAAATTATGGAAGCGTCAGCAATTTTTATTCACATAGCACTCCATCTCCAAGGTCCGAGTAAACTGGTTGTAACATGGGTCGTGCTAAATGGCTCATCACTAGGTTGCATGCATACGTAGTTAGGAGGCCAACTACTCGATGAACGTATGCGCTGTCTTCTAGTAGCTGACGCCTTTCACAAGCAAACGCCGCATGCATCTGGGACGTTCAGGGCAACTTCCGAACGGCTGCAACAAGGCCATCGGATGCGTGGGTAACTTTCTTCAACCGCACCTTGGCATACTCATGTTGATTGTTGGTTGTATTTCCAAAGTACACCAGTCCAGCTTGGGTGTGTTTCGTCCACGAGCCTGTTATGTACAATCAGTGTGACGTAAGGTAGCGCACAGGCCGGGGGTCTGTTCGTTGAAGGAGGTGTGACAAGAATATTACATATAGCAAGAGATTGTACTCAGTCTCCGTGTCCGAAGTTGCCATGCGATGCAAGTGCTAACGCTACCGGTTAATGTTTGTCTACAGAATGTAACGAAGATTTATCACTTGCATGATTCCTGGTGGCCTGGCGGATGTGAAAGTAGCACAACAAAATGTCGCATTGAAAAACCGCGTGCGCTACACGTATTTGAGCAGCCATTTCGTCCATCATAATTGTGCTGACGGGGACATCGTGACCCATAATATCCCGAAACGCTTCGAACAATGGAAGCAAAGATGCGTACTCTTCCCGACGCAGAACCGCATAAAATATTGGCCGGCCGTGACCCATCCCGTCACTTGTTAACAATTGGTGTAGTTTGAAGCTTCATGCGACAGCTAGTGCCACTATCAATTCTTACTTCAAACGCTTAGTGCCATGAGTGTCGTCCACACAAACGACATGCGAGAATCGGCGAAACAGTTCTATTTGTTGATGCCGAGCGGGTAATACGTGTGTACGTAGGCTTTTCTCTAAAATAATTCGCGCAACTCCGTCTTTATTCATAGACTTGAAACCGGATGCAATTTTACTGCAGGTAGTGAAAAACGTCACCATATCCTTTCACTTAACGTCAGTTCGCACTTTACGACGAACATTGCGGACATCATCGCTGGTACTATGCTTTCCGAATCGAACCTCTACGAACTGCTTGATGTCGCTTGTTGTTGTTGTGTTGTAACGGAAAAGGTCCACGGACTGACTGAGCTCATGGTTTGTCAGACGACGGTTGATGGGGTGTCGGTAAGAAAGAAGGCGGTTAATTGGGTGATTGTGAGACAAATCGAAGGTTGTGACTTTCAGCTTGCGCCCACTTCTGATGAGGTTCACGCGAGCTTTGCAGTTAGTATCACGTGAGCTGAAAGATTTAGAATAATGGAAGCGAAAGCGTATTGCTGATGTCTCATTCCTGTACATTTTGACTTGCGACCTGCGCAGCGGACACATCGATAAATGACCCTGTCGTACTTCACCCGCGACACATTACACTTTCTGCTGTTGTAGCATACGAAATTGATGTAATGAAGCAGCATAAACTCTGAAAACAAACTATGAATCTCAACAAAACTATCAAAAGAACGTCCAAAATGTCTGCTCCGGAAATCAGACCCCTGCTAGCACAAAAAGACTTCGAAGACGAAAGTGGTTTTTACAGGCTTTAACCGTCAACTATAAACCTGAATCCATGGTTAATGTCGCTGATGACCACTTTGTAGGCGAAATTTGTCCTTCCACTGCAGTTGCATTAAGTACGCAATGAAGGACTTTTAACCGTGTCCAATCGGAAACCTGGGTTAAACAGTATATGCCACACACATCAGCGGAGCATGAGTGTTCGTTGACGATTGACCTTGGGCGGCGTGGACCAATGGCCGTGCAAGCACCACGACGTTGCGCACCACCTAGGCGGTACCCCTGTACGCTGCACCTTGCCGCTACCCCTGTACGCCCGACGTATTGGCTACCCACCCACGCTCGCACACCACTGAGAGGAGGATCTCAAATCCCTACCTGCGCTTCCCGTTAATAATAATATGTAACGCAGGTATCACTACCACCTACTAATGCAATGTGAACGTGAGTCATAGCTAACCGCCCATATGACATTTTTCGCATGCGGCGTAACAAGCTGAATGACAGGGGAAAGCGTGGTATCATGGTGCACATCCTGCTGCTACTGAATGGAGGAAATCATGTTTAACACGGCGCACAGGGCCCAGTCCCACTACTCATAGGGTTGCTTTAATATTTCCTTCCCAATAAGCACAAAGATAGCGTGAATGGAATCCGCGTTTTTCACAGTAGGCAGTCCGTTTACCGACGCATAGTAGTGGATACATTAAATTGAGGCACATCACTCTTGACAACAGAGGTCCATGTTCCCTTTGAAACGGTTACGCTTCTTCTGTGCTGTCGCCTGGGCAGTCCAAGTCCACTAATTGGAAAACCTTACTTAAGAACGGTTAATAAGTAATCCACTATTTCATATATGCTGACTGCTTGCATTACCTTTGCCAGAGTCGCGGCATACGTTGCCGCGAATCGACTTCAAGTATTTCCTGACATATTGTGTTATGTCATCCGGTAACACTTTGCTTCCTTAGACTCGTTCTAATAGAACAGATATGACAGGAATGAAAGGGCAGAGGTCGCTAATCTTACATTTCGGTGAATAGCCTCGTTTTCCGGAATCCGTGTTTGTTGCGGTAACCGGAGTAATTGATCTCCGCCATGAATGACCGCATTAGAAGACGCTGCATCATGAGGCGTACAGTCTCCGACAATGTGTCTCCATGCACACCTTCCAGATAAGTATGCTGCATGCATATGTGAGTTAGCAAAGAATCCTACCAATTGTTGCCTGCGTCCTTCATCCTGCATTAGTATATCCTACGACTATAGTTCCTCCACCGATGTACTTGGCAGAGGAAGCTGCGTTGCCTGCTGCTCTTGTTGCCCGGCAATGGTCGCAGCCATCGATCACATGCAACTCTTCACATACTCCAGTGTCTCCATAATTTTCCGAACATTACCTGCAAATGTATACCCTATTTCAGAAATGTAGTTATCGGTCTTTCCCTTCATTTACATGACGACTGGTCAGTTCACTCCGGAGAAGGTGTTGGGGAAACTCAAATCCCTGCGTCTAGCGGCCTAACCTGGCGCCGATGCCTTTCACCCAATGCGCGCGCACCCATACGCACCCTATACACAATGCTGTGTGGCAAAAAAGGACATAAAGTGAAGTGCATGGGGAGAGACAATGCAAGTTCAGACGGTTACGGACCCCACCTCTGAACGTATGTTCCCCGTGCTGCTATCCGTGTAGGGGAGACGCGAGGACATAGAACAGGGGTGGCCCTGAAAAGGGCCGTTGGGTCGTTCACAATGGCAATAACGTGAGAAAGGGAGGAGCAATACAACATGCAGATGTGACGGCGACTTGTTATCCCCAGCCTGCGGCAAACCGTAGCAATTCAACTACAAGGTGGCAGGGCCTACGGAATGTGGTAATGGAATAGCGCACTCACTTTGCGATGTCACATGGGCATTCACCAGTGTTCTGTCGTGCGAAGGCACCACTGCGGCCACGCAACCACGGGTGTGAGAAGGAAGTTCTGTATTCATCACGCATGAACACGGGCATTGCGAAACGGAACAGTCGTAGGTGGCTCAGTGGCGGCAGTGAATGGGCAGGCTACGGGCGGTGCATGTCGGTTTCACTGTAAAAAAGATTACACATTGATCGGATTTCTTACCTGTGAGCGCATGTGATTGCAGGTTCACATGGCGGTGGGCGATGCGTCGGAGGTGGCTCAGTGTCTGCAGTTAATGAACACGCTATCGGCGTTACATGTCGGTTTAACTGCAACACAAGATTACACATGGATCCGAATTCTTACCTGCGAGGACATATGACAGCGCGAACTGGGAAAACATTTCTCAGTGTATACGCGTTCCCCTGTTACACAACATGCATGAAGCAAGAGAACGAATACCTGTGAAGATGTTTCCATGAAATTTCAGGTCCTGTAAGCATGGGTAACACACATTCCTCTAAGTACCTACAGGTACGTAGGAACACATGCACTGGCATGGATTTCCCCTGTGTAAATGACAACGGAATTACGGTGGCTAAATGAGCGTCCGTAACGGGAATAGTAGGAGTAACTTACCGTTGCCCAATGTTTCTTTGGTGCTGCCGATCTCTCGGCGCCTTGTTCCATTGCAATTCACAGGTGTTCATATCAAGGGGAAAATTAAGCACTGCGTGCTCTAAGGGAAATCGACTCAGGGTAAGGGCACGGATATGTGACATAGCTGAAGCGTGTACCATGCTACGCCGGTCAAGCACGTTATGGTGACACTATGACGAGCAGGAGAAGCAAAGAAATTCCTCCGCACCCGCATAGCACACACATGACGCGTGGTACCATTGCGAGCAGGCGTCGCACATGACCCATTGCACCGATTCTCCATGACCGTCGACATCGTCCTCCTGATGACATACTCCGCCTACCTCCTCCGAAACGAAGCCCTGAGTTCCCTGTTTCTGTTTCACGGGAACCCGGTAGCCCGTGGATGTCCGGGTGCGAAGGTTAGGGATTCTTTTGCCCCTTAGCGCACTCTTATCCGGGCTAACCTTCGTCACCCTGCACTTAAGGGGCGAGTTCCGTTTCCTGGACCCACCTGTCGATGTTGATGGAACAGGTTTTTCCGTTTCATTCACACGCACCACGTCATTCACCTGGGTAACTTGCAAAGGAGCACGCACTTCTCCTGCAGACGTGGTGTCTACCGCGGAGACTGAGTCACCATCAGACATTCCTGCAGTAGGCAAGCCGCATGACATCTGCACGTTTGCCGCCGTATCTAAATGAAGGGGAACAGGCTACCTTGACGTCCGCCCATACAACTGAAAAGTTGCGTCCTTCGACATTAGCAAAGCCACCATTTTCAGGTAATTCAACGCACTGGAGAAGTTCTCCGGTCCGTAGGTCACCAATTGAGCGCCGATGTCCGCTAAAACATGCTGCGTTCTGCGAGGTTTTACCGTGCGGCTCACAACTGCATCGCTATCCACCGCGTTACGGTGCACAATCTGCACACGCTCAGCAGACGCAACGGACTCCGATGATGCTGCTGAAGGTAGGCGGGGTGGGATCCACCGACATCCATGGAGTATGTCCCGCGCAGAGTGACTGTGACGCGCCGCCACATAACAGATGTGAGCACATGGGAGCCGCCACTGCCGACTAAACTCACAATCACATTCACTGCCCCGCGTTATCTACACCCGACGCACTCTCGAACGAGGACAGGTAACCAACCAGTAAGGCCCATCAGACCTGCAACCGAGAACCGTTGACGTACGGAAATGCGCAATGAACACGTTGCCTGCAAAGTCGCTTAGTCTTGCGAAAACGGAACCCACTGTGGACACCTCAGATGGAACAGAAATTGCGCTCATACACCACCCACCTATTACGCTGTTCCTTTGGTGTGCCATAGTGTTAACTCTATCAACCACGAAGGTGAATAGAGTGAGTAGCGATGACCTCTCCGACAAATACTTCTTCAGATGTATGTTCTTATTCTCTACTCTGTTCGTCGTGTGGCAGACAAAAAGAACAGTATCCCTCAGTCTGTGGGCCACCCAAGAGTCCGCGTGTGGAAGCCACGCTGCGCACAAATAACGGTGCAATTAAGGATTCGCACTCCACACTGAGCTCAATATCCTTTCAAATACGGACGCCTCACGAGTATATAAACCATATTCACTTTTAACTGGACATTTTTCAAACCACAGTGGACATTTGCAAACCACATTGGACATTTTCCAAACAAAACTGGACATTTTGCAAACCAAACTGGACATTTTGCAAACCACATTGGACATTTTGCAAACAAAACTGGACATTTTGCAAACCAAACTGGACATTTTGCAAAACAAATTGGACACGTTGCAATCTAAGTAGCAAGTGGCCAATTTGTTGGTAAGAAACGAGCAGTAAGACTGCTGAATGATGTTCAGAATATACATTGTGATGACGCTAATACACCGGCATTGTGTAAGCAGCGGGCTACACTGTAAAACAATGCTTGATCGTGAGCAGCGACCGAAGATCTGAACTACGCTCCCCTCTCCCCATTGACATTCGCCTAGTTGGTGTGCAGTGCCCATACGCATCAACCTGTGTAGGTGTGTGACAATTGGAAAATCGGACGTCCGAATCGTAATTGTGTATCAATCATTTTGTGAGTGGATTGCGATGCGCAATCTCAATGTGCACCGTTATTCTCATTAGAGGGAACCTTTTCCGATTCGGTCAATGGGACCATGTCGGATGAAGCAGGTAGGCGGTGTCCCAGCTTCGCCCGTCTCTCCATTAGCTTTCGCAACTGCCACGTTATTGTATCAGCGTAGGCTGTAATGACCCCCAGCAAAACCAGTCTAGATCTATAGCCTATTGTTGCAACATATCAACTACTGAGGAGTGGGACGATTACACGATGTTCAGACCACATTGTGGTCACGATAATGCAACCGAACTGCGTACGTAGTGGGTGATTGTGTAAGCCCTTCTCTTTGACATGAGTGCCGTTCGCCTCGGTCAAAATCGGTGACCTATTTTCCCCTACACACCCCATAGGAATTCGTGTGTTTTGTCTGGGTGTGTGGACTGACCTATGCAGCAGTACCACTATTGGAGCCGAGCATACGATAATAGTTCCACTCAACACAACTTAGCTTTCTTAGCTCCGCCTGCAGGTTTTTGATGCCACTGGAGGTCGCATCACTAGGCTGGTAGCTAAAGTACAACGAGCAAACGGTGTCCAAGGAGTAACAATGGCGCAGGTACGTCAGCAACAACAAGGGAGCAAAAGCGATTTTCCTTGCAGGAAAATTCGTCAAAGCTGGTTTCCAGAGATGTTTTTTTGCCACGAAGATCAGCGACGGGGGTAGCAATCGAAAATGTTGTATTCTAGTATAACTAGATATTCGTTGATCAGTTCGACCACAATGAGCAGATATCAATGAGAAATGCAAGTAAACCCATCTTCGCCAGATGAAAAACGTCACAAGAGAGGCGAGTGGTAGCTGCATAACGTCCAGATTTCAGAATCTAAACCACGCCGCGAGCAACGGTCGCGTGTCAGAGCTTTCATTTTGGCAACACTTGAATGTCCATTGTAAAGTTTATTTAGAATGAAATATTGTGCCTTTAACGGTGGAACCAAACATAAGCCCCGAAATAAGTAAACATCGTGTATATTCAGCACAATTTTACGGAGCCAAACAGGTTTAAAATCAGCCGGAATTCTACTGGGCCAGTCTAGTTTCATGAAACATACAACGCAGGCTAGTTTGGGATCCAGATCGGTCTGTCTACGTATAATGTCACTTGTCAAACAGATAGTGTCGAGGTAATGCATCAAATGAACTAACTCCACCGGTTCCTCTACTGTCCCTCCGGGGGTCGCGTGCGGTAAGAGACTCAGGGCATCCATTGTACAATTGTTAGAGCCTGGGAGGTAAGAGATTTTGTATTCATATGCACTAAGGATTAGGGCCCATCGTTGCATTCTAGGTGAACATATTTGATCGATCCCCTTTGATTCACTCAATAAGGATATCAACGGTTTGTGATCAGTTTGAATCTCAAGATGACTGCCCCAAATATACTGGTGCAATTTATTGACGCCATATATAACAGATAGGGCCTCCCAATCCAGTTGTGAATAATTTTTTCAGCAAATTGTAAGGCACACGGAGTGAAAGCACTCTGATGAATTGCACCAATCGGTCTTTGAAGACACAAAACTGCTCCAACTCCGTATGGAGAAACATCTCTATCGTAGTGAACGCGTACTAGCGCGGATGTTGGACGGATTTTAGCACAAGTTAAAGCGAACTGTTAGTCGTCATTCCACAAGCACAGGGTGTTGTAATGTGGCGGTGCTTACAAAGAAGCTAAAACTGTCGATGCCACAGGTAAAAACGAGGGTAGTGTGATAACATTTCTAAGAACAATCGGAGTTCAGTACTATTCTTAGGCTGCGGTGCCTGTACCGGTGCTTCAAGAGGAACGGCGACTTTATTCAGCATGAACATCAACAACAGCGCATAGATATTTTATATTACTGATAGAATCCGAGTAGCTCGCAAACAATCAACTGTATAACTTCACCTTCAGCACAATCCCCCGGGTTTAATGCGGGTTTCCGTCATTCTTTACCACGCTCCGACGCACTGCTGGAAGCATTCTTCCACGATGCTCCTTTATACCAGCGTCGCTTAGAGCAATATCAATTGAGTATGAGGGCTGTTCTATTATAGTAATTTTTTCTCGGTCAGGAATCTCCGGGTGCCCGGAGCGTTATGAGCAGGAGTATAGTCATGAAGAAGCATCCACGATTTGCTATCATAGTTATCGTCTGTTAAAGCGCACTCAGCGAAGCAAACGTTTCAATAATAAGGCAACAATAATTGGCATAAGTGCGACATAGTCAATAGTCAGTTTTGAAGTGCATGTGACCCAGGTGCAGTAAACGAAAGCTCATAATCTAACACGAAAAAGGAAATAACGCAGTGCCAAACATATCTGGCGACAATTAACATGTGCCCAACATTTACAGATCACACAGTGAGGCTAGGGAGGGAATATTAACAGTTACTTCACAGTGGGAAATGAAGGGCCAGAAAATATTTTATGCTGCAAAACCTACAGTTTGTAGCCAAGATAACGAACGGATTCGAAAAAAACTCATATTCAGAATCCTTTAGTTTCAATCCATTCGTTTTCAAACGTTCAAGCACTGTCCGAAGTGTCTTTAAATGTTCAGCATCACGGCGGCCAGAAACCAGGATATCATCCAAATAACCACAAGTAAGGGTATATATATCACGATGTCATCCACAATCCGTTGGAGGATACTGAGGGCGGAGTTTATTCCGAAAGGGAGACGGGTATACTGAAATAGTTCAAGATGTGTAGTTATGGTGGTTAACTCACGCGAGTCATCATCAAGTTCAACTTGAGTTCAACTAGAAAATTCTTGACCACCGGATAACGTAGTGTACAAATCTTTAACGCGTGAGAAGCGATATCATTCCACCCTGGAAGCTTGATTGACAGTTAACTTATGGTCACGAACGTCGAGTTTGGGTGCAGGAGTAATTGGGATACCCCAATCCGAGTTTTGTATTGGCATGATAACGCCTTCGGATTGTAGCCGTTGTAGTTCTAATTCAAGTTTGGGCAGCATAGCGTAGGGCAACGGTTACACTTTGTAAAACATGGCACCGGTGTTCTCTCCTAGGTTGATGGAAGCTTTGAAGTGTGTCAGCTTCCCAAACTCGTTTTCGAATAAAGAAGAAATTTGGTTCAACAGATCGTTTAGACGGCTGTCAATGACAACGACCACATTCATCTGCATCCTTTCTGGGAAGTATCGGATCCAAGTTCCTGCCCAAGAGATTTGGTTTTTTCCCAAGTACCATGATCAAAGATAGAGTTAAGTCCTACTAGCTCTGCCTGACTTTAACTATGAACTCTTCCAAGACCGTAATCGGATCTCCAGTGTGGGTTTGCAACTCGGTGTCACATAGCTGTAAGGGCGGAAGGCTCTTAATTGAATCACTGTTTACAAAGGTAACACTAGCTCCCGTATCCAGTTCCAAATCGATCGGTCCATTCTAGCTCATCAAATGAATCGTATATGGAGGCCACTCGTTAGGTGATACAATATGCAAGTAGACGAAATTTAGATCGTTCTCCGGGTCTTTCAGAAAGTTTTTATTAGCAAGCAGCAGCTTATTAATACGCCTCGATTGAGCGAGACTAGTCAGCGAGACTGGTTCCGATCTACCTACGCAGGCTAGGTGGCCTATTTTTCCACATATTCGGCAGATGCATTTTTTATGGTGACACACGGAAGCACGAGCATGTTGCATTCCATAGCGGTAGCACACGAACTGTCTTTGCGGTTCCCCTGGTATCTGTGGGTTAGCGAATGCGTGAACAACCTCGACGACTGGATGATCAGTGAATTCACGTAGCTGGTGTGAGATATCCTCCCTTTGGCGAACGATTAGGCATACGTTCTCTCACGTGGTCTCTGAATCGTTCAAAGATAACAATTTTTCCCGTGCACTTTCGTCCAGAATCTCAGCAAGTAAACGGCGAATTTTTCTTTATTCCTCAAACATGTCGAGTGGAATTTTATTGTACTTACATTCGGGAATGGACTGGCGGGTGTATGCAAAGAAGTCATTAACGAGCTCGTTCGCTTCCAGTAAAAGCTTTGAAAAACAGCATCTCTCAGTAGAAAGCTTCCGTTTCAATCCCCACAGTGTGGCATATTTATCCAAAGCAGATGCAATAGCGCCAAAATTTTTCAGATATAGTGCATTATAATGTCGCTGGCCTTCATCCCCAGCACTTGTCCGAATAGTCTTATTTTGTGGGACTCCGAAAGTGAAATCATGGGATTCAAAGCAAGCAGTAGTTCCAACTAGTTATTAAATGACTTCTTCCACCATATCCAGTTTGATAAGGTCGGGTTGTCCTCAGGGGAAGACTAAAAGTCAGCAGGGGGATTAATGATAAGGTTCACTTTGACCCGTCGCCAATAGTACGTAGTAACGAGGTCAAGCAAAGCACGTTCCTAGACCGTAGTCAGGCAGGACATGACAACCGTACGAAGCAGAGGGTATCGGGCCTAAACTCGCGCACGTGAGACTCTTGACACACGAGTGAAATCATGACGCGAAGGGTTATTGATGAATACGCGACAAACCAATAAGAGCGCGGTGTGGCTGAGATAACTAATTAATCTCACTGCCGGACGTAACAGTTTTCGTCTACCTAAATGTTATAGGGAAACCCGTAGCCATAACAACTCATATGATCCATCCATCCATCGACTGATAAGCGCGGTCCGCTCCCTTTTCTGTCTTTTTCAGGTTACTACAAACAATAATTGTGCAAATAGAGGTGTTGCTGGGTTTTGAAAGCGACATGTAGTTCCTCTGTGTGTTAAAGCTCTGGAACTATGCATGATCGACCTTACTCGATGAAAACGAGATTTTAGCGTTGTCAAAAGAGACTAATACTTATTTGGTAAAAACCGCGCAAACTTTTAACAGGAGCCCAGATTGCAGTCCCAGAAGTTAGCTCGAAAGCAGGGAAGCCTTCATTCTGGGAAGTAAAAGACCCCTTGTTGGCCTAGCTATAAAAATGACACAGAGGGACGTTTCCAGTCGGGGGAGCGGAAACAGTGCAGCCCCACAATAATGTCGAACGTTGCAAGCGCCAGAGTGTTAAATTACTTTGGTTGTGCTCAATTCAAACAATCGAACTCGACATGCTGTTTAACGTTCCGTACCGCACCTACGTAGACTGTGAAATAGTAATATTTGTAAGAATATCGCACAATGGACTCAGGGAAACAAGAGCAATCTCCAGGCCACCACATCACACGATTTTGGCTTTTAATAGGAGTGTGCGCGTACAATACCTGAAATTGCTCGCTCTGTATTTTGTTGACTAGCACAACCATGAAATCTACACAGTATGTGAATAATTTTCTATGTGAGTAGCTATTCAAGATGTTCTGTTATATTTGAGCAATGGGAATACAAGTATGGCCCGAATCTGAACCTCGGAGCACGATAAACGCCTTCAGAAATGAAGGTTTTATCCACGGTAATTAATACGTATGGCAAAATAGTAATGTTAGAGCAAGTGGCAACAAAGCAATTTGACATTGGTTTAGTAACAAGCATGTTTACTTTAGCATAGTAACGAACTTTGAAATGCGGGAACAATAAGGAACTAAGGTATGATGTTGCCGAAATAAGCAGGCTCAACATTTCGTCAGCCGTGGGCACGCAAGTAGACAGAAGATATGTTCTTTTGTTTACTTGGATTCAAGCTGCAGACAGACTAGCCCAGTGGGTGGCCTTATTGGCGTGAGCGAGTAAGATGTGGGCAGGCAATGGTTCCCCACGATGGAAGTGAAAGTTTCAGATGTAGCAGCGCAACACCAGACACAGTTAACGCGGTAGAGAAGGTCGCAACTAAGCTAGGTGGCAATTTGCCTACATTTGTCCACGGGAATACTAACATTGGGTCCAAATGAAAAAGTTGTAGATCAGAGAAAACGAGGGGGTTTAGGTGAAGATTAGCAGAATTCCGCTGCATTACCACCAGCCGATGACTGTAAGCATGGCGTTCCATTTCATTGGTGGGGACGAACTCTCCGGTTAATGGAGCACCATTCTTCCGCATAACCATTTGGTGTCGGTGAACGGTTACCTACGTGCTCGCAATAGTTGGTGTTGTGTGAAGCAGTAAATTAGTAACAGGAGACTGAGCTACATTATAATTGGTGCGAAGTCGCGAGTAAATTGCTTGTGGGCGGACATAACAATAAAACCGCAATGTCTAAATTGGCACAGGCAAAAGAATTACTTTTTCATGAGCAAAACATGAGACATATTAGTCAACGCAAAATCTGCAAATGTACTGACGGCACACGCGCGCTCATCAGCCTCACGTTATGCCCTCACTTCTGGCAGCAGATCATAAGGGTGCGCTCAAGAAACTCGAAGGCCCCATGCGTCACGACAGTACTGCGTTTTCCTCCTACTGTCATTATGTGACATCTACCTGCTTACCATGGAAGGATTGATGTATCAGAAACACGGCGGTTGCTACGGTCAGCTCCCCGCAGCTATGCAGCTTCAAGACAGGACATAGGACTAGCAAATACTAGTAAGAGACGGGGCGTAATCGGGCCTGGATATAAGAAAGTGGAAATTTCAGTTACAGTGGATTGACTTCGTTATATACTGCCAAAGGATAACGGCGAATGAAACGAGCTGGAGCAAATATTAACGTAGTAACTCCCGGCACAGCAAATTGGTGAGCAGGATGCGCGCAAACATGTCCATCAGGTAGGCAGATGTATAAGTAATATTGCAATCCAAACCACCGGCAGTAAAGGCGATCGAACTATGACAAAAAATGTGTAAAATGCCGCTATCTGAAATACGTATAAAGGCGACAGACACTCGGCCACGTATCGGCAAGATAACACTAACCAAGCAGTCCACCTGCGTAACCCCGTCACCATGCAGATCTGGATTGGGACAACGTCAAAACACCCCGGCAGCTGAAAGAGGACAAGGTTAATCATCCTGTTGCTGACACTGAGTACTCTACACAACAACCCGAAATGGCCCTAGGTCCTGCGTTGGTGGTCAGACAAAACAGCGACCGTCAACCGACTCCGCAAGGATCAGCGTAGTCCCTCACCCGAAATCTGAGTCTACAAATACGATACTATACTCCAAGGACCTCAACTGCCTTTACACCGAAGCATAAGGTCTTCTCAGCAAGCTAACCGAACCTTGTGTTCGTCAGGTCTTCACTCCTTGGGACATAGCCATGGACACCGGAACATGACTGAACACAGAAGCAACCGATGCTGAGATTTCTTTGTCCTGCATGATACCCCTACGAAACGAAGGACCCAGCAGTGAAGACGGAGTGCTCCTGTATTGCCGATCTGACCTGCATGCTGATATCATCGATAATCCAGAAATGCAAGTTGTTGATTCTCTTTGTAATTGTCATGTTTTCGTCCAAGCTGCTCACAAGCTACATAGTCCGGAAAACACCGGACGCCTTTCGCCCTATTGAGGCTCGTCAGTGATGTGTATTCCCTTGGTCCCCTACTGGGGATCTAACCCATGACCGCTAGAGACAGACGCCAAGTAGCCAGCAGCTTAAGCAACTGAGCTTTGGGGGAGGTCGGATGGTCTACATTATTTGCAAGCTAACTAGGATATAGCACCACCTATCATCCACTACCACACAGATTACTTCCTTAGCAGATGACTGTGGCTAGTCTCTGATGATTATGAATTCCTATCACTAGAAGCTACGTCGATAGCATTTTGAAACTAAGAAAGGCTACACTTTTATCCCTGTGCCATATGCACCTAAGATGTGATGATGTGTGTTGACTACTAAAAGCTTTCTGCCCTCCAATATCCACCCCAGGAATGGATCACGGCTTGGCTTCTGTGATGAAGCGTGCACTGGCACGGTCACACAACCGGGTCCTTTCGGTGGGGGACTTCAACCTCTACGCAATCGAAGACCCAGCGTCGTTCAGCCGACAATTTAAGGCTGAGTTGCAAGCGTTAATTGCCGATGTACCTCAGTACTCCCATGTCACCTCTCCCAAGCGATTCCGGACGGGGGAAGCGCCATCTGTTTTGGACCTTGTGTTCACCAGCGAGGAACTGATGGTCAATATTGTGGACACAGATGCATCAATTGACCATAGCGATCACGCGATATTTCTCTTACGGTATATCTGTTACAAGGAGTACATCAGTGAGTACAACGATACCTACGTCGGCATCCATTACGATATCCTATCCGACCTCGTTCAAGAATCTGGCTGCTCCCTCCTAACTGAGCAGCCGCCCGATGTCGCCTGAATGGTGGTTGTCCTCCACTTCTCTAGGATAGTGACAAGTGCATCAGAAAGCAAAGCCTTTAGCCCGAGGCAAACGAAGTCTTTCCTGATTAGCCGGACTCGACAATGCATGACCTCAAGGAATTCAGTCTACCGGGCTTATAAAGCCAGTCCGAGTATTTAGGCTTGAAATGCCTACTCAACTCAATGGAACCACTGGATCATGTTGATCCGTGAAGATAAACTCCGGGAACAATATAACAGCGACGACGTCGAGAGTTCCATTGAGCACAGGGCCGAATCCCAGTTCGATGTTCAACAGATGGTCCGGCGCTAACTACACAATAGACGGCAAACGCGCTTCGCCAAAGCTGCACCCACATTTTCCATCAAGCAACATAATCTAACCGGCTTCTGGCAAAGCTCTACTGCCAACAAGGTTAAACCACGTATGTTCTCGACAGCGAATGTGGGGGTGCACAGCTTTCCTGGCTTGGACGACATCACACCGAGGGTAGTAAAAATAATCGCCATCCGCATCGCCGAACCACTAGCTCGGTACTTACAAAAATGTCTTGATAAAATGCAGGTTCCCACAGTGTAGAACCATGGAATAGTCCTTCATGTTTACAAGAGCGGGAATCGTGCGAAGCCCTCAAACTGCCATCCAAGCACTCTTCTCTCAGAGGTATCCAAAGTAATGGAATGTATTATCTCCCAGCCTCCCATGAGCAAAACAAAATGCTTTTGTCACATCGGCGCGGCTGCCGCCAAAAGCAGTCTTGCAATACAAACTTGGTGCTAGCCCGAACCAGCTGCACAAAATTAGTCGACGCCAGATTAGGAGTTGACGTCGTCTACTTGAAGTTCTCCAAAGCTTTCTATCGCCTGTACCACAGCATTCTCCTTCACTGGCTTCGAAGCTGTAGAATCGGTTATCCCGTGCTAGGTTCGATAAGCAACCTCCTCATTCAACGTCAGCTGAATGTTAACCTCAGTGGTACGTTCGACCTTACTGTAGGGTTGCGAAACCTGGCCCCTAAGGTCGGCGGACTTGAAGAGGCTAGCTACGTTCGACCATCGGTGCCTTCGCAGTTTGGCTCACATATGGTGGGAACACCGCGTGAGTAACGAGCGTGTTCGACGCATTGTTTACGGCCCAGGAAAAGGATCTGAACCGTTCAGCACCGTTATTTCCCGCACCAGGCTCCGATGGCTCGGCCACGTGTTACGCATGCCAGCCCACCGACTCCCGCGACGTGCGTTGTTTGCTCACCGGGGATGTGGGTGGAAGAAGAGGAGAGGTAGCCAAGCGATGACTTGGTCCAGAGGAATGAAGTCCATCACTTCGGAGCTAGCCTCGGTTGGAACTTCACGGCTCCCTGGTTGGGGTCCAAAAGACGGTGAACGCGTTTGGCTGGATACACTTGCTGACATGGCAAGGAGCCGACCTCAGTGGCGTTTGTGCTGTGAGGTTCTTTGTCCCTCCCCATCCCTTTTAGTCTCCCCCTCCATCTACAATCTCATTTCCTAGGGTAAACATAATAAAAAAATTTTCTTTGCCTAGTAGCTGGCTGGAAGCTTACCTGAACGATGCCTATCCGTTGCTGGTAGCTCAGCTGGCATGCAACTGTTGTATCTATTTTTCCTTTGTGTATTGTGTTATATGTATGTATGTATTGCTTTCATGTATTGCGGCACAATAGCGGAGGTGTTTTCCCACCTCTAGCTGAAGTGTATAATGATGATGATGATGAATGTTAACCTCTGCCGCTTCATATCCAACCAAATTGCTTACAACTGGTGTTCGCCTCAAGGCTGGACACTGGAACTAGGTTTATTCCCAATATTCATTAAAATGCTTGCTAGTACACTCCAGTAAGACTACTTACTATTGGTAGGCTATGTCAAAATTTGGCAGGATATTTAGACGGTTACCAATTACACTGCACTGCAGAGCTATCTCGACACGGCGTCTACACAATCATCGAAAAACCGGCTCCTACTCAACTTGGAGAAATGCAAAGTCGTGACATACGCCGTCAGCTTACCCACGAATATCGACTTGGGGAGCAGCAGCTGCAATCTGCTTCCCACCAAAGCAATCTAGGGATAATCGTGCAGGACTACCTTGGCTGCTCAACACAGGCCGAAAAGCATGGAAATTAGCCAGTCAGCACTTTGGAGTCTTTCTGAGGGCTTTGAGATATTTCGAGCCATCCATCTTTTGGTAAATGATGAACGACCATGTGAGGCCACACTTGGAATACGCGATCTAAGCGTGCCGTCCTAGGAGCAAGCGAGGCGTTGATACACTTGAAGCTCCCCAAGGTAGTGCGACCAGACTCGTTAGGGAGTTGACTCACCTCCCCTACCAACGCATACTGCTAGCCACGAGGTTGTACAGTGGTGAATATCGGAGTCCGTAAGGATAACTCATCAAGGTTTACGCAATACTGACGAACCCAAAACACGGCTGTCGTGGGCTCCTGCAACTGAGACAAAATACCAAATTGAAAGGCCAGCAACTCAACCTTGCCACCCGCTACAGTCGGCTTAATTACGGACAAAATATTTTTCTCCGATTGGGTGTCCCTAACTTAAAAAATTCCTTCTAACCCACGTAATTTGTGCCTTTCAAAAAACACCTTGCTAAACGCTTTCCCACTTGTATAACTTGATCTCCACCGTTCCACTATGTTGACGGGGGTTGGGTTGGCTCAGTCAGTAACCTCATTGGGCCAAACAATTCCGTGAGAATATCCAGAGAACGCTCACAATACAAGACCTTAACTAGCGGTTCGGAAGTCTTTGGGGAATTAGCCCCTTCACTGTAGGAGCAAATCCTGTTTCTCTTAGACATAACAAAGCTAAAAGATAGACAGGAAAAATTTAGCGGGTCAACAGGGAGAGATCCTGGCAGGCTGGGCAATTGGGTAATTTACATAAAGCGTGAGACTCCCGACTCTTCGCTATCCAATAAGTACCAATAGACCTGCGGAGCTGGAAAGGAAAGAAGATCACCTAGATGGATGGATAAGCTTATCACAACCACCTAATAAGAATAACACGGGAAGTGGACGGATGTGTGTTTGAATACCCGAGGGCAACGCAGAGAATACAGCGAGGTACAAGCGAGCAAGTGAGGAGCACGCCGGCGTGCGTGTGCAAGGTCACGTCAACTGGGGATAGCAAGGATACTACAAACACGGCTAAGTGTCCGAGGGATTTTCTCTGTTACTTCCTTGAGGTGCTTCCACCATATGTTCTACTGCAGCGGACCATCTGCAAAGGAAAGAAACGGCATATTGTTCTGGCGCGCAATACAAGCGCATATGAATATGCTACAATGACCACTTGTTGCTAGGCGACGAATCCGCCTCCGATGAGATTCTTACGCTCTTGCTGGCTAAGTTGCATCTATTTGGTACTCCCGAAATGCTGCGTGGCGTTCGATTGGCAATCTGCCTACCGGTATCAAGGCGTTCCCGCTCATCATCGGTTTCAGCCAACAGCACAATACGCTTGTCAAAATAAAACAAAATTTAGTATAGAGTACGCACAATTTGATTAACACTAGGGGACATTAAATGAACTACGGAATTGGAGGAAGACAGCAAGTTGCCATTCCTGGATGTATGCACTAAAGTATCATTGACTTTAACGTGCGTATCGTCCACTTATCGGATCCAAAGATTTGCGTTGCTCAGTGGAAGAAAATTTCCACATATATCACAGGGCATAAGGACATCAAAGGGCACGATGCACAGTCATTGTTTTCTTTACTCAAGGATAAAGCAGCCCATTGTTTTGACCAGGCAAACGTAAAAATTTTGGCACGTGGGAATACGAAGCAGGTATGTGAATTCTCGGCATAATGGTACTCCATAAATAATGCAATCAGACAACACGCTACTTTCCGAATAAAGAAGCAGCACAGCAGCCAAATGCTCCTACAGAGAGCTAAGGCAACCTTTTCAGCTGCGGGGAAAGCGCGCCGTGGTCAGGAGGCGTGAGTCGATGGGGTCATTTACAGTAGTTACGTATGCGTCAATCGTTCAGAACATCTACTCCCCAAAGGACCGATGAGGACGACCTATCAAAACTTACAAGCGTGACTCCCCAGTTCACGTCTGCTATACTATTCACTAAAGCCCTGTTTATGTCATCTGGGCTTTGCAGCTTTGCCCAGCTCAGCGAACAGCTCCTCTAACAAGCAAACAACCTGAGTTACCTACATTTGCTTCTATCTCAAAGGTTTTAAGTATACCTTACAGAAGGCCTTTCAGGAGCCGGAGCATGGGATATAAGCTCAAGATGGTCTCGGCTGCTTAAGGAAGTGCGAAAAGGCGTCGCGCACTGACAACGAACATGTTGGCCTCATGCACAGAGCAACTGGTCTACCTAGCCACGTAATTCTTCCGCAAAACTCAACACTTATGTAAACTCCCCAAATAAAATATGTTATCCAGGCGGGTAGAAACACAATCTCACCAAGTAAGAGATTTCACAGCGAAAAATACATAAATACCTTGGGGATTTCTTCCATCTTCCATTTTCCCTAAAGACCTTCGGGATATGCATGGGTCGGTATCTGCGCCTAGCGGTAAACATTATAATCCACCAAATCCTTTGGAGCCCCAACTAGACTGATCCTTTTGTCTGGGGACTCGGTCATAACACCAACTTAAGAGGCTACAATCCAATTTTAGCTGCGCGGTTTAAATGGATGTAACCTCGCGGAAAATTAGTCCCTCATTGACTGTGCCAGATTTGAAACCCCCTTCTAGTACGCATTGTTTTCGCCTCCACATTGCTGATGCTTAAAACACGACTTGATGACTCAGTACACTAGTTGCATACATATTCTATGTTCACCAGGAAGCATTATAGAGTGACAAAATTGTGAACTCAGATAATATAGCAACGGGATTTATAATTGTGACCATATAAATGTCGCCGTGGATCCGCCAATGCATGTCTACCTTACTTGCAACGCTTTTTGATGATGCTGTTATTTTTCCCTTCCCCAGCCTACAGGACCTGTTAGGTGCTTGGCTTTTCCCTAGTAAACCATTTTTCATTTGTTCCCTACTACGCTTCGGGTTTTGTCAGTAGTTGAAGTGAGCTTCCATCACTTTCTGGCCGCATTTACGTCGATGCACGTAGCAAATCGTTAAACAGAATTCATTGTTCATTGAGTTCATTGACTTGTAGATAGCAGGAGGGAAATCCCTTATCAGTCCCATCGATTCCGTATCATACTAGGTTTGATGCGGGTTGTTGCATTACGACGTTTCTCGAGGGTTCGCCGCAGTTACGGTGACAACCGCAAGATTCCAGCATTCTTAGCGAATGTTTGTCTAGTAGCCGCTGGAAACTTTCCTCGGATGGCACGTTTGCAATTTATTCCAGTAGGCTATTCCAATCATTCACCACTCTCGTGGATAGGATGACTTCTATGCGAATTTCGTGTCTGCTTTGCTTAAATAGTTTCCATGTGTGATCCCGGATGGAGCAGTCAGTGTTGGGCCGGAAGAATTGTTGTAACTCACTTCCAAGTTCCCCTCAGAGGATGCGCCTAGTGTAGATGAGATCACCCCGGCTACGCCGGAGCTCGAGGGAGAACAGATTTGGGTATTGGAGTCGGATGGGGTAGAAGAGATCACGAAGAAGGATTAGGTTCAGAAACATCTGTGTGGTGAACTCAGCTCCATAGATTTACGTCCTCAAGTCCAGTTTACTTCGTTCGGACGATTACGACAGGAACACCGAAATGCTACCAGTTAAGTTAACACGACTCGCGAACTCTGCTTATAAATGTGCATGTATTTGCATGTATTTGCCCCATGCTGAGGCTGATGTTGCATTCTTGATGCTTCTTCACCGCAGTTGGGCTAAACCAACTTACACTTAAACTAGATCTCTTTAAGCTGCATAAATTTTATTCCAGTTTATTTGGTTTGTTTTGCCTGTCTGGATAGCCTTATATTGGCTGGCCACGTTGTTTACGCTAATTGCGCTTATCTTCGGTAATAATGTTGCATTTGTAGCATTTTTAACTAACTTGTGGACATTCTTTTTCCTTATCGTGGATTCATTGCTAACCAAATTACTTCATATGCTAATTTAGCGAAAAGTTATGCCACCGTATCTGTATGCATTATTGGATTTATTTTTTTCATTTTGTCGTTTCAAGTGATTGGCTGTTGCTTGATATCCCCGATGTGGCTGCGCTTGATGTGCATGTTGCCAAGGTGCCTACCTGTCTATTACCCACTACTTCGTCCATACTGGCTCCAGGAGACAGCTGGTCGTTGCTGGAGGGGACGGGGTGCACGGTCCTTGTGGCCGTGCTAGGCTCGAAGAGTGGTTCCATGCACTCAGTGTGGAGCGGACTACGGTCCAGCCACCGCCTTGTGTGCGTTTGATTCCCCAAATACAGTGTGCTTGTGTTTGCCTGTGAAGGAGTGTGGGCCGGCTCCGTTGATGAAACGTGGCTCCCATCCACATGCCTCCCGGTCTTATTCCTTTGGGTTTACACTGGATATGGGGTGTGTGGTTGGAGCTGTGGGTGGTGCAGCGCAAGCCACCCGTGGTCCCTCTGTAGGCGCAGGCGTCCTGTGGCTGGCCACAGTGACAGGCAAATCCGAAACCGGATGCCGCCAACCATTTGCAACAACCTACAAACCAGCTGACCCGTTATCTAATTAGTGTGGAGGATCCACGGAAAGAACTCCCTTTAATACAGGCGTTTCGACAAGGAATCTCAATTTGAACCGCTATTCACTCTGAATTGAACCGTAGTTGATTAGATCACCAGGACATTTACTGTGCATACTGTGTCAGAGACCACACTGTCATGCAGACTGGCCGTGTATGTTTACCTCAAACCAACGCACATAATAACACTTGATTTTTCGATGTGTGCTAGCAGGCCTTCGGCCAAAATGCGGGTTTGCACTAGTAGGATGACCAATGTTTGCTAATCCGTATATTGCAAGCGTCACAGATAGTTTGTCGGTTTCTCTCAGGGTACGCTGGTTCATTATCTACCCGCTCGTAAGATGCCCCCGTCGGATGGGACTTCTGTTATCCGCTGATTCACGATAAAACCAGTTGATATGCTTGCTGACGTTACACCTGGTCTATAGTACTGTTTATGCACCATTGACCCGAGTGTGATCTGCTAGTCCGGCCAGTTACTTACGATCGTCCTAAGGCAACTGCAACTTCGTGAACATGCACGCCGACATGGTGCTCGCTTCCACAAAGGAGTTGTTGGCCGCAAGAGATCAACTGACATTGAGAACTCAGGCCATCAAATGTTTCAACCTTCTGCAGGGAAAGATTTTTAAACGAATGCTTAATGAACAATTAGCGCTGCTTCCAAACCTGAAACCATTTATTTCTAGCTAGCATAAATAGTAACATATATACCAATCCGTTCCATTCAAACATGATCATGACTCACTCAAGTAGATATGACTGCAAATGAACTTTGTGCAGTTTGCGGCTGCAATGCGCTTTTCCTCAACAGGAAAAGATCCCTTCTTTAGTAAAAGGTATATATAACGCATACTTTGAAATACTTTTAGATGACCTAGAATAACATAGGTACTTCACATTTTGTGCCTTATGTGGAAACGCTACCTGAATGCCAAATGCAGAGAACTGCCATTTGCACCTCCCGTGGTTTGGTGAGAAGCTGCGAACCCTAGAACGTTCTGTACTCGGCCAGAAGAAAATCATGTTAGCGAAGTACTCAGTCACCGCTTCACAAAGGGCGCAATTGCGTTAATTCGCCAGACTGACTTGCGGATATGCCACTTAGCAAGAGGATGCTGGTGGTGTCCCATAACACAACTTCCTAGTTCTGCTTGGGCATTTGAGTGGTGGCACACCCTCTGGCGAAACCACGGGCCGTTCTTTACTGTGCCAAACTCCATCTGTTTCTTATCTTCGCGCGTTTTCATTACATGCCGACGCTATGCTTATGTTGTCCCCCCACAGTTAACACGCAGTCACATATCGCCTGCGTCTCTCTCATGCGAGTATATCACCAAATAGTAAAGTCAAGATCGCACTGTTTGACTGGTTCCTGAATAACAGCAGTCTATGTGCAATTTAGCTTCAGGGCCACTGCAGAATCAACAGGTGTTTCGATGACGGACATAACTTGTTATTACTCTTCGCGTAGGCTTTAACTGATTATAACGGTGTCTTGGGGAGGGATGTCTTTCATCACCTGTTGAGTAACGTCTGCCAATCGGATGTCGCCGTCCTTGTTTGGAAATCCAAAGCACTTGTCGGTCGTCTGTTGCCATGTGAACGTTGCGCTGGTGGTCAGCACGTGCCTGATGAGAGTCGTTCAGATAACAAAGATAGAAATCTCGCATTGTGTGAACGCAGTCATTTGTTGCTGCCGAGTACCAACTTCAGGCATCCGAAAGAACGTTCTGCGACTTGGCGAGCCGCTTCGCTGACATAACTGTGGTCCAAAAGTAATTACATTGTACTCAGCTTTATATGGTGATGCAGTGTATGACTGCGGATAATTTTGGCCCACTTTCAATGCTTCAAATCATATGCTAGTCCGCGTAAGCATCTGCATCAGTTTAATGGCCTCCGAGAACAAAGCATCAAAACATTATTGCAAACAGGCTACCTGATCTCTCGCTCCAACTGAGCTGTCAGCTTTCCCTGGTAAATTTACCAGCTTGTAATCCACCACAAGGTATCGGGCAATGCCGGACCTCTATACAAAGTACAAAGACCTGTACCTAGGAATCAAGCTGCGGTTCGGCTTCTTGTTTCTTAAAAGCTTGGATTTCTCTGTGTCGGCTGGAACTGTTCAACCACTACAGAAGTACCCGAGTAGAAACAACCGACAATAACCAACTTCGCTCTGTCAATCGGAAATTAATGAAAATCCTTTGCAATGATTTCGAAGTTTGGTGGTCTCAGTTCTGCTTGGGAAATGTAGATGTCTGCCCCTCTGGTTATATCCCTAAGCTCTTCCAACTTATTCAGTCGACCGAAAGTAGGAAGCTCGAAATAAATGAGGTCGTTTGTGAAGCGGACGACTCTCCAACCACTAACCAGCAGAGGCGTTTAGACTGCTGGGCCAAACACCTTCCTTCGAACTTCAACTGGCGGCCACTGTCCATGCGTGTGTGCAGTATACCCACTTGCCTGCTCTGGCTGGTCCCAGTGAATCAACCCAGAAAAGCGGAAGTCAATCCTGAGAGTCTGCACTTGAATCGATCCAATACTCTCAACACATACGGACTTTCATAGAGCTATCCAACTATATTGGCGCAGCCCCCATCCGACAGCTGACCTGGTTGTCCTCAAGAATCCGGCACTAACTACCTTCCGTTTGGGGCCAATCAGTTATTGTCCAGATTCTCAGGAGAGACGATAACTATTGATGCATCAATCATTCAGGAATTAGTCTCAGTTCTGTTCCCTCCGAGGTATTAACACCTATCATGCTTCAGACTATCCCTAAATCGTGGAACAAGCTACGGTACAGAACAACCTGGATTCTTACCCGGCCGTGGGTACGTGGATCACTCTTCGTCAATTCCCTGCATATTGCCAGATTTATTACAGTCCACCATCGTCGCCTTCTTAGACGTATAGGCTGCAATCGATTCCGTTGACCGCTCTGCTCTGTAGCGCTACTTGTTAAGGAAGGGCATTGAAGAAAAATGTATTAATTTCGTAGGTGCACACTACCGCCATGTTTTCAGTAAAGTGCGGCTGTACGGCAAGCTTTCTTCATCCTTCGAGTTCAGTAGCGTTGTACGACAGCGCTGCCGTATGCACTTGTTTCTCTTCTACTTTGTGAATAAAGACGTCCTATGGAGATCCCTGAGAGTTTTGAAACAGTTTTGGTCAAGTGCTGCTACCGTGTGGGCTGGCGACCGACTTAGACTATACCCATGATCTTGCCTTACTTGGTAACGGTCCGAAGAGTCTGTAAACCGTTTGAACAAGTTGGCATTGATGCATCTAGGTATGGCACGTGCTTCACCCTATCGAAATGTAGTGTTGCTCCAAGACTGACACACATAAACTCCCGCGCTGTCTTTTGAAGGTGCTTAGCTCGAACGAGTAGATCCTTATGTTCATTTTTGTTGCTGTCTTTCTGCTGATGGCTTTGTCACCGAAGTCAAGTCAGAGTTTGCTCATCTGAAACGCTTGCAGCGTCATCGAGACGTCACTGTTTTAATATATTACTGGGTTCACAAGGCCTTCGCTCATTGTTTTGTAGCAATAAATCCTCGCCACTCAGTGGGGATGAAATGCGCCGGTTGTCTGCCTTCTATAAAGGAGTTCTTGGGAGGATCACCTGTGTTTAGTAGCAACAACGATTTCATATTGATGAAGTAAGACTTCGCAATCTGGGGAATACAAGCATTTCGTTCAGGAATCGGATTCTGATGTGCCAGTTCAGATGGCTCGGTTACGTTCTACGTATCGCACCCAGAGGTTTGCCGCAATTCGACAAATACGCTCGTGCAGGAATAGGCTGGAGGCGACCGTGGGTGGTCATTTCTCAAACCGGCAACAGCTTAAGAATTCTCTGATGTCACGCTTATTCTTCTTTCGATTCGTAAGTCTAACTAGCTGGGTATCCAAGAATGACGGTAGACGATGGTTCGAAACGTTTGGGACATGGCTCGCAATCGGATTCAGTGGAAGGTTGATAAACAGAATCGCTTCGATTCATAGGTATAATGCAACAAACGCTAATTGACAACAGTGAAATTAATGTATGTAAAACGAACAGCAAACTGTTCCGTTTCCGTTTATTATAATTTGTTGGTTGGTTCCTGAGATATTAGTCGGTAACAATGACACGTAACAGACGTATCAAATGCGAGACAGCAGAGAAGTTGGAGGCCACTGAACCTAACGTGCATGATACAGGCTAAAAACAAGTAGGAAGCGATCCAACAAGGACAAGGAACGGTATAGCACGGGACTCTCGAAAGCAGTTTGTGAAAACGGAAGCGCCGTCAGTAAAACAAATGCACTTCGTAAAGGTTTAATCAACAGTAAAACCCAATATTGTACAATACCGAAAGAGTGTGTTTTCAGATGCACTACAACATACACGCTGTCGGATTTCCATGAGTTTTTCTGGCCCGATGGACAAGTAACTATTAGTCCGAGACTGTACTCGTAATCAAGCACAAATATCAGACAACAATTAAAATCGGACACAGCGGACTATATTGGATGGGCTAAAAATGTGGTGGAAGGATGAAGCGAGACAGGAGCAAAATGTCAACGTGGCAACTTGCAGAGTACTCAAGTAACGAGCCGGTTGTAAGGATGGTTAAAACACGAAAAAATAATGTATGATATATCAGCACTTAAAATGGTTCATAAAAGATAGTAGCTATCTTTTTGTGCGCCACAGTGATCCACTCCCAGAAGGCTGAACATAGGAAGCCTTCGATATCGAAAATGACCGATGAATCGATGTTCATAAAACAAAATCGTGCAGCTTAAAAATGAGTGAGCGTTTGCGTCAAACTGGGGTTCGCCGGAAGTTAGATTCCGCAGTCTCGTTTGTAATTTATTATTTATTGATTGCAGAGCAGGGGGCATTTAGGCGAACAGTTGGAACGTGCTTGTCGGAATTTTAAAAAACTGGCTAGTCTAGAAAAATGGTCCACAGGACGTCAACCTTCGCTGCTGCCAAAATGTGCGCTCAGGAGTGGTCTCCCCCCTCGCCGCACCCCGCCCCGCGCCAAAACGACCCTCGTCCCAAGGAGAAACGTCCCGAGTTTGCGTCTGGATCCTCGTTGACTGTGGTGCTCCTCAAAAACATCGCTCGTGAGGACTAGTAGATCGAAAGAGAGGGTTGGGGAATGTAGAGAAGAGAAAGCAGAAAAACGCGCAGAGCAAGCCAAAAAGAAAGAACGAATGATCTGCGTTCAAAAAGGCTTGAGCATTTGATATTTTTAGGAGGTTTTTCGGAAGTCGTTGATTTTGCCTTTGCAAAACGTTAATCGATCATAAACGAGGCAAATATTTACAATAGTTACAAACATAAAAGTTCAGCTAATGCATCATTGTCACTCCCAATCAGCAGGCTTAGGCTAGTCTGGAAAAACACCAGACGCAAGCGTTTCGACCTGGGTCTCGTCAGTGGTGCGTCTCCCAGCGGACCCCTGCCGGGTTCCGCCCCCACAACTTCAGGATGCCAGCAGCCATTGCCACTTCGCCATGGGTGACAGCCGCGGACCGGCGTGATTAAAAGTTCTCTTTGACCCAGAAGGTCGAAATGCTGGCGTCTGGTGCTTTTCCAGACTAGCCTAAGCCTTCTGATTGGGAGTGAGAGTGATGAATTAGCTGAATTATACCCAAAAGCCTCACTACAACTCATCAACAAACATAAATGTCTTTCACTTGCTCATGGGTTCGCCGAGTTGGGAAATTTGTTTGCAAACTTTTCACAGCCATGCTCGTCGGCATCATCACTGCGTCGAGATGTGGAGTGTAATCTCGCTGATTGAATTGTCGATCCGTGATAGGCGTGCGGGTGACTTTTCGAAAGTGACGGCTTCGGTCTTTGTCCCGTGATCTCTAGCCATTTCCCCGTGGCGGAAGTCGTCGCTCGGGTTGTTCCTATTCAAGCGGCGTCTCATAATTCCTCCAAGTTCTCTCCGTCGGAGGGGTTGGTAAAGTGGGTCAATCTCGATATGCATGTTGATCGAGTCTTTTGTTGAGAACCACGCTTCCAGGAACTCCCTTGCTCTTCTTGTTTCACCTCGTGCCAGGACTTCTGTTTGGGCCCAATCAAAGCTGTGTTCTTTTTCATCCACGTGTGCTGAGACTAGCGAAGATGCAAAGTGTCTTTTTCATGCTCTTTTGTGCTCTTGTATTCGTGTTGATAATTTTCTACCTGTTTACAAACAAATTTCCCAGCTCGGCGAACAAATGTGCAACTGAATTATCAACCCGAGCTACCAGTTTTTCAAAACATTTTAAATAATCACGGGCGTTAACACTGCACACTGCTCGCCATTGGGAGGACTACGCTTGCAGACAAACCTGTACAACGCAACAGCTCTTCTTCCTTCATAAATGCCTGAGAAGGGACATTCTTCCCCGCAGTATTAGCTACAAACCGCCAATTGATCATCCACAAGGGTGGGCAGCCGCTCGGCAATTTGGCAGGCGTATGCTACGGCTGATGGTCACGGACGCTCACAATCGACTCAAGATATATGAACGATGACTGGACAAACATCGATCTACCTGTCTTCAAATTATTGGACAGCAACTAACAGAACAGCTTGACGTTGTAATAGAACGTCGAGCAACAAACACTGGGACAGAGAAACATACTGCACTTCTCGATAAGTTATCAAAACTGACCTCTGCTAAAGACAGAACTACTAGTGATAGCTGGATCAGAAATTTGTCTAAATGACAAACTAACGAATCGGAACAGATAATTCTTATCAATGGACTAAACTATAACTTCAGAGATGCAGCAACTACAGATTTTCTGGCAGCATTCGAAAGCGCTCTACAATCCAATGGAATTGAGGATGAGACTCAAAAGCAAATAAGACACACTATTGTTCCAGCTATAATGCGCAACAGGCAGTACAATACCTTAAGCAGACAAGAAAAGCAGGCAATAAAAATCTTGAAGTCTGACGAAACGATCATCATCCTGCCGGCAGACAAGGGACGAATGACTGTTATAATGGATAAAGCGGATTACAGTGAGAAAGCTTTACATCTCTTGAACGACACAACGACCTACAAGTGCATTGACACCGATCCAACCTCACAGCTGACAAACAAATTAAACAGAACATTGAAACAACTTCAAGAAAAGAATCAAATCACGAAGGAGGAGAGCGAACGAATGAGAGCCCGTGACTCGAGCATCGCTCAATTCTATGGACTCCCAAAGGTACACCAAGTTGATGCACCATTACGACCGATCGTGTCACTACCAGGAACACCCACCTACAACTTGGCGAAAGAAATGTGGAGATGCCTCAAACATCTGACCTGTGGATCGCAATATTCCATTAATAATGCCCAGCAATTTCTACAAAAGCTCAAAGACCTGCGAACAGATGATGATGAAACCATGATATCTTTCGGCGTGACTGCCCTCTTTACGTCTGTAAACTTACAGATGGCAACAACAGTCATCACAGAACGCCTGAACAGCAGTGAACAACCAATCGGGAACCTAATGACCGAAAACGTATGCAAGCTACTCCAGTTGTGTCTGTCAACCTACTTCTCTTTCAACGGGAAGATCTACGAACAATTGAAAGGCGCGCCAATGGGATCATCTATATCGGGACTCATCGCGGAGATGGTAATGTAGAAATTGGAGGAAGATGTACTCCCACTCATTTATCCGAAACTGTGGGTCTGATATGTTGACGACACCTTTGTGATCATCAAAAGCAATCAAGTTACAGTCGCACAGCAGCTATTGAACAACGTCATGGAAGACATCCGGTTTACGATGGAAATGGAGAAGGAAAACCAACTGCCTCTCCTGGATCTATTAGTGACCAGAACCCTGGAAGGGAGGCTGCAAACATCAGTTTACAGAAAATGGATACATACATACCAAATTCTGAACTTTAACAGTAACCACCTGAAATGCCACAAAGTAAGCTGTGTGCGGACATTATTTGGTAGAGTGCGAACACACTGCAGTACCGCGGAGGCAAAGCAACAAGAAGAGAAGCATCTATTTAAATGTTTCCAACTCAACGGATACCCGCGAAACTTCATCCGAAGGTGTCTGAACCACAGCAAACCAAACAGAGAGTCTACACCAACGACGGAGAGACGCGTTGTTTTACCTTATATGAAGAATATATCCGAAATAGCAGCAAGACTATTCAAACAACATCACTTCATCGTAGCACACAAACCAAATGCTACATTGAGGAGAACTCTGTCGAAACCGAAAGAGAAAGTCGAAGCTCATGAGAAAAGTAATGTTGTGTATAGACTAAGTTGTAGAAATTGCGAAAAGGACTATGTTGGCTAAACAGGTGGAAAATTATCGACACGATTACAAGAGCACAAAAGAGAATGCAAAAGACACCGTGCATCTTCACTAGTCTCAGCACACGTGGATGAAAAAGAACACCGCTTTGATTGGGCCAAAACAGAAGTCCTGACACGAGGTGAAACAAGAAGAGCAAGGGAGTTCCTGGAAGCGTGGTTCTCAACAAAAGACTCGATCAACATGCATATCGAGATTGACCCAGTTTACCAACCCCTCCGACGGAGAGAACTTAGAGAAATTATGAGACGCCGCTTGAATAGGAACAACCCGAGCGACGATCTCCGCCACGGGGAAATGGCTAGAGATCACGGGACACAGATCGAAGCCGTCACTTTCGAAAACTCGACAATTCAATCAGCGAGATTACACCCCACATCTCGACGCACTGATGATGCCGTCTCGCATGACAGTGAAACGTTTGCAAACAAATTTCCTAGCTCGGCGAACAAATGAGCAATTGAATTATCAACCCGAGCTACCAGTTTTCCGAAACATTTTAAAAAAGTCTCGCAATCATTTTATTCATTTTTTTTTAAATGCCACGTCATGGTCTGGCCACTTTGCGGTTTCGCCCAGTTTGGTGCAACACGGCGTCTAATGCACACCGAGGAAACCGATCAACGGGCTTACGGAGAATATAGCCTAGCCAGCGCAAGCGTCTAGGATTTAGTACGCACACGAGTGCGGCACCAGAATTCATCTAGCCGAAAACCAACTGGCGGACCTCAGAGTTGCTCACCCGGTGTTGCTACTGGACGTGAGCAGTACTCCGCAAGCACCAGTGATCAAACGCACCCAAGCGTTTAATGTCCACCGCGAACTGGCCTTGTCTCTGGTCCATACAGTAACACTGGCCTTATCGCAAGCGTTATACATCCTCCCTTTTACTGACAAAGTTGTATGCTGCCGTCTCCATAGACGATTAAGCATCTGGTACGCCACACGGGACTTGTTGATACGCATAGTAACCTCCTCAGCGATTTTTTGCATCAGTCTACGAAGAAACAAAGAGCCATTAAAAACCATGGAAATCAAAGGAGGGTATAATTATCATAAAAAGGAAACCGAGCACAACACAGAGCAGTCCATAGTTTCGTCAGAGGACAATATACTACCCGATTGCCCAAACCGAAGTAGAGTTTATACTTGGTGGACATCACTC
>OX104065.1:88980337-89009425 GCA_944474145.2 Dicrocoelium dendriticum | reverse complement strand
ACCGATCATTTGACGCTTGCAAACCACCACCTCGCCTGACCGATGTGCGCCGCTCTCAGCTGTAAAAAGGAGAGCGAAAGCTAACCAACCCACAGGGTCAGGTAACAGACACTAAATTAGATGGCGAAGACAAGGCGAAACCGAAAAAGGTACTCCCATCAAAGCATTTGCGGGTTAGAGAATGTCATCGGGTGAGTCAAAATCGTCTGGCTTGTTTCGCACTGTTTAGCTGGTACCATAACGAAAATGTGCAAATGTGTCACCCAACACAGTTCGGGAGGCAAAATAGCTTCTCCAAGATGCCTTTTATTTTTTGCTTCTGTAACTGCGTGTTTCCACCATCCCCTCGTTAAGTGCTTGCTTATCCTAGCTGAGAAATGCGAACCGTTTAATCGCAGAAGCAGAGCAAGGCATAAACAATGTGATTACTTTCGATGGGAGCGATATGGACCACAGAAGCGTAAGCGGTCTGCTAAACAACGGATATGCTGAACATCCGCTCCCCGCTGCACCGCAATCAGCCATGTCTCCAATCTCCGTTGTCTTCTCCAACTTTGGTTAGAACGCCGGCCCCTAGGGGCGAAACCACGACTGTACCTACGTGAATCAAGCAGGTACTCTCTGCAAAGTAAATCATAGGCACCATCACGAATCGTCTGGTTTAAGCAAAATATCCACCAGACCTGACTTCCATGTTTTAAACAAGGTTGGAAGCAGCCATACACCACCCTTTGGTACCTGTCTACTCAGATTATCTCTTGTCGAGACTAAGCTCCCAGAACATCTGTTACGATATGCAGAGATTGCTGCAAGGGTCCACCGTGAGGGCCGCCGTTTGCGGTCCTCTTCCACACTGTAAAACCACACCGTCTAACGCATACGGAGAGAAAAACTAGCCAAACAACCACATTGTCAACAAGTCCAGTACCAAATGAGTACCATACCTGGTAGGATCGATTTAAAAAGGGATCCATCAAACCAGAGTCCCCCGGTACTGTTGTGTATGGCCTCACAAAATGTCCACCTGTGGAATCCCTACCGCCATCACATTGCTGGTGTGTAATTAAATGTTATCCAGACCGACCAAAAGACCAATGGAACTCATTGTGTATACGGCGATGAAGATGAGTATCAAAAGCCTACAGCCCATACACTACTTGTTACAGAATTACTACTCGTCATCCACCTCCGAACTCGCCCCACCACTTTGGTTGATCCAAAGCAGACTTATTCACGTGTGTTAACTCTAGAATCACATCCTCCTCGACGTATGGAAAATGCTTTATTGCTCTCCCACTCCGCAACAGCGCCGTGCGCTACAAACCACGGACACATCACCACCCTGTGCGAACCATCCACGTAATCTACTCTCACTAGATGTCCCTTGCGAGCGCCGCGTGACCCAACCAAAACCGACAAACACCGAAAGAGGGAGCAACCATGCACAAGCACGGCAAACCGCCCTAAACCACAGTCTTCATTTACTTGGCGATGCCTCCTGTACAATCCTTCTAACCATGTTCATGATACCGCAAGCCACGATTTACGTCAACCAGTGAGACATGAAGTTCCAATAAAATCGTGACAACACACCCACTTTCTTTGGACATGTTGCTTAGTGGCACTTATCGTGCGCTCACCAGACGATCAACCCGCTCGCATACGAATTCAATCGCAAGGATCCGCGGCGTCTCACTAGCACACTATCCGTAACACGATTGTGGTTCCAGACTCATCAAAGAAAGCAAACAAAGTCATAAGGATGTTTTTGGAATCAGATGGCGTGGGGGCAAATCGCGAGAACATCTTCCCCCTCCCCGTGGAATTCGGTTACTCACGGTCGCTACGCTAAACAATTCCGCTCGAGCCTCAAGTTTTAGAGCAACTGAAGCAGGCATAGCATCTCTGACGAGATGTACAGAGTGTAACTTGGCTGCTGCTTCACTTGACTCGTGAAGTAGGTCTTAACGTAGGCTAGGGACCGCTCCTGTGGCTCGATTCAAGTTGCAAACGTGGTATCATTGACCCATCTATATAACAGAGTTAACTGCCGACCGCCCATCGGGTCGGCATGTCTCCCACCACTTGAACTGCTTCACCTCTCCTGTCTCGGCTCCTAGAGACCGTGAAACTGGCCTGCTTGTATACAATATGCTCAGAGGTCTTTTCTAACACATATGGCAGCTGAACTGACTGAAAGATCGCCACGCTATCCGGCTCGTATTGATGTTGTCATTTGGGCGGTCACCGAGACAGGGTGTGCACACGGGAATGGACGGACGCTGAAGTGTCGCTACCCGGCATGTCGGCTGTCTCCGGAACGATTGAGGCTCCAACAAACAGAGACGACGGGTCAAATCCTCAGTAACTACCCACAGAAACGACCTATACAGTAGCGAAAGCACCGATGGAGGGAGCATTCTAGCTTCGCAGTTCCCCGGACTCTCTTTGGTCGCCGAGTTGCAGTTATTAGGCAGGGACGGCTTGCCTTGATTATCTGGGTTGTACCGCGCCCCCTAACTCAACATCCGAAACCGACTACCACCTACTGGCTGCTTTAAAGGTGCAGTTTACAACAAAAGTAACACTCACATTTCTTATCATGGGTGATTTCAACGTACCTTTTGTTTAGAGCAGCCCTGCCATCATCCGACGAAACAATTCAAACACCGATTTATACATGATCTAGTAGACCTACTGCCTCCTCTTTACCAACCACAGTCCTTTTGCCCGACTCTACGGTATCAGAACTGGCTAAGCAGGCCATCAATGTGTTGGATCTCTTGTGCTTACGCTAACGTGAGAGCATATGATCTGATGTCGTTGGATTTTTAGACTGCCCGTTGGGTCGCAGTGATCACGCCATGTCATCAAGTTTCAACGTGTGCCTCTGCTATGCAGGAATATCGGAATGAATCAACCGAATGACATCACTGTGCGAACGCCATCACAACGGTACGGGACCTGAACCTCGCCACAGCTTCGTGTCAGCGCCCACTACCATTGGTCTTATCCACTCGAAAGAGAAGTGAACCCCCGGACACTCGCCCTGGTACCTCCGCAGTTCCGTCAACACAGTCACGTCCTCAGTCTGAGTGTGCACAGCGCATATCAGAGACATAAAAGCTGCCAATAATTAGCAAATCCGTTTCTTCCAAACACGTTAGGACGCAGACATCCCGTAAAACACTCGGTGACAGTACCAACGTCAGCATGAGCGAGTATACAGAGAAAGCTCCAGCCCAGCAAAACTGGACAACTAACGTAGCCCAACGTAACCACTGACACTACCAACCTGTCTGCGAGAAAAATCCATTGATGACGTTGGTTTTCAGAATGCCGTGTGGGTCGCAGTGATCACGCAGTCATCAGTTTCAACTTCGTCTGCGATGCAGAATATCGGAATGATAACGATGAGACTGTGCGAACCATCACAATGTACGACCGATTCGCCCAGCTAGTCAGCGCCACAACATGGTCTTTCCTCGAAGAAGAACCCCCGGAAATCGCCTGGCTCGAGTTCGTCAACGCATTCAGTCAGCTGACTGCACAGGCTTCAGAGATAAAAGTTTGCAATAAGTGCGAATCAGTTTCTTTCGTTAGGAGCAGAACCCGAAAATGGACGATAGTATGCAACGCAGCATGGCGAGTGTACAGAGAAGCTCCAGCACCAGAAACTTGGGACAACTAGGTAGCCCAACGTAACCACTGCACTCAACTGTTAAGAGAAGACAAAGCCGCCTATCAGCAGAACATCGCAAAAACCTTCAGTGCTAACCACAAACTGCTGTACAAGCACGTTAATAGCCTACGAAAGGTGAGGCAAGGATTTCCTCCACTCAAGACGGCTGATGGCCCAACAAGAACGTCTATGGAAGCTGCAAACGCGCTGCAGATGCAATACGCCCCCACGTTTCAAAGAGTCTTGCCACCAAGCGATCTACCAAGCTTTGTATTCTGCTCACCAGGACTAACCCACATCAATTTTACGGCAGAGGCTGTATTGCAAAAGCTGACCTCTCTAAGCAAACACAGCTCGCCGGGTGTCGACGCCATTCGTCCTGAGGCACTGGGAGTAGCAGCAAACCAACTGGCCGGACATTTAGCTCGGTTTTTCCAGCACTGCTTAGACCACAACCAAGTTCCCGCCATGTGGAAGCTTGGAATAATAAGCCCGATTCACAAAGGTGGAAGCAGATCTGATCCCTCCAACTACCGCCCAGTAACCCTTCTTCCTATACTCTCCAAGGTCATGGAATCCATAGTTGCCGATGCACTGGTGTGCTATCTGGAAAACTGCAACCTCATCACCCCTGAACAGCACGGTTTCCGTCGACAGCCGTCATGTACAACTAATTTACTCATTGCACGCAGTAGTTGGACCGAGGCAGCCGACGCTGGAGAAGGTGTTGATGTGATCTACCTGGATTTTTCCAAGGCTTTCGATCGTCTAGACCATCGGATACTTCTATCCAAGCTGCAGCATTACGGGATCGGCGACCCTCTTTTAAGCTGGATCGCCAACTTTCTATTTCAACGGCAATTAGTGGTCAGAGTTCGGAGCTCTTTATCGGACCCCATACAAGTGGAGTGTGGTGTGCCGCAAGGCTCGGTTCTAGGTCCACGTTTGTTTTTGGTGTTTATTAATGACCTTGCACAGGGAATCGCTTCAAACTTCCTAATGTTTGCGACGATATCAAGATCTGGCGCAGGATCCAGGCGAACGCCGACCAACTTGTGCTCCAAAGTGACTTAGATACAGTGTATCAATGGTCGACCGAAAACTTATTGCATTTCAACGTCAGTACATGCAAGGTGCTTTCCATCCGACATCAAAGCAGCTACTCATACCGACTCGGAACGGATGTACTGCAACAATCAACTCTCGAACGTGACTTGGGTGTCCTGGTTCAAGATGACTTGGGTTGCTCCAGGCAATCCGAGAAGGCCTCGAAGACCGGGAACCAACACGTTGGGCTGTTGAGGCGGGCGTTTGGACAAATAAACAGCTCCATATTTCGACAAATGCTCAGTGCGTATGTTCGCCCCCCATGTCGAATACGCAATTCAAGCCTGGCATCCATGGCTGAAACACGACCTTAATGCACTGGAGCAGCCTCAACGCCGGGCATCTAAGAACGTAACTGGAATGCGCAATCTGTCCTACCAGGAGAGGCTGCGACGACTAGGATTGTTCAGTGGCAGCTATCGCAGGCTACGAGGCGACCTGATTATGACATACTTGATTCTGCGAGACCCACATCATGTGTGCCGCCCTTTACTGCAACTCAGCAGCAATACAAACCTGAGGGGCCACTCACTAAAACTCGCAGAACAATACAGTCGTCTGGAGTGCCGCAGAAATTTCTTTTCCATCCGAGTCTGTCACCCGTGGAATGCTCTCCCAGAATCGGTCGTTTCTGCACCGACACTAACAATATTTAAAAGACGGTTGGACGATGCACTCATCCACTTACACTTTGTTACTTAACACTACGTCTCCATCCTACACCTGGAATTATTTGTTGTTATCTGTGATTGTTGTGAATCTAAGTGGATCGCAGGACTGCAGCGAAGCAAACCATAAGTCCTTATTTTCGTATTTAAAGTGTTAACTATTTTACTATCCTTTGCATCATTATTGTTATGTTGATATCCCCACCAACTGTCCAACGTGGCTTGTAAAGCAACGCTTCTTAACCCGTATAAATTCACTGTTCATTGTTCATTGACTTAACAGCACTAGGTTCTTTTGCTTTTTGTGGATTTGCGAACCGCACTGGCGATGGCGATCCATGTTGAGGCACAGTTTTGACCTCTCCGTTAAGTGGAGTCGCAGGTGTCTTTGACGGCGTTTTCCTAGAAGCAACCGCTGCGTAAGATGTCCAGTTATATTTTACCGTAGGCTTGATGGAGATTTGTGTGTCGAGTATGTCAACTGAATTACTAGTTATTACACCGTTGGAGGAAGTAGTAGCAAGTGGGTTGTAAACAACTTTTCACTTAGTGAAGTCATGAGGCTAGGCGTCGTTGGAGACTGAGACGTGATGGTGGGGTTGGGGCGCCTGGCCCTCATCTTCGGCCTAAACGGAGTTTGTAGGTGTCCGTTCAGTTTCAAGTATAGCGTTGTTTGCTTTCACAGCTGCGTTGCGAGCGTTCACCAGTTGCTCAACTGTTTCCGCCAACTTTTCACACTTTTTCATTGGGAAAATTACACAACTAACGACAAGAATGGATTTGTACACCTGGCAGAACCAAAAGGTTTCGGTTTTGCTGCTGTATTGTCTAGTTTCGAGTGCACTCATCCCTAAACACTTCGGGTGGTATGCTTTTTGACAGTTAAATTAAACTGGACCAGACTTAACAGTTTTACACATAGGTCACAATTGATTTTCGAATGGGTCATATATACTTGGGACGTGTACTTTGTTATTTTGACTTGCACCAATTCCAAAATGGATTAGATAGAAAAGGAGAGTTCAGAATCTATGTTGTAGATCTCTCACTTGCCACTAGCTTAGAATGGATAATTCTACTGAATTATGTGGTGACAGTCAGTAGCGGGGCAGCGAAATGGGCTCCATTCTAAGCTACCAAAACTGCGCAATGGACATGAAACAACAACTTGGGACGCCATAGGATTGAACGAAATTTGGTTCTGAAACGACATACTAGATCTCGAAATTGAACTCAGTGAAAGGTCAAGCCTTCGAAAGGATCGTCCACCTCGCGGTGGCGGTGTTATAGTCTACTACCGAGATTATCTGAAATGTGGGGCTCTTGTGGAATGTTCCCTTGTTACTCGCGATGCCTTCTTTTGCTGATTGCAGCAAGCAGGTCCAAATCGTTGATCTCAGAATAAGACGCGTATTGCTTGCCGCTAAGCAGTTGTCTACAGGCCACCAAACTCCTCCGCAGACAGAGAGGATAGTGCTAAACTCTTTCCACCAATGATGGGTCATTTTATGTACTCATGTGAATGAATTAGAACGTGCAATCCAAATGTAGACCATGATTCACATAGAACGGAACATTTGTCTATGCAATCACTGGGACAGTAGCCGAAGCTGATGGAACTTGGATGTTCCCGGCCCTAAAACACTTGGTGAGACCAAATGAGGTCAAGATACATCGCAGTGCGATGTGTTTTCAGGCGAGCAATGCACACTTTCCATCTGCTCTCCATTACTTTATTTCAAAAATAATAGCGCTAACTCATAATGAGCTACTTCAACCTAATTTAAATAGGAGCGGCGTCCCCCATTGAGCCATCATTCAAATTTGATCTTCTTGAGTTAAGGGATAGGAGGATTTTGTAGAACCATGTGCATCGATCAACAGGATACCGCGATTCAAACAAGTCATCACTGCTGGACTGTCTTGACTCCTGCAGAGTTAATGATTGAGTCAGTTTCATACTGCCATCCATTAAGTAGTAGCTTTCAATAAGTCCTAAAGTCCGGCTGTGTGTACTATACTAGTAAGGTTGATAATAACGAGAAAATCAACAATTCCAATCTTCACAATCTAGTGAGAACCTTTTATTGGGAACTACAACCGTCAGGTTCGACGAGCGACACAAGTAATGAAGTGAAAGGTGAAATTTGCTTCGTCATACAATCCTCCTCGAAAATTGAACCTTTAGGTGTATCGTGCCGGACCAACGGTTGGATCCGAAGCAGAACAAGTAAATAGATCAATAGAAGCTACGAGATTTTGAGACATATGCTAGGCCCATGGGATATCACATAGAAGAAATACAAAAGAATTAGAAACTACTGTACGTCACTCATTAGAGCTGATAACTGCGAATGGCAGGAGACCATGGTACTCAACTTTACGAGCAACACCAAACTTTTATCCATGTATGGGAATGGCAAATGAAAGGTTAAGCCTGGAATACCACCATTCAATAAGACCATTGGCTTAATCGCTATTACTGTGGATACCGCGAAGGCACTACTGCGGCAGTTTGGCTCAGTGGCTACAAAAACTGCGAACCCTTTGCTCCATCAACTCCCAACAAATGTCGTTGGCTTATCTAGCGTCACATTTACCACGGCGGCTATTGCAATCAAAGTATAGTCTTTCCGAGAAAATATTGCCCTGGGAATGGACAAGAGCGGCTAAAAAGTCCTAAAACCCCTGCCCCCACCATAGCACTAAAGCTTGCAGATCTTTTTCAGTGTTTAGTTGGTTGTAAGATAATTCCATCCGAGTGGAAACACGGAATCATCACTCTGATCTACTAAGCATCCTACCGGCTACTGACCTATTACTCACCTTTATGTGTTATCAAGAGCGATGGAGTAGATAATCACAGAAGACCTGATGCGATATTTTGACAGTCTGCCAATTATTTCCACTGCCCAACATGGTTCCAGACGCAGTGATCTTGTCTCACCAAGCTGCTTCTTGCTCTAGAATCATGGACCGGGCGGGTGACGAAGGAATCCCCCTGGATGTGATTTACTTAGTCTTGACTGTCTTTCGTCAGAGTCACCCACTTAGTTCTCCTCCGAAATTTTGGTAGTTACACTTCGCTGCTCACCTGGTTGGAAAATTACCTACACGACAGGATGATCGTGTTGCGAGTCGCGGACACACGCTCCGAAAGTCTGTTTGTTTCCAGTGTTATGCCGCAAGGATCCATCTTCGGCCCTCTACTCCTTTTTGTCTATATTAATGACAACCCAGCAAACATTATATCCCGAACGCAAATGTTTGCAGATGATGCTAATACATGGAGAGCAATTCGCTCAACCACGAACCGTGCCTATCTACAGAACGATCTAGACCAGATGAATGAATAGGTAGAAATGAGCCAGCTTTCCCTGAACGCTGCAAACTACCACCTGCTGACGGTGCGCAGCAAACTCATCAACATATCTTTTGGAGCAAGACGCTCTACAAGGCGTGACTAGTGGATGAGTCTTAGGTATTATTATTCAAGGAAGTCTTGACAATTCGCTCCAATGTTCGAAAGCAGCAAATGTGGCTAACAAGAACTTAAAGCTTTTGTGGCGAGCTCTCTGCACCTTTAAGCAACGGCTAGTACCACTATGGATTAACTACTATGTTCGTCCCCACGTTGAATGCGCCGTTCAGGCCTGGCCTCCATCATTAAAATAGGGGTCTTCGTCTCTTGGAGGTGTCCCAAAATAGAACACACAATGCAACACATGGACTAGCTGGTCTCAGCTACGAACTGCACCTTGGTTTACTCGGTGTGTTCTTCTGAGTATACTGACGGCTTTGCGGAGATCGCGTTCTCACATACCGGATACTAACTGAGCGGGAGCACTCACGCACATCACTGCACATCCTATCCCCTTATAAATACTGTCGATGCAACCACCTGAAATTAGTGACTTAACACACCCCGTGGATTGTGTAAAGTATTTGTATTCTCTTAGCATCTGTTTCCATTGGAATACACTGTTAACAACTGAGGCTGATGCACCAAACATAGCGACACTCATGCAAGTGACAAACACTACACAGCAATATGATAGTGCGATGTTTAGGCTACCGATATTTCGCGTACCGCGCCGGAGAGTTTTGATTTCGAATTTATTTGCCTCTGCCATCCTGTGGGTCTTGTAAACCTATGGCTTTTTCTCATCAAATACTATTGAACTATTGAACGATAGAAGCCGGCGGGCATCACATTTTTCTAAGTGGCCCAAGGTCAGACTGCAGTATCGGACCACTTTGCTACATAAAGCAAGAAGCAGCGCAGCATAATTGCGCACTCGTAAAATGAAATGACCTACACCACTTCTACATAAGGTCATTGTGAACTTTCTTATGACCTACTATACCACCTCGTTTTCGATACATGGCTACATACGCTAATAATAAGCGAGTCTTTCCAAAAATATCGGCGCATTCTGTATGTAAGGCAACGGCACAGGGTTCCGATAGATAGAATGCTACGCTGTCCAAACGCATAATCTTTCCATCCATTACAAACTTCTTGGCTTAGTGGCGAAGTTGTTCGAAATATCCCAGTATAAAGACAATTAGCCTCTGACGGTCTACCTAAAGGGAGTGAACGTTAGAATCAAGGAGACCGTCTCCGTGCGTCTTGTATCTGCATCCCACAAGCCAATTACCGCATCAACGGCCGGGTTTAAATGCTGCAAACTGAGCTTGTAGCAACCTTCAGTGGAGTGACATTTTCTATTTTCGGACAATACTGGTATCCGGAAACAGGTTATTGTATATGTCAGCGTGAAACAGGTGCATATGGACGATGGGCATTTCCTAACTGTGTGTAAGGAGTTGGGGACTACGACTACAGGTTTTGCAAACGTGACCACTGTGCGTATCTAACCAAATTACTGAAATTTTTTTCAGTTTGGAATCTCGCAGATTACTCTAACATTGTCCATTACTGAGAGCAATGCAGACAGGTGGCATTCATGCTACAATGAACAATGTTCATTCGATTAAGGAGCTGTCCATCAAAGTTTGCAACTATAAAAGAAGGTGGGCAATGCCCAGGAGGTAGTATGAATAGGAAATGACGACACCTACTGATTTGCCACAAGCGTTGCAACACCGCTGCGTTTTCTTCGCACAACCTAGAGCTCTTACGCTATGTTCTGAACTTGTAGCACATTATTAGTGAGGAGGTCAATTCCCAAATAGAATTATGTGATATGCAATGCCAGGTTGTGACCAATCTCAAGGTACTAAGAATTATAGTATCGCTGCTAGCTATGGCACATCGTTCATTGAGCTCTGTGTGTTTGGTCACATTCAGCCCCTAGTGTACTCATGGGGAACACCACACATGGGCATTCGATGATCAACTTAAATGCAGTCCAACCAAATTCGGCCGAAAAACCTCTTTTCGTGCGGATTTGCATGGAGCCACTGTTCATTATAAGACAGCTCTGAGAACTTTTCACAGGTAAAATGTTGCGAAAAAAGAAGAGAACCAATGGTGACCCACTTAGTCAATCCTAATTATCCGCTTACGTTTGCCAGGGTTCCAAATGACTTTCAACTCTGGAAGTATGAAAGACTTCTCCATTCCGACCTCAAAAACGTTTTTCCGATTGGTAACAATTCCTTGTTAATTTGACTGAAACCATCCCGTTGCGCTTATCAAGATACCGGTGTTATCGGGTGCGCCATGCATCTAACCCAACTAGCAAATGGATTATTTCGGCACCGTCTGGACGAGAATATAATTGTATCAATGTGGAGACGAACTATCATCCACCCTTTCATTTCAGCAAACTTGGTAAACGACCGGTTAATGTATTTATAATGATACACAACGTTTCGCATTTGACACAAATGCTTCATTATCCACCCTACTCATAAAAGCGAAGGCGATCTGAACCCGCCAGTTACCGCCCGGTAGTGTTTCTCCCAGTGCACTCCAATGTCTTGAAAGCGTTTATCGCAAACGAATTTCTGGGAAAACTGGAAAGCCGCAGTATCACCGCGTCATGGAAGCACGGTTTTCGTTGTCATCAAATAAGGTTTCAGGCTCTCGCTGGTAGATGCGACAGCTGGTCAAAAGCAGTTAAGGAGGAAGCGGAATCCGTTAGTGTCAACTTGGACTGTAAAAATGCTGTTAATCGCTTAAATCTGCTCACTCTGCCTTAATATTTTCATAAAAGTGGCATTAACGGTTCAATATTTCGAGCAATTGGGAACTGTCTTCGCGAACAGCAACTAGAGGTTATAGTGTTTCCGTTTGGAGATTACCCCAGATTGTCTATTTAGTGTAAAATATTAAATAAAATTACCATCTATTGTAGAATTAGTGGTTGATGTGCAAAATGCTGAACTGTACATTACGTTTGTTTGTATGACCCAACACACGCGAAATATACGCACGGTGCCACGGTTGGATTTAACGCGTCGCTCAGTCGCAAAATCCCTCACATCCTTCCCTAGCTAGCTCGCATCGTCCGGTGTCGAATTTTTAGCCAATACACGGGAACAGTGTACACCACAGTGGTAATCAGAAGAAAGCGTACAGGAAGGAAGCGTACACAAAAATTGCGGACGTCATAAAGCACACAGACATAAAAGACACGAAGGTTGCGCACACGGAAGATTGCTGACACGGAAGACTGCGTATACGGAAAATTGCGCACATTAAAAGTTATATATTTTCGCAGGCTGTCATCATGATCACACACGGCCGTATTATTTATATACTTTGCTTGATATTCACATAAGGAATTTACGTGGCATAAAACGATCTACTTGACATGTATACAATTGTTCATGTGTTCTCCGAGCTTGGCGGTTTTGTCGCAGACGTTTCACCACTATGAGACGTGGCATCCTCAGTTCAGTGAGATGCAGCGTGCACTCTTACTGAATGAATCGTCCATCCATGGTCGACCTGCAGGTGACTTTCGAAAGTGACAGTGTCGACTTGCGTCCCGTGACCTCTACTTACTTTCCCTAATACTAAACTCGGCGCCCGAGTTCTTCTGACTTAAAGCGCGTGACATGTTGCTGGTAGTGACTAGGAGACAATAAGGCTTATCCTCAGTATCGGCATATCTACGTCACACCACAGCCGTTCATACAACGTCGCATCCGAAGGAATGGGGGTAATTATTGGACACATCTTCAACGCTTGGTCCGATCTTAAGACAGAGCTGTATTTTTCCTCTTCACAAATGCCTGCTTAGCAGTTTAACACTTCCAAGCATCACGGTATAACTCACCTTACCCGGTAACATAAACATGTTGCCAATGGCTTTAAGAATACAGACAAACGTTGACTCAAATTGACGGTGTAAAACTTTTTAACCAGATTCCACAAAATTGTATACCTCGCAATAATAGTACAGCCGTACGAATGGACTACTGTGACCACACATGCATGTCTAGACGAGTGTGAATCATGACTGACATCGTCCGGTCACGCTTCTGCTTGTCAGTGTGTCCCGCGTGTGGACAACCACAGGATGCCTGCGCTTAATGAGTGATGGACCATGACTGTTGCACTGTTACCTATGGAGTAGTCCAGAAATAAGAAGAGCAATCTGGTTTTGACATACTTGAGGTTTGAATACCTGGGTTTCTACACTATCGAAGGACTGTAAACTTGGATATGCAGGCAAAACTGAGGTGTGAAGTGCCACCCACTGATCAAGAGGCGAGACGGCATTCTCTTGCAACAGCCGACTGCGCACTGTCTTGACTCATGTGCACAAGAAGCGGAAGCCAATGCTGCACGAAGCCAGATGAAAATGGACATGAAGGCAATCAATGCTACACCTCGCAACGTTATAGGAAATGTGTTGTCTGCACTGACTAGTGATGCTTTAGCCCATTGGCCCAAACAATAATCCATTGCAAGAACTCTTCTGAGTCACCGAATATGCGGTCATTTGCCTTGTCCAACAGACACCAATTTTGCTAGTCCTATGCAGTACTCCGAACTAATTGTACATGATTCAGGCACGGCTTATCCCGGAAGGATTCTCATGCTAGATGATACAGAACTAATACTTGAATCGTGCACAGATACCAAATACGGGGGGGGGGGCAATTTTGATAAAGTTCCCAACACGTTTTATCTGCCGTATAGGTGGAACGCTAGAGTGGACAAGTTATCCCGCTTACCTTTACATCCTTTTGCAGACCTATGCAAAAGTTTGCAATACTGAAACTACTGTTACTGGATATATGCCAACAAAGGTGTTAATCGATTTTGAGAAGAGTTCTAAATACAGTGGACGTTATCGGCGTCTAACGGGCGATCTCATAATGGTGTACCAGATCCTGAGAAACCCCAACCACTCATGCCATTCCCTTCTAATACTCAGTAAAAACACCCCACTAAGAGGTCACCAGTTTAAGTTAGTCACGCAGTACAGCCGTCTGGAGCGTCAGCGAAACTATTTCTCCCTTCGGGTGTCACAGCTTTGGAACGCCCTTCCGGAACATGTTATTAATGCACCCACCCTATCCCTTTTCAAAAAACGCCTTGACGATACTCTGCCACATTTACACTACGTGCTATAGCCCATGACCACCAGATGCTGGCACTAATGCACAACAGACAATGGATAGTGCCATAACTCTACTCGAGAATGAGTCACTCCAAACCCCTTGCACGAAATTTCATAGACCCTACTACTATAGAAACTGGATTTCTGTATCCTGTCGACCCAAGATAGTTGCACACGAGTAAGCATTGCCATTGCTTTCTTTTTTATTTTTCTCACCTATTATGTGCTCAATAACCACTCCCCTTATTGCTTTGTGTGCGTACCTACTCATTCCAAACTCCCTTTATACGGCAGTGCAGTTAGATCTGTAATAGCCCGAAGTGACGGTTCCATTATCCCTTGAGCTATCTTTTCTTCACGCTAAACCCCCTACGGGACTTGTCAAGCACTTGCTATTTTTCCCTTTATAAATCATTGTTCATTCTATTCATGCCGTAAGATTCGCATTTCCCGGCGCAGTAATTAAAGTCTGCTAGTTCCACCTGAGCTCAAGTATCATCAGAATACTCTGTAAAGTCGACCCAAAGTGTGCTCTTGAAATGGAAAGCAAAATTCAACTACAGCCGAAGTCTCTGGCTGCACTTTCCTTAGTCTAAGTTGCTGAAGTGTCATTAGTTTTGATGAGCTTGCTAGCACATTTCCGAAATCTACTATCATATAATGCGGTGCTCAATTATTTGTTCTCTATTTACATTAAGGGGCAGCAAGCCGAGAACCGCAGTACCAACCGCAAATGTGAAACCATCACGATGACGCTATTGATAGGTCACCGGAAACCACCAGTCACTACGGAAAAATTCACAATGCTTTGAATTCCTTATTCCACTGCAGCCATTCAAGAGTTATGACATTTTTCTGATGGACTACAGAGAGACTTGGCATGCCACCAATGTGCGCGCAGGTCGCTTTGAAGTGAGGAAGAAAATACATGTCGCGTTAAAAGCTGCCGTCGCTTCTTGTGTTTTATATTATGAATTAACGGGTGACCGACTTAAATACTTGCGAAGATGAGCTAATTTACAGTAATTACCCTTGTTGTTCCTGCCGGTGTTAAACCTAACGTTAGACTATTTTCGCTCAGAGGGAAGTGGTACTCGTAAGAAAAAACCCTGCAACATTATATTTCAAGCTATGTTCCGTCTCTTTCAACTTGTACCCTATTTTACGAATCAGTAACCCGTTTTCGCATTGGTTAAGTGGGCAATTTTTTACTTGTGCGTATCATTGATGAAAGGGAAGGCGTGATGAACGCATGAATTGTCTCTCGTACTTTTTGTGTGCATAAGTCGTAACACATGCAAACTGCACTGGGGATTCGTGCGTACTAGTGTTTTGAGCGCATCAGCTCGCGTCGCGGCTGCACGAGGGATCGCAAGCATTTCGATATCCATCCATATTGTCCCACATTTCTGATTCAAATTAAAGTTATGGTGTTACGGGATGACTGGTTATGCCCTTACCTGCGTATTTGCCAGGTACCAAATAAACTAGTCGTTTGGCAGAGTTTTTCGTCACAATCAAGAGAGTTCTCATATGATTGGCTGCAAACAGAAACGATACCTACCTATCAACAGTTGCAAATTTACATGGGGGAATTATTGTACTGACAACTTATAAGCAGTCCATTTCCATCTGCCATATTCGTGAATAATTAGTATCCACTTCATCGCGACTTCATCGTTGGTAATTTGTGCGCTGAACCAGATTTCAGTCATAAAGTTGAGGTCCAAAGCGTATGACACCTCTGATATCAGTATTGGCTCGGGGGACGTGTGATTTGGAGGTGAGGTTGGACCGACCGCTGAGAGGTCGATTACTAATCGTTTATACTTTATGCTGGCGACAAATTGTGTCCTGAACAATCTCGTGCTTAAGGAATGGGGAGGTGATCTCAAATTTTTCAGGCTGGCTGAGTGATGCCATCTGAATTGCTCCCCTTACGAGGTGCGACGCAGATTGCCTTGTCTGCTGGTTGCTTGCAGGACGCCGCCTTGAACCAAAGTTTAGTAACTAGTCTGCTACGAAGTGGATACTAGAGTTCTAACAATCGTGCATTTGTCTAGCTTGCTTGAATCACTTTTACATATTGTGTTTTGGTAAGGTAGGTGGTGGAGCTGACAAATGCAACCCAATCAGAGGATTGGCCCAAGTGCTGGAGATGTGCCCAATTATTCCCCCGGGTGCAAGGTTGTATGAGCGGTTTTGGTGTGACTTTCACTCCGGTAACACAGAGAAGTCTTAATGTCTCCTTGTCACTACCAGCAGCTCGTATTTTGCGACTTACATTCTTAATGTGAGTATTAAGTGAAGTATACTGGTTACCTTGGCGGGAGAGCCTATGGTGCGCTGAGGCTGGTGGTGGCTAGATCCTGACAGATGGTCTACCCACTGCTGCTACTGTTGCGCCATATTCTCATGTCCTGGGCGCCTCCACGTGGCGACCGCTGGGTGGGAGTTAGGTTTCGCCCTTCTCCCTGCTAAGATCCAGGACACCAATCCGCATGAGTCAGCTAACTGACCATGTGCTAGACCCGCTGCCTTTCGGGTGTTCATTTAATCGAAGGCTTTGGCTGAGGACCCGAGTCGTTCTCCTGTCAGGATTGGGCGCCCTGGCAGTATCCTAGTCCATCCTCTCCGGAGGTTAGGAAGTGGTCGATGGCCCACTTCCCGTAAAACCTAGCCATGGGAGACAACAGGTTTACGGGTTATATTCTCAATGCTCGATTGGCGTAGAGCACGATTGCCACGCATTGTCTCTGACGGTGGGAGGACACCTCTGGGTGTTCAATGGTTTGCTACTGCCCGCCTCAAGCCAGGCAGCCCCTGGTCAAATTGGTGCAAACCCGCCAAAAACCCACCTGCGTCTGGCCGTGGTCGCAGGTGCGTACCCTACTACGGTCGCAAAACAAATGTTAATTGTTCCAAAATCTCAAAGGCTGCGTGGGACGGCCGTCAAGCAGATCCCCATCTGTCTCTGCAATCACATTCCTGAGCTGCATCTGCTCTCCACTGCCTTGTGGGTCAGGCTATTGTGCCAAAGGCTCCGGGCGGAGTCCCTCAAGCAAACCTCCAAACCATCCACCGCCTTGTGGGTCAGGCTATTGAGCCAAAGGCACCGGGTGGAGTCCCTCAAGCTAACCTCCAAACCACCCACTGCCTTGTGGGTCAGGCTACTGAGCCAAAGGCTCCGGGTGGAGTCCCTCAAGCAGACCTCCGAAGCACAACGACCACCTCGCGTGCGATTGCCCACCAATGCAATCGTATGCCTGCGCGCAAAGCACTCAGCATCGGGTGCTGGAACGTGCGCACACTACTGGACCGGAACTCGAGCGAGCGCCCGGAGCGACGCACTGCACTGGTCGCAATGGAGTTGGCGCGCTACCACATCGATATTGCGGCGCTCAGTGAAACTCGGCTCGCTGAGCAAGGTAAGTTACTTGAAGCAGGTGCTGGCTACACATTCTACTGGGTGGGGAATGCCGCCTCAGCACCACGTGAACATGGGGTCGGATTTGCAATATCCGATCGCCTGAATGGCCAGCTGGTGGGTGAACCAACGGGCATCAGCGCGCGACTGATGACTGTTCGCCTACGACTCGGAAGAGGTAAGTTTGCTACTTTTATAAGCACGTACGGTCCGACCATGTGTTATCCTGATGACACGCGTGATCAGATCTACACTGAGCTATCCTCCGTGATACGATCTGTGCCGAGGAGCGACCGACTATTTCTGCTGGGTGATTTCAACGCGCGCGTTGGGCGTGATGCATCAGCGTGGACAGATGTTATCGGTGCGCATGGCATTGGTTCAGCGAATGCGAACGGTGACAGGCTGCTCTCACTGTGTGCCACTCACGGCCTGACGATCACGAACACTCGGTTTGCACTGAGTGCGAGTGATATAGCAACTTGGACGCACCCGCGGAGTGGTCACGCTCACCTGCTCGACTATGTCATCGTACGTCAGCGTGATATGCGTGAAGTGCGCATGACACGCGTACTGCGTGGAGCTGAGTGTGGCACTGATCACAAATTGGTTCGGACCAAACTGTACATATATTTTCGTAAATCGATGTATTGCACTCCCGCCGTGAATCGGCGTAAAGTTAACATTCTCTCCCTCGGTACTGTGGCGAAACGTACTGAGCTGGAGAAGGCGATGGCTGCACGCCTGTGTGGTGATGTGGACTGTATAGCCACAGTGGGCGACCTGTGGCACCACATTCGCGATCAGGTGACAGTTGCTGCCGAGGAGACCATCGGGTGCGCAAACTGTAAGCGGCCTGATTGGTTTGATGAGAACAATGCGACGAGTGACGCATTGGTGTCGCGGAAGAATGCAGCATTTGCTGCACATGTGGCAGACCCCAGTGACTTGGGGAAGAGTAGTCAGTTTCGCAAACTTCGACGGCGACTGACCCGAGAGCTCCGTCGCATTAAAATTGCATGGTGGACGGAGAAGGCGAAGCAGATGGAATGCTACGCCGAACGCCGTCAACACAAGGAATTCTTTGACTCCTTGAAGGCGGTGTATGGACCGAGATTGGAGCCGCTGAGGACACTGATCGATGGTAGTTCAGGCGCTACCTGCACCCAGACTGCAGACATAATGCAGGTCTGGCGGAAACACTTTGACTGTCTCTTGAACAACCGTTCAGAGATCGACTGGCCTACATTGAATGGCCTGAAGCAGCACGATGTGAAGGCGGATCTGGCGGATACGCTAAGACTGGATGAGACGCAGAGAGCACTTGCTCAGCTGCGAAACGGCAAATGTGCCGGAGGTGACGGGATCCCACCTGAAGTATTGAAACACGGTGGACCCGCGTTGTTGACTGCGCTGCACCACTTGGTGCAACGCGTGTGGATTGAGGAGGAGGTGCCTGCTGAGCTGAAGGATGCCCTTGTGCTACCACTGTACAAGGGCAAAGGTAGCAAGCAATGTTGCACGAATTATCGTGACATCAACTTGCTGAGTTGTGTGGGCAAGGTGATTGCCCGAATCCTGCTCAATCGCCTCGTGAGTCAGGTTGTGGAACCAAACGTGGCGGAAGAGCAATGTGGATTCCGTTCGGGTCGCCGCACTATAGATATGGTGTTTGCGGCTCGTCAGTTGCAAGAGAAGTGCAGAGAACGACACCAGCCATTGTACTCGCTTTTTGTTGATTTCACCAAGGCATTTGATACGGTGAACCGCGAGGCACTGTGGCTGGTGTTGGGTAAGTTTGGTTGCCCGCGTAAGTTTGTAAGTTTAATTGAATGTCTGCACAGTGGTATGCGAGCGAGGGTGCAGCTGAGTGGAGAGACCTCTGATGACTTTACAGTTGTCTCTGGTGTGAAGCATGGCTGTGTGTTAGCTCCTGCCCTGTTTAATATCTATCTTCATGCAATGTTGTCTTGTGCCTTTGATGCCGCTTGTGCTTACGGTGTTCGTGTGGAGCACCGTATTGATGGTGGGTTGCTGAACATCCGTCGTTTCGGTGCGAGAACTCTAGTCTGTGAGACAACTATCCGTATGTTGCTGTTTGCTGACGACTGTGCGTTGTTTTCACACAGCGCGGATGAGTTGCAGCACATGACTAGTGCTCTGGCTTCGACAGCGGCCAAATTCGAGCTCACCATCAACACAAGCAAAACTGTCTGTCTCTTTCAGCCTTCACCGGAGGTGCAATCTTCAATATTGCAGCGAATCAACATTGGTGCTGAAGTATTGGAAACCACCTCCCGCTTCTGCTACCTTGGGAGTGTGATGTCGACTGATCAGCAGCTACACGTTGAGTTGCGTAATCGCGTGTCGAAGGCGGCAGCGGCATTCGGGAAGCTTGAGTACCGAGTGTGGAACAACCATCAGCTTAGCATTGGCACGAAGCTGATGGTGTACAAATCCATGGTACTGTCCGTTCTTCTATACGGCAGTGAAACGTGGACGATGTACCGTCGGGATGTGCGATATCTCGAGCGGTTCCATCAGCAGTGCCTGCGACGAATTTTGCGCATCGGTTGGGGCGCCAGAGTTGCAGACACAGAAGTGTTGCGCCGAAGTGGGATGTATGCAGTGGACGGCATACTTTTACTGCGACACCTGAGATGGCTCGGTCATGTGAGCCGTATGGATTTGACGCGGATACCGAAACAACTTTTATACGGTCAGCTGAGTATAGGGAAGCGGCATGCTGGGAAACCAAAGTTACGTTACCAGGACATGATTAAAGTGAGCCTCACACGTTCTAATCTTGCTTGCAGATCATGGGAATCGAAGGCGGTTGATCGTGGTGCATGGCGCGATCTAATCACGAAGGCAGTTGCTGAAGTGCGGGAGAAAGCCTTCATGCATGCAGAGAAGAAGCGGCAAGTGCGGAAGCGGCAAGCACCAATGAATTGTACTCCATCGACATCGAGCGCATTGTGCTGTAGAACATGCGGTCGCGAGTGCCTTAGTCAGGCAGGCCTAGTGAGCCATGAGAGAGGTCACTCGGGACCACTGCCGAAGCGACGACGGGTCCCGCAGTGAACGTAGGCAGCACCGGCGCAGCGTTTGTAGGCACGCTGAATTCGATTTACTAACCGCATGCTTGCATGCTAAGTCTCTTTATTTCAGGTGGTGGGTTTTCGGTTCTCTCCTAATGCCTTTCTTTCTCATATAAATGTCTAGTGGGCCATGAGCTAGGCCCTTTGGGGCCACTACAGAAGCGACGACGGGTCCTGCAGAGAATTACGGCGAGCCGGCGCAGCGTTTGTAGGCACGCTGAATTCGATTTACTAACCGCGTGCTTGCATGCTAAGTCTCTTTATTTCAGGTGGTGGGTTTACAGTTTTTACCTTAATGCTTTTCTTTCTCATATAAATATCTCCCTGTACTCTATCCCATTAACTTGCACACATCGCTTCAGCCAATTGTATTCGATTTCCATAACATTTTTGTGTTCGTGGCATTCCGTGAACTATAATTCCTGACCTCATGCACTTAGCTAGGATTTGTTTGTAAACAACTTATTACATATGCTATTTACTTAAGGTTTATATCACCGTTTCCTTATGCATTAATCGAGTTTTTCTTTTTTTGCTCTCTCTCTCTCAAGTGTTTGGCTGTTGTTTGATATCCCCGGTGTGGCTGCGCTTGATGCGCATGTTGACAAGGTGCCTACCTGTCTATTACCCACTACCTCGTCCATACTGGCTCCAGGAGACAGTTGGTCGTTGCTGGAGGGGACAGGGTGCACGGTTCTTGTGGCCGTGCTAGGCTCAAAGAGTGGTTCCATGCACTCAGTGTGGAGCGGACTACGGTCCAGCCACCGCCTTATGTGCGCTTGATTCCCCAAATACAGTGTGCTTGTGTTTGTCTGTGAAGGAGTGTGGGCCGGCTCCGTTGATGAAACGTGGTTCCCATCCGCATGCCTCCCGGTCTTATTCCTTCGGGTTTACACTGGATATGGGGTGTGTGGTTGGAGCTGTGGGTGGTGCAGCGCAAGCCATCCATGGTCCCTCTGTAGGCGCAGGCGTCCTGTGGCTTGCCACAGTGACAGGCAAATCCGAAACCGGATGCCGCCAACCATACTGGTTACCTTGGATGGTTTCCAAATAGTACATGCGGAGGTATGTGCGCAACTTATGGTTTGATTCTTCATTTGGAAATGGAGCGTAAAAACCATCAAATACTGCACTTATATCAACGATCGGGACCATGATATATGCAACCAGAGGCGTAAGCTGGCGTCGTCGGCTGACATCGACTTCATAGAATGTCCTTAGGCCCATCTTGCTGACATCCTTGTGAGGTTTTGGCTCAGGTGAAAATAGCCGACTTCGATTTCAGCTTCTTCAAAGGGATGGTAAGGGAAAACAAAACATTTACTCGGCCTGCTGACACACCGTGAGTTTCAGCTGCTGGTTCGATGAGACTTCGACTAACTGCACTAGGCGAGCGATGCTTAGTCTGTGTAGTTCTGTAGATGGTTTTGCAACACTGCGCAGTAGGTTACGTTCCCAGCGGTCGAATTAGCAAGCACCTTGGGTGTGAATGCCATAATTATCCCAGTTTGCTACTTTTGAAGGCACAGGCCACAAAATGGATATTGTAAGTGCCACAAATAGATAATATAAGCACTTGTGACAATGAGACCAGATGTATAATATGTGTTCACTTTCAATTATGCAATCTTCCGTGTCCGCAATCTTCTTGTCCGCTTTTATGGCTGTGCGCTTTTTGTTGTCCGCAATTTCCGTATGCCCTTCCTTCGTGTGCGCTTTCAGCATAGAGCCCACTACAATACACTTTCGTCCCGTCACTTTCGTGTCTTCTGTTTAATTACTGAGAAAGATACCGGAAGTCAATCGTGAATACTTTATGTCTGTTAGCGTGAGTCGGCCACTCTCGCTCCATTATTGCTGACACAACCGCCCGAACCAATTCAAGTGAAATGCTGCTTACCACGGCAATCAGTACTTGGGCGGCGTCTGTTTTTGATCTTCACTAAGCATATAACTAGCGTGATTATTTCAAAGGTTTACTATTTGTTGGTAAGTTTTAGATTTGGCAGGTGATCAAAGGATCCGATGACCACGAAGACCTCCAGCACAACCTGGAATAGGCCCGGATTTGGTCGGTGAGAGAACACTGCCATTCGATGTGGCAAATGCCGCGTTGCCCACATTTGCCATTGACACGCTTAGGTCTACAGTTTTTGGGAGCACGGTCAGCTAACCAACTCTCCGGAACTTGACCTCAGCGTGTTCTTACAGAACTGCCACGTTTGTTCTGGACAGTCTCAACAGACCTCAGAGAAACAACATGCATGTTGGTCTCTCGCGGAGTGAGTTCAGGATTTCAGGTTCATCCATTTTCTTTACTGTTTAAGACCCCGGTGTGTCTTCACATTGAATAGGTTCTCCGGACGTTTACACCGTGGACATTCGTGAACTCTCATTGCTCAAGATAACAGAATATCGAGCAACGAAAGTGCTAGTGACGTGCGTCACCTTTCACACCAAGAATGAAGAAACTCTGAATGTTCAGTGGACGATACCGTCGGCTACACAAAGAGCGCATATTGGTATAGAGGATACTGAGTGCTAGCAGTTACGTATGACGCAACCATTTGACACTCCTCTCAAACACCAAACTGAGAAGCAGCAACTAGCGATTAAGTCAACAATACGGTCGGCTAGTTTGTCGAAGTAATTAATTCCCCTCCGAACTAGTCAAACATAGAATGCCCTCCAAACCAGTATTGTTTGTGCCCTTACATGCTGTGCAAACTGAAATAGAATGCTCTGACTTTTGGAAAAGTTACGAAACCTGCTCTCTCTTTAGCTTAAGAGAAATAAGTGGTCGAAATAACACGACCGATACCGTTTGACGCTGCACAAGGTGCATGTTTATTCCAATCGTCAGCTGTATAGGTATACCGTTGCAGAAGTCTGACCGACTGGCAGAGTTTGTAGAGTGGTCAACTCCCGTAGGATCTGCCCCACTGGACTCAAAAGGATCAGAACTTCGAGCTAAAACTACAACCTCAAATTACAATTCCGAACAGAGCATCCGAACTGGGGTGCCCTGGAGGCCACAGCGCAGCTACATCATGCAGTTTTCCATGGGTTGCGTAATCCACTTCGTTATTAATTTCTCCGCTTTTCCATTAGATTCACATAATCAAAAATCTTACAGCAGCTCCCTTGTTTACAATTAACTCGAACGCTTGCTTGACCTCTGCGATTGCTTGTACAAAATGAATTAGACAACCGTCGGACCACCTCTCTTTCTAGAAAAATATATCCCATCTTATTTTGGTTTTATTCCTTTTCGTTGTTCTGTCCATGATTGACCACGTATAAGCCGATCTACTGCGGTGACTGACTGAAGCTCCCAAGCAAATTAATAACAAGCATGCAAGTTGAATTGCCACTGACACACTGGCGAGAAATCTAAGGGTGCCGGACTCCTCTGAGTCTGAGTACGGAAAAGATTGAATGGCTGGCATTTTTACTCTCTGTACCTATAAAAGCAGCTGCAAAGATGAGTTCATACGTTGGTTTCCTTGCACATTTACCACATCGGCAAGTGATCAGATGAGTGTAGAAGTGCGGGTGCAACATTTTGAGGGACTACCTTACTATAAAACTGCTCCACTGATGACCATATTAATCCACTTTACCCTTTGAATATACATCTACCCTAACCACAACTTCTCTATTTTACAGGTAGAAATTAGTCACATCTAGACTCACTCAGACAGCCGCCACCCACCCGGAAAGGCACTGTACGCGCGTTTCATCCTTTCGGGAATCGTCAGCGATGCGCATTCCATCGGAACCTGGTAGGGCTCGAACCCGCAACTCGACTGTTGCCAGTCAGTGCTTGAGACCACTGAGCTACAGGGGATGGCAACGATCAACGTGAATAAGTTACTAGATGTGATATAGCACCGCTCACTATCCTACCTATGCCGTGCGACACCCCCTATACTCTTCTGTTCTCTATTTCACCAAATCATCTAAGTACCAAATACATTAATTTAACTTAGTTGATTCACAAAGAGAATTCGGCTGTAAAGTCCACGGATCGAAAGTTAAAAGACGTGTAGCTCTCATTCAAAAATCAGAACAAATTTGGATCACAATATTTGGTTGGCGGCATCCGGTTTCGGATTTGCCTGTCACTGTGGCCAGCCACAGGACGCCTACGCCTACAGAGGGACCATAGATGGCTTGCGCTGCACCACCCACAGCTCCAACCACACACCCCATATCCAGTGTAAACCCGAAGGAATAAGACCGGGAGGCATGCGGATGGGAACCACGTTTCATCAACGGAGCCGACCCACACTCCTTCACAGACAAACACAAGCACGCTGTGTTTGGTGAATCAATCGCACACAAGGCGGTGGCTGGACCGTAGTCCGCTCCACACTGAGTGCATGGAACCGCTCTTTGAGCCTAGCACGGCCACAAGAACCGTGCACCCCGTCCCCTCCAGCAACGACCAACTGTCTCCTGGAGCCAGTATGGACGAGGTAGTGGGTAATAGACAGGTAGGCACCTTGTCAACATACACATCAAGCGCAGCCACATGGGGGATGTCAAGCAACAGCCAATCACCTGGAACGATAAGATGAAATAAAACAAATCCAATAATGCATACAGATAAGGTGGCATAACTCTTCGCTAAATTAGCATATGAAGTAAATTGGCTAGCAATGAATCCGCGATAAGGAAAAAATGTCCACAAGTTAGTTAAAAATGCTACAAACGCAACAAAGTTATCGAAGATAAGCGCAATTAATGTAAGCAACGTGGCCAGTTAATAGAAGCGTACTCAGGTAGGCAGAACAAACCAAATAAAGTGGAATGAAATTTATGCAGCTTAAAGAGACCTAGTTTAAGTTTAAGTTTGTTTAGCCCAACTGCGGTGTAGAAGCATCAGGAATGTAGCATCAGCCTCAGCATGGGGCACATAACAGTATATATACATATATATATATATATATACGCGCCGATGTCGCATTCATGATGCTTCTTCACCGCAGTTGGGCTAAACAAACTTACACTTAAACTAGGTCTTTTTAATGTGGATAAAGTTCCTTACATTTTACTTTGTTTGTTCTGCGTACTTGATAATCTTCTCCAAACTTACACACGTCGCTCATGCAAATTGTGGTAAACTTGCGTAATTGTATCGCGCGGTATTCTTTTAAATAGCTTCGGACATTCTGTACTTATCGCGTACACACATTATACTAATTTCTTCAATATGCTCATTTATCAAATAGTTATGTCGTCATATGCGTTTACTTTATTCGATATCAGCATCTCGAATGATTGGCTGTTGTTTGACATCCCCCATGTGGTTGCGCTTGATGTGCATGTTGACAAGGTGCCTACCTGTCTATTACCCACCACCTCGTCCATACTGGCTCCAGGAGACAGTTGGTCGTTGCTGGAGGGGACGGGGTGCACGGTTCTTGTGGCCGTGCTAGGCTCAAAGAGCGGTTCCATGCACTCAGTGTGGAGCGGACTACGGTCCAGCCACCGCCTTGTGTGCGATTGATTCACCAAACACAGCGTGCTTGTGTTTGTCTGTGAAGGAGTGTGGGTCGGCTCCGTTGATGAAACGTGGTTCCCATCCGCATGCCTCCCGGTCTTATTCCTTCGGGTTTACACTGGATATGGGGTGTGTGGTTGGAGCTGTGGGTGGTGCAGCGCAAGCCATCTATGGTCCCTCTGTAGGCGTAGGAGTCCTGTGGCTGGCCACAGTGACAGACAAATCCGAAACCCATGCCGCCAACCATATATACACATTTAATCAAATTTGGCAAAAATCAATTGTTAAGTATCCCGATAGAGTAGCATCAGCAATAAATTGAAATTAAATGGACAGGGAGGAAAATGCTGTTCAAACCAATGCCCAAACTAGACAGGCAGAATACCAATGAACACATGACAAAATTAGGCTGTTAGCGAAGTCACTGACCAGTCTTTGATAGCCCAAGCACAAAGTCAGGAAAGTGTAAGAGGTTAACGGAAGGTGCACACATGAAAGTCCACTGGGTGGCAAACTTGATAACTTGTGCCGTATTCAGAGAAAGTGGTAACTATGTTACAACACCATAAAGATTCCGACGTCGGACCTAGTGCACGTGACATCCGATATCGTGGCGAAAACACTAAAATGAATGCAATTTGCGTTGATGCATGAGCCACTGGACAAGGGTATGAGCATACAGAAGATTGAGAGGGGGGTCAAATAGAATGATCGAATTTTCCGGGTTCTCTTAGTGCATAGTTCGGTTCATGAGCCGGCCTCAATAGCACAATGAGAGGTTATTTGAATGAACCGACAAGTACAGTCCAAGTGACAACAGAGAGCATATTTCAAAAATAATTTTCCAATCAATGCAACACTTCGCTACATCTGCTTTGAGAACAACTTTGGTGATTTCGAACACTTTTCTAATCTATGGTATCCCGTTTTGCAATATGATCAAACCAACCAGTTTGTCCCTATCTCGCAAGGTCGAGTAATACAAGATTTAATGAGTTAGTCTTTCTGATGAACATGCCAGCATCTCCCTTCTTCAACCAACATGAAGGTTCACCGTAATTATCTTTATCTTTATGTGGCATATATGTAAGATGTGTTCAGCGTCGTACTGCGGCACTCAATATATCGGTTCTGCTTACATCTTCTGTCAAAATGGGTTGTGGTTGAGTGTGTTTGTACTGCGTGTGACTAATGGCAGAAGATTGTGCACATTCGGCTTACTAGCTCCCAAACCACCTTATTGTAGAAGCAAATTGCACACCGTTTACACCGAATATCATCCACTATGAAGCTGCCGTCGCAACAAAAGGGACCAACATCAACCGGAAACTGGAACTAAGACAGTTGAAGATCGCGGCAGCGAGCACAAACAGTAGTATTTCTAAGGCAACCCGCGGTAGCTGTTGGGTTACGCAATCGAGAAACTGAGGTGACCTATGGGCTCAATGTAATGACTGCAGAGAGTTAACAGACGTATAAGATTCAGGACTTCTCCATTTTAGCAACAGAAGCAAAAAATGAGAGCAACGATTTCCTTCTTTCTGCGCAGAAAACTACTTTGTCTGATTGCTGCGATGTTTAAGGAGGCACATGCAATGGGCGGCTCAGATTAGCCCACTGATGACGCATCAGTTAGTGTTATTGATCAGTTTAAGTACACAATGGGAGTAAAAAGCAAGTGCCTAGCACGGTCCATTGGACTATCGTCCTGAAAAATGCATTAGAAAAGCAATTGTTCCGTTAAACTAGATTATCTACTGATGGTCACCCCAAAACGTCTACATTAGGTCATATACGGTTGTGTCTGCCCATCGTTTATGGCTGCTGACCACGTCACTTATTTACGTTGGTTCTGCGTCGTCTGAACACCAATTATATCACCGGATGGGGTATCATCCGATTGTTTTCGAAGCACTGAGGATGCCGGATCACAACTAACGTGACTTGTAACAGTATCTCACAGCTTGCACACGTGAAGATAGGAAGAATCCGGAGGATATTCCAGCGGATTATACGCGTGGTCGAATTTGCCCAATGGTCTGACTTGTTGTGGTTTTGACTGATTTCTAGAAGCGAAAGGATAACAGGTTTCTTTTTACGAGCTGGTACATCATGTTTAGAGAATCGATAAGCATTTATACTGTCCAATGTATATTCATATGACTTCAGATCAAGTTGAAACATGAATCTCACCAAGTGTCGGCTTCCTCTGTACATCTACGTCTTGCGGTATCGTGCGCTGCGAGGTCATCTCTCTGTCAGTCCTGCATAAGATATTCTACATAAAACCTCACGTAAGCTTGAACGCATAATTGCCATGGAAGACCACATGGGCGGTTCCTCAAGCTTGTCAATGCCACAACCCACAAATGGTTGAATATTGCGCTATCGCTCAGAAGGTAGAATGTGAAACAGCACGTTAACATGTTAGATTGTAAACGGGTTTTGCAACTGCCCGAAACCTGATTGCTTCTTAGGCACCTCGTTTTATGCAAGCTACTGTGACAAATTTACACGAGTTACTAGTGAAACTGTGAGAGAAGGTAATGGACTCAACCGACTGGAGCCGCTCCGTCATAGTCCCAATTTTCAAGGGAGGCTCACGATCGGACTGCGACAGTTATAGAGGAATCAGTCTGATCTCTATCGCCTCCAAATTTGCTTGTCTCTGTCATCCTTCACAGACTGACTGACACTCGTAAAAGCCAGATTCGTGAAGAACAAGCCGGGTTTCGTCAAGGTCGTTGCTGGCAATGACCACATCTTTATTTTGGGTCAGTTGTTGGAACATCGTCACATATATTGGCGGCCCACCGTTGTATGTCCCTCGATATCAAAGGTGCATAAAGCTAACGTTTTTAGTCTACATTAATGACCTTCCAGTAAACATCCTTCTCCAATGCAAATATTTGCAGATGATGCTTAAAATTTGGAAATCAATTCGCTCAGCATCCGACGGTGTCTACCTCCAGGAAGATCTGACTCAGGCTCAAGGAATGGGCAGGAAGGGCCCAGCTCCCACTGAACCCTGCAAAGTGCCACCTGCTG
>OX104065.1:88745472-88979868 GCA_944474145.2 Dicrocoelium dendriticum | reverse complement strand
TCTCTCTGTACTCTATCCCATTAACTAGCACACATTGCTTCAGCCAATTGTATTCGATTTCCATAACATTTTTGTGTTCGTGGCATTCCGTGAACTATAATTCCTGACCTCATGTACTTAGCTAGGATCTGTTTGTAAACAACTTATTACGTATGCTATTTACTTAAGGTTTATATCACCGTTTCCTTATGCAATAATCGAGTTTTTCTTTTTTTGCTCTCTCTCTCAAGTGTTTGGCTGTTGTTTGATATCCCCGGTGTGGCTGCGCTTGATGCGCATGTTGACAAGGTGCCTACCTGTCTATTACCCACTACCTCGTCCATACTGGCTCCAGGAGACAGTTGGTCGTTGCTGGAGGGGACGGGGTGCACGGTTCTTGTGGCCGTGCGAGGCTCAAAGAGTGGTTCCATGCACTCAGTGTGGAGCGGACTACGGTCCAGCCACCGCCTTGTGTGCGCTTGATTCCCCAAATACAGTGTGCTTGTGTTTGTCTGTGAAGGAGTGTGGGCCGGCTCCGTTGATGAAACGTGGTTCCCATCCGCATGCCTCCCGGTCTTATTCCTTCGGGTTTACACTGGATATGGGGTGTGTGGTTGGAGCTGTGGGTGGTGCAGCGCAAGCCATCCATGGTCCCTCTGTAGGCGCAGGCGTCCTGTGGCTTGCCACAGTGACAGGCAAATCCGAAACCGGATGCCGCCAACCATACTGGTTACCTTGGATGGTTTCCAAATAGTACATGCGGAGGTATGTGCGCTACTTATGGTTTGATTCTTCATTTGGAAATGCAGCGTAAAAACCATCAAATACTGCACTTATATCAACGATCGGGACCATGATATATGCCACCAGAGGCGTAAGCTGGCGTCGTCGGCTGACATCGACTTCATAGAATGTCCTTAGGCCCATCTTGCTGACATCCTTGTGAGGTTTTGGCTTAGGTGAAAATAGCCGACTTCGATTTCAACTTCTTCAAAGGGATGGTAAGGGAAAACAAAACATTTACTCGGCCTGCTAACACACCGTGAGTTTCAGCTGCTGGTTCGATGAGACTTCGACTAACTGCACTAGGCGAGCGATGCTTAGTCTGTGTAGTTCTGTAGATGGTTTTGCAACACTGCGCAGTAGGTTACGTTCCCAGCGGTCGAATTAGCAAGCACCTTGGGTGTGAATGCCGTAATTATCCCAGTTTGCTACTTTTGAAGGCACAGGCCACAAAATGGATATTGTAAGTGCCACAAATAGATAATATAAGCACTTGTGACAATGAGACCAGATGTATAATATGTGTTCACTTTCAATTATGCAATCTTCCGTGTCCGCAATCTTCTTGTCCGCTTTTATGGCTGTGCGCTTTTTGTTGTCCGCAATTTCCGTATGCCCTTCCTTCGTGTGCGCTTTCAGCATGGAGCCCACTACAATACACTTTCGTCCCGTCACTTTCGTGTCTTCTGTTTAATTACTGAGAAAGATACCGGAAGTCAATCGTGAATACTTTATGTCTGTTAGCGTGAGTCGGCCACTCTCGCTCCATTATTGCTGACACAACCGCCCGAACCAATTCAAGTGAAATGCTGCTTACCACGGCAATCAGTACTTGGGGCGGCGTCTGTTTTTGATCTTCACTAAGCATATAACTAGCGTGATTATTTCAAAGGTTTACTATTTGTTGGTAAGTTTTAGATTTGGCAGGTGATCAAAGGATCCGATGACCACGAAGACCTCCAGCACAACCTGGAATAGGCCCGGATTTGGTCGGTGAGAGAACACTGCCATTCGATGTGGCAAATGCCGCGTTGCCCACATTTGCCATTGACACGCTTAGGTCTACAGATTTTGGGAGCACGGTCAGCTAACCAACTCTCCGGAACTTGACCTCAGCGTGTTCTTCCAGAACTGCCACGTTTGTTCTAGACAGTCTCAACAGACCTCAGAGAAACAACATGCATGTTGGTCTCTCGCGGAGTGAGTTCAGGATTTCAGGTTCATCCATTTTCTTTACTGTTTAAGGCCCCGGTGTGTCTTCACATTGAATAGGTTCTCCGGACGTTTAAACCGTGGACATTCGTGAACTCTCATTGCTCAAGATAACAGAATATCGAGCAACGAAAGTGCTAGTGACGTGCGTCACCTTTCACACCAAGAATGAAGAGGCTCTGAAGGTCCAGTGGACGATACCGTCGGCTACAAAAAGAGCGCATATTGGTATAGAGGATACTGAGTGCTAGCAGTTACGTATGACGCAACCATTTGACACTCCTCTCAAACACCAAACTGAGAAGCAGCAACTAGCGATTAAGTCAACAATACGGTCGGCTAGTTTGTCGAAGTAATTAATTCCCCTCCGAACTAGTCAAACATAGAATGCCCTCCAAACCAGTATTGTTTGTGCCCTTACATGCTGTTCAAACTGAAATAGAATGCTCTGACTTTTGGAAAAGTTACGAAACCTGCTCTCTCTTTAGCTTAAGAGAAATAAGTGGTCGAAAGAACACGACCGATACCGTTTGACGCTGCACAGGTTGTATGTTTATTCCAATCGTCAGCAGTATAGGTATACCGGTGCAAAGTCTGATCGACTGGCAGAGTTTGTAGCGTGGTCAACTCCCATAGGATCTGCCCCACTGGCCCCAAAAGGATCAGAACTTCGAGCTAAAACTACAACCTCAAATTACAATTCCGAACAGAGCATCCAAACTGGGGTTCCCTGGAGGCCACAGCGCAGCTACATCATGCAGTTTTCCATGGGTTGCGAAATCCACTTCGTTATTAATTTCTCCGCTTTTCCATTAGATTCACATAATAAAAACACCTGCAAATCTTACAGCAGCTCCCTTGTTTACAATTAACTCGAACGCTTGCTTGACCTCTGCGATTGCTTGTACAAAATGAATTAGACAACCGTCGGACCACCTCTCTTTCTAGAAAAATATATCCCATCTTATTTTGGTTTTATTCCTTTTCGTTGTTCTGTCCATGATTGACCACGTATAAGCCGATCTACTGCGGTGACTGACTGAAGCTCCCAAGCAAATTAATAACAAGCATGCAAGTTGAATTGCCACTGACACACTGGCGAGAAATCTAGGGGTGCCGGACTCCTCTGAGTCTGAGTACGGAAAAGCTTGAATGGCTGGCATTTTTACTCTCTGTACCTATAAAAGCAGCTGCAAAGATGAGTTCATACGTTGGTTTCCTTGCACATTTACCACATCGGCAAGTGATCAGATGAGTGTAGAAGTGCGGGTGCAACATTTTGAGGGACTACCTTACTATAAAACTGCTCCACTGATGACCATATTAATCCACTTTACCCTTTGAATATACATCTACCCTAACCACAACTTCTCTATTTTACAGGTAGAAATTAGTCACATCTAGACTCACTCAGACAGCCGCCACCCACCCGGAAAGGCACTGTACGCGCGTTTCAGCCTTTCGGGAATCGTCAGCGATGCGCATTCCATCGGAACCTGGTAGGGCTCGAACCCGCAACTCGACTGTTGCCAGTCAGTGCTTGAGACCACTGAGCTACAGGGGATGGCAACGATCAACGTGAATAAGTTACTAGATATGATATAGCACCGCTCACTATCCTACCTATGCCATGCGACACCCCTATACTCTTCTGTTCTCTATTTCACCAAATCATCTAAGTACCAAATACATTAATTTAACTTAGTTGATTCACAAAGAGAATTCGGCTGTAAAGTCCACGGATCGAAAGTTAAAAGACGTGTAGCTCTCATTCAAAATCAGAACAAATTTGGATCACAATATTTGGTTGGCGGCATCCGGTTTCGGATTTGCCTGTCACTGTGGCCAGGCACAGGACGCCTACGCCTACAGAGGGACCATAGATGGCTTGCGCTGCACCACCCACAGCTCCATCCACACACCCCATATCCAGTGTAAACCCGAAGGAATAAGACCGGGAGGCATGCGGATGGGAACCACGTTTCATCAACGGAGCCGACCCACACTCCTTCACAGACAAACACAAGCACGCTGTGTTTGGTGAATCAATCGCACACAAGGCGGTGGCTGGACCGTAGTCCGCTCCACACTGACTGCATGGAACCGCTCTTTGAGCCTAGCACGGCCACAAGAACCGTGCACCCCGTCCCCTCCAGCAACGACCAACTGTCTCCTGGAGCCAGTATGGACGAGGTGGTGGGTAATAGACAGGTAGGCACCTTGTCAACATACACATCAAGCGCAGCCACATGGGGGATGTCAAGCAACAGCCAATCACCTGGAACGATAAGATGAAATAAAACAAATCCAATAATGCATACAGATAAGGTGGCATAACTCTTCGCTAAATTAGCATATGAAGTAAATTGGCTAGCAATGAATCCGTCATAAGGAAAAAATGTCCGCAAGTTAGTTAAAAATGCTACAAACGCAACAAAGTTATCGAAGATAAGCGCAATTAATGTAAGCAACGTGGCCAGTTAATAGAAGCGTATTCAGGTAGGCAGAACAAACCAAATAAAGTGGAATGAAATTTATGCAGCTTAAAGAGACCTAGTTTAAGTGTAAGTTTGTTTAGCCCAACTGCGGTGTAGAAGCATCAGGAATGTAGCATCAGCCTCAGCATGGGGCACATAACAGTATATAGACATATATATATATATATATATATATATATATATACGCGCCGATGTCGCATTCATGATGCTTCTTCACCGCAGTTGGGCTAAACAAACTTACACTTAAACTAGGTCTTTTTAATGTGGATAAAGTTCCTTACATTTTACTTTGTTTGTTCTGCGTACTTGATAATCTTCTCCAAACTTACACACGTAGCTTATGCAAATTGTGGTAAACTTGCGTAATTGTATCGCGCGGTATTCTTTTAAATAGCTTCGGACATTCTGTACTTATCGCGTACACACATTATACTAATTTCTTCCATATGCTCATTTATCAAATAGTTATGTCGTCATATGCGTTTACTTTATTCGATATCAGCATCTCGAATGATTGGCTGTTGTTTGACATCCCCCATGTGGTTGCGCTTGATGTGCATGTTGACAAGGTGCCTACCTGTCTATTACCCACCACCTCGTCCATACTGGCTCCAGGAGACAGTTGGTCGTTGCTGGAGGGGACGGGGTGCACGGTTCTTGTGGCCGTGCTAGGCTCAAAGAGCGGTTCCATGCACTCAGTGTGGAGCGGACTACGGTCCAGCCACCGCCTTGTGTGCGATTGATTCACCAAACACAGCGTGCTTGTGTTTGTCTGTGAAGGAGTGTGGGTCGGCTCCGTTGATGAAACGTGGTTCCCATCCGCATGCCTCCCGGTCTTATTCCTTCGGGTTTACACTGGATATGGGGTGTGTGGATGGAGCTGTGGGTGGTGCAGCGCAAGCCATCTATGGTCCCTCTGTAGGCGCAGGCGTCCTGTGGCTAGCCACAGTGACAGACAAATCCGAAACCGGATGCCGCCAACCATATATACACATTTAATCAAATTTGGCAAAAATCAATTGTTAAGTATCCCGATAGAGTACCATCAGCAATAAATTGAAATTAAATGGACAGGGAGGAAAATGCTGTTCAAACCAATGCCCAAACTAGACAGGCAGAAGACCAATGAACACATGACAAAAGTAGGCTGTTAGCGAAGTCACTGACCAGTCTTTGATAGCCCAAGCACAAAGTCAGGAAAGTGTAAGAGGTTAACGGAAGGTGCACACATGAAAGTCCACTGGGTGGCAAACTTGATAACTTGTGCCGTATTCCGAGAAAGTGGTAACTATGTTACAACACCGTAAAGATTCCGACGTCGGACCTAGTGCACGTGACATCCGATATCGTGGCGAAAACACTAAAATGAATGCAATTTGCGTTGATGCATGAGCCACTGGACAAGGGTATGAGCATACAGAGGATTGAGAGGGGGAGTAAAATAGGGTGATCGAATTTTCCGGGTTCTCTGAGTACATAGTTCGGTTCATGAGCCGGCCTCGCGAGCATGATGAGAGGTCATTTGAATGAACCGACAAGTACAGTCCAAGTGATGACAGAGAGCACATTTCGGAGGATAATTTTCCAATCAATGCAACACTTCGCTACATCTGCTTTGAGAACAACTTTGGTGATTTCGAACACTTTTCTAATCTATGGTATCCCGTTTTGCAATATGATCAAACCAACCAGTTTGTCCCTATCTCGCAAGGTCGAGTAATACAAGATTTAATGAGTTAGTCTTTCTGATGAACATGCCAGCATCTTCCTTTTTCAACCAACATGAAGGTTCACCGTAATTATCTTTATCTTTATGTGGCATATATGTAAGATGTGTTCAGCGTTGTACTGCGGCATTCAATATATCGGTTCTGCTTACATCTTCTGTCAAAATGGGTTGTGGTTGAGTGTGTTTGTACTGCGTGTGACTAATGGCAGAAGATTGTGCACATTCGGCTTACTAGCTCCCAAACCACCTTATTGTAGAAGCAAATTGCACACCGTTTACACCGAATATCATCCACTATGAAGCTGCCGTCGCAACAAAAGGGACGAACATCAACCCGAAACTGGAACTAAGACAGTTGAAGATCACGGCAGCGAGCACAAACAGTAGTATTTCTAAGGCAACCCGCGGTAGCTGTTGGGTTACGCAATCGAGCAACTGAGGTAACCTATGGGCTCAATGTAATGACTGCAGAGAGTTAACAGACGTATAAGATTCAGGACTTCTCCATTTTAGCAACAGAAGCAAAAAATGAGAGCAACGATTTCCTTCTTTTCTGCGCAGAAAACTACTTTGTCTGATTGCTGCGATGTTTAAGGAGGCACATGCAATGGGCGGCTCAGATTAGCCCACTGATGACGCATCAGTTAGTGTTATTGATCAGTTTAAGTACACAATGGGAGTAAAAAGCAAGTGCCTAACACGGTCCATTGGACTATCGTCCTGAAAAATGCACTAGAAAAGCAAATGTTCCGTTAAACTAGATTATCTACTGATCGTCACCCCAAAACGTCTACATTAGGTCATATACGGTTGTGTCTGCCCATCGTTTATGGCTGCTGACCACGTCACTTATTTACGTTGGTTCTGCGTCGTCTGAACACCAATTATATCACCGGATGGGGCATCATCCGATTGTTTTCGAAGCACTGAGGATGCCGGATCACAACTAACGTGACTTGTAACAGTATCTCACAGCTGGCACACGTGAAGATAGGAAGAATCCGGAGGATATTCCAGCGGATTATAACGCGTGGTCGAATTTGCCCAATGGTCTGACTTGTTGTGGTTTTGACTGATTTCTAGAAGCGAAAGGATAACAGGTTTCTTTTTACGAGCTGGTGCATCATGTTTAGAGAATCGATAAGAATTTATAATGTCCAATGTATATTCATATGACTTCAGATCAAGTTGAAACATGAATCTCACCAAGTGTCGGCTTCCTCTGTACATCTACGTCTTGCGGTATCGTGCGCTGCGAGGTCATCTCTCTGTCAGTCCTGCATAAGATATTCTACATAAAACCACACGCAAGCTTGAACGCATAATTGCCATGGAAGACCACGTGGGCGGTTCCTCAAGCTTGTCAATGCCACAACCCACAAATGGTTGAATATTGCGCTATCGGTCAGAAGGTAGAATGTGAAACAGCACGTTAACATGTTAGATTGTAACGGGTTTTGCAACTGCCGAAACCTGATTGCTTCTTAGGCACTCGTTTTATGCAAGCTACTGTGACAAATTTACACGAGTTAGTAGTGAAACTGTGAGAGAAGGTAATGGACTCAACCGACTGGAGCCGCTCCGTCATAATCCCAATTTTCAAGGGAGGCTCACGATCGGACTGCGACAGTTATAGAGGAATCAGTCTGATCTCTATCGCCTCCAAATTGCTTGTCTCTGTCATCCTTCACAGATTGACTGACACTCGTAAAAGCCAGATTCGTGAAGAACAAGCCGGGTTTCGTCAAGGTCGTTGCTGCAATGACCACATCTTTATTTTGGGTCTGTTGTTGGAACACCGTCACATATATTGGCGGCCCACCGTTGTTGTCCCTCGATATCAAAGGTGCATAAGCTAATGTTTTTAGTCTACATTAATGACCTTCCAGTAAACATTCTATCTCCAATGCAAATATTTGCAGATGATGCTAAAATTTGGAAATCAATTCGCTCAGCATCCGACGGTGTCTACCTCCAGGAAGATCTGACTCAGCTCAAGGAATGGGCAGGAAGGGCCCAGCTCCCATTGAACCCTGCAAAGTGCCACCTGCTGATAGTGCGCAACTGCCGCATCAACACATACCTTTTGGAGCAACAAGTCCTGCAACACATGACTAGGGAACGCGGCTTAGGTATAAGCATGCAAGACAGTCTTGGCAATTCGCTCCAATGTTCGAAGTGTGGTGAACTTGAATTCAAGACTTTTGTGGTGAGCTCTCGGAACCTTTGAGCGACGGCTAGTACCAGTGCTGATTTACTCTTATATTCGTCCTCAGGTTGAATATGCAATTCAGACCTGGTGTCAATGGTTAAAACGAAACATTCGCCTATTGGAACAACTTCGCAGAAGAGCCACAAAGGCAACGCGTGGACTATCCGGTCTAAGTTATGAACTGCGTCTTCCCGTACTCGGTGTGTTTTCATCAGAGTACCGACGGCTTCCCGGTGATCTTACTCTCACATAACGGATACTAACTGAAAGTGAGCATCCATGTACATCACTGTTGACTCTAGACACATACAAACAAAACCGAGGCAACCGCCTGAAACCAATGATGCAACACTACCGTCTGAATTTTGGAAAGTGTTTTTACTCACATAGAATCTGTTCTCACTGGAGTGCGTTACCAAGATATATGATAAACACACCAGACATGACGACATTCAAAAAACGCTTAGACTATCATCTTAGTGATAAACGCTACACAGCATTTTGATAAAGTGCAGTGTTTAACCACTGATACTTCACGTTCCACGTTGGAACAATTTGATTTTAATTTTCTTTTGCATATTCATTCTGTGGGTCTTGTAAAATTATGCTTTTTATCCCATCATACACTATTGAACTATTGAAGCTTTACTCTTCAACTTCGCTGTTGACGAAGTCACGGAAATCGTGTTCAGAGGGCACAACTTAGAAGATGTGCATCTGGTCCCGGGGGAACGACTTCCTGGCTTAGAGTATACTAACGATGTGGCCTTAGGATGTGACAGCTTACAAATGTGTCAAGCTACTCATGACAGATTGCCACTGGCGGTTCGTCACTTCGTGCTACGCTACGCACCCTCGAAGTGCAAAGCGTTCCTCCAAGATTGGTCTGGACCACCTCCTGCGCTGAACCTTGGTGGGGATCAGCTAGAAGTCACTCAGAAATTCAACTACCTGGGAAGTTTTATCAGCTCCCATAGGCTTTAAGATAAGATCACGAACCGTATAGCAAAAGTTCGAGGCTTTTCTGATAACGTTTGCCACTTATGGCGCCGGCGCGACATCACTCTCGTCCCGAAGGGTAGAGTGTACAATGCAGAGGTACGTTTGACCTTACTGATGCATTAAACATTGGGTTGGGTGCTATACTATCCCAAATTTAAAGTGGGCATGAAAGAGTTATTGCATACGCTTCTAGAAAATTGTCAGCGGCGGAGCTTTCTTACTCTGCCGGGGAAAAAGAAGCCCTTGCCTGTGTTTGGGCCTGTGAGAAGTGGAATTTGTTCTTGTTCGGAAGACCTTTCACTCTTCGTACAGACCACGCAGCTCTAGCTAGTTTACTTACTCGAGGAACAACTGGCATCAGAGCACTTCGGATACATCGCTGATATGGACGATTGTTAACATACGATTTTCAAGTTAAATTCCGTCCTGGACGCGAAAACCAGGTAGCGGATGCGCTCTCTCGACTGCCCCACAACGAAACTGAAAATAATGAGGATGATAATGAAAGGTTACTGGTGTCTTCGCTGAGTAATGAACCAATCTCAGCCCTGACTAAGGAAGAACACCAGAAGGCGACTCAGGAACATGAGACACTCTGCCGCGTTCAGGGGTTTCTGCTGAACGGTTGGCAGCAAAATAACAAGATCACAGGCGAGTTTCGTCCGTACTACGTGCTGCGTCACGAAGTTTCGTTCATAGATGGATGTTTAATGCGTGGCGAAAAGTTTGTGGCTCCTCGGAGCTTGATGCAAAAGATCATGCTGTGTGCTCACGAAAGCCACCCCGGTATCGTTCGTTCGAAACGTAAGGTTGACGCATGTTTCTGGTAGCCCAAAAGGTTACACGAAATAGAAAATCTTGTTCATGACTGCTCTTGATGTCAAATGGCAGACAAGAGTTCAAGGCCGGTTTCATCCCCTATACAACCCATTGACCATCCTATGCGACCGTGGGCCAAGGTAGCTGTTGACATCATGGGTCCATTCAGCTCAGCGCCTCAGCATCTAAGGAACTGTTTGGTGGCGACCTGCTTTTACAGTAAGTGGCCGGAAGTCCATTTGTGTGGAGAGGTGACTACTGCCTGAATTATTCGATTGTTGAAATATATGTTTTCGCGCTTCGGATTACCAGAGGAGATAGTGACGGACAACGAGCCGCAGTTTACAAGCCACGAGTTTCATTCGTTCCTTCAACTTCACGCTATCCGGCACTCACGTACAACGCCGTATAATCCAGCGGCAAACGGCATGGTAGAGCGGTTCAATCGATCCTTGAAAGAGAGTATCCAAACTATTCGATTACCTGTGACAGGTTGGGAGGATGCAGTTCTACAAGTACTAATTTCTTATCGAACCGCACACCACCGAGCCACAGACAAAACGCCAGCTAAACTCATGCTTGGGCGTGCCCTTCGGACAAAGCTGAATGCCGCACTTGCTATTCCTGCAACCAATAATTCCGACGAGTTAGATCGTCGCCATCAATATCAGACCACTTACCAGAAGCATACTACTCCGCTCCAGCTCGGAACATTCGTGCGCGTGAAGGTAAACGCTGCATCAAAAGGACAACCCACGTTATCAGATCCGATAAGAATAACGCATGCATGTGGGCCAGGCACTTACCGGCTGGAGGATGGCCGCACAGTCAACGCCCGGCAGTTATTCACAAGTATCAGACGAACGGGGCATATGCCACCAACCTTCACTGACGAAACCACGCAAAGCGCGCAGCTCCGCAGGACGTGCCGAGAACAAAGAAGACGGAATCGAAATGGTTTTGACGCAACACACAACACTTACTGTACGGTTGTGAAACCTGGCCCCTAAAAAGCAGCAGACATAAATAGGCTGGTTACGTTCGACCATTGGTGGCTTCGCAATTCGTCTCACATCTGGTGGGAACACTGTGTGAGCAACCAGCGTGTTCGACAACCGGTTTACGGCACAGGAAAAGCAACTGAACCGCCTGGTACCGTCAGTTCACGCACCAGGCTCCGATGGCTCGGCCATGTGTTAAGCATGCCAGCCCACCGGCACCCACGACGTGCGTCGTTTGCGCGCCGAGTGTGTGGATGCAAGGAGAGGAGAGGTGGCCAAGCGATGACTTGGTCGAGAGGAATGAAGGTCCTCAATTCGGAGCTGACCTCGGTTACAGCGTCTCGGCTCCCCGGTTGCGGTCCGAAAGACGATGAACACGTTTGGCTGGATACACTTGCTGATATGGCTAGGAGCTGACCTCAGTGGCGTTCGTGCTATGATATTCTTTGTTCCGTCCCATCCATGTTAGCCTCTCTCTCCAACCACTACTTAGACTTGTATAAGTTTGCATAGTATTTTTTGTTACACACTAGCCGGCTGGTAGCTGTTCGGAATGATGCACATCCCTTACCGGTAGCTCAGCTGGCTTGCAGCTATTACATATATTCCTTTTTCATTTTATGTATTGCGGCACAGTAGCTGAGGTATTTCGCACCTCCAGCTAACGTGTATAATGATAATGATATGACACTGTGACAAATTAGTGTACTCCATGTTGCAAATTTAGGAAGCTCGTTGGTATGACAATTCAGCAACTGTAACTGTGTTACGAATCTTATGGGCAACGCACTTTGTTCTTAGCGGATAAGAGGGCACGGCTGTTAAATTTTATTGCAGACTTGCTCCTAGTGTCAGCAGATTGACCAAAGTTCTACTTTTGTTCATCAGATTCTGCAGCTGCTTATAAGCTGTTGCAAGGTTTAGCAAACATCAGTCAGCGAAAACCGCTGAGAAAATATGTCACATGTATTTCGTTACTGGAACATTAAGTGACGGGGACGGCCGTAGCGTTCTGCTTATTCCACCTAACACCAGAGCACAACTTGTCCAACATCTTGTTTCCTTCATGGTGAAGTGATATTTACTTGTATCCGAGCAAGTTGTTAATTCGTTCAGCAACTAGCGTATCTCGTATGGGTTTTCATCATTTTCGGTTGAAGTGCTACTTATACAGAACTATAGCCCCTGTTTAGTAAGGATAAACTGAAAAGTGAGCGGTACTCTGCCAAAGCCCATTGACTGAAATCTACAATGACGACCAGCTGAATCCCATGGTCCGCGGTGCCATGTGATGTGAATAACCCTCTCCCAGAAAAGCCTAAGGGTTAAAAACTTGATCAACAGGCACTCCTTTAAGGGAAATTTGGTTATCACTCATAATTGCGGGTCCTATAAGCACTATACCTTTTTCCGTTAAAGTTGGACATTCGGGCAAAACATTTAGGCCTGGGGGTCAACTGGGTTGCTCCTCCGGGGCAATCATTTTGAGTCTTCGGTATGCGGAAATGAACCACTCTCTAGCTTTGTAGGGGCTGTTTCATTGGCCAAGCGCCTTCAGCAAATAGGACCTCAGACGCATATCGGTGACATGGACCCAATTGAGACGCCGCAACCGAAACATGAGCTCACACACCTCTGTGCACAGTGGACGGGGGTGACACCATGTGCGACTGTGTTCCTCTACCCACAGAAGGGCATGTAACCAATCAGCGCACCCCAAAGGCACAGACGATTAGAGGGTAGGAAAATAGGAAAACGAGCCGCAGCCAAATACATTAGCAGTTTGCTTGTTAACGTGCAGTCATCGTAAACACCATGCTCCGGAGAGGACCATACGCTGTACACTCCATAGCGGTGAAAAATGTCATAATGAAAGCGTACGAGGAAGAAGATTGGAGGCAGATTGCTCGTACTCTGCATGTGAAGGTGGTCGCACCAGGGGCCGGTCTCTACGTGGCAGTCGAGCGCAATGTACGGTGGCGAACAGCCGTGGACCGAATGTGCACCTTGTCGGTGCCATGACGAGAAATGGCTTGATAACATGTACCATCTTGAGAGGTAGCTACAACAAGCAGCGATGCTCTGGGTGGCTGCGGGAAGTTCTCGATACCAACGGACCAACGTTTGTGCGAGGTTGCGTTGTGGTTTGCGACAACGCACCCTGTCACGCGAACCTGGAGCAAGTGTTTTCGGAGGACCGTTATCGCTCTGAGAGACTTCTACGTCTTGCACCATACTCTCCAGCACTCAACCCCATCGAAGGAATCTGGTGCATTATAAAGGCACATGTCAAACAGGGGATGAGGGGAAGACATGCCTTTATGCTCCGGGGGGACCCTCAAGAACTTTTAAGTAAAACAGAGTGGCGGCTCCGTATTCCCGAGTGTGTGGTGTCAGAAGCACGGGCCTTGATTACGCCTGAACACTGTGAACGAATGGTCGAACACGTCAGAAAGAATTACGGACATGTTGTACATTTAGTCGATTTGTAACATAATCTGTTGCTAGTAAACTTACTGTTTGTAAACGAGTGCTTTATTAACTGTATTGTTGTATTGGGCCAGAGTACATTGTGTACGCTACAATAAGTAGCCAGTTGTGCACCCGCAGTAGCCATGTGGAGCACAGATTTGTTTTCCGTGTCGCGTTGTAGAGCAAACCTGCGAGAGCTAGAATAATCGTTGCGCGCGTAACTACCGTTGCATAATCGGTAAATATGATTTATCCCTTGTTGTTGTTAGTGTTAAGAAAGCCGGTTCCACCAAATCGCCTTGACATTTTAAATTAGTGATGCCTACGCAGGTGATGAATTGTTCCGCATGGCGCATGCCAGACAAGTTCAAAAGGGGAACAGCAAGATAGGCATATCCCGTGAATGTTCCCCTTAAGCGGGTCGTTGCAGCATGAGTTGACGTAGTGTTTCGAGACGTGGATGAAGCAAAAACAATGACCTCATTGCACTCGGAACATCCAATTAATGATGACAAATCAGTTAGTAGAAAGGGAAGGCTTGGTGATGCCACCAAAGAGCATCGAGGTGGCTCACGAAACCATTCACCGTAGATTCCGTTAGTGATGATCTGGTAGCGAGTTATGGCGCTCTTTAACTGTACGCGATAAACGCGTTTCTCCCCAAATCGGATCAGATGGTGGTTTGTGCAGTTTCCGCGGATGATCGCGGAGACTAGGTAACGTAGCGGGATGAAAGGGTCAGGACAGATCTGGACCAATCTTTCCCGTCGGTTGATTCGCTTTGCAAGTACTGCCTCCGAAACTTCCAAGCGTGGTATTAAAATTAACTTCAGGGCGAGTGAATATTTTCTGGGAGATCATTTGTGTACACTAAAAATAGTAGTGGGCCAAGGACGGATCCTTGTGGCATACCACTGGAGATGCACTAGCTGTCCCAATGGGCATCGGCTAATGATACCTTGATTGTTCTGCCATGCCAGTAAACTTGCAACCAGGTGAGCAGAGAACCACTGTTAACGTACGCACTGATCTTTTGTAGCAGAACGGAGTGGATGGCTTCATCAACTGCCTTGGAAAAGTCGTGTACAATTCCTGTTGAGTCACAAATAACTTGCACTTGAGTGGCTTTTACATAATCGTTATACAGCGCAAAGTGAAGTGTTGGGCAAGGGCTGTTGTCATCGGTCGACCGGGTGCTGACATATCTTTCCTTTTGATTTGATTACAGCATGGTCCCACTCACAGGCGGACGAACTAACAAGGGACAGTGGTGTGCAACGCGTTAACTGGCTCTTAGCAAGTGAACTGACTCTATCCGTTGGTTGTATCCATCTTCGTGTCAAACACCAACCATTGTTGTCCACCGTCCAAGACTGTAAGACTTTAACCCCGCTTGAAAACGGAATTGAAAATCAAAGTCAACCGGAAGCACGGGCCTCGGTTGCGCCGGAACACTGAAGGAATAGTCGAACATGTCAGGGAGAATTACGGACGTCCTGTTCATTTGATCGATTTGTAACATATTCCGCTGTTAGTAAACTTATCGTCTGTAAACCAGTGCTTTTCTGACTCTATCGCTGTATCGGGTCAGGGCGCGTCTTATACGCTGCGAGAGGTAAACATTTGTGCACCCGCAGTAGCCCTGTGGATCCCAAGAAATGTATTTCGTATGCTCGCGTCGCTTCCGCGATTTAGTTGTCCCGTTATAGAACAACCCCGCGAGGGCTAGAAAATTATTTGCTTGCGTTACTACCGTTGTATAGGCAGTAAATATGATTTATCGTTGGTGGTTTTTGTGTTAGGAAAGCCAGCGGATAGCGGCTTACATAGGGACATGGAAAAAACAAACACTGATCTGTGCCTACTTGATCGCAATGGGGGGAGTGTGTGGCTGTTGACCAATTCGTTCAGCCTTTTACGTGAACGCATGCAGCTAGACGTTGCTTGAGCTCGTTCAATGATGATCAATGCGGAATAAAAGAGCACGTGATGAAAGCGCAAATAACGTTTACCGGGACCTAACGTGAAGTAATTGCGGAACGTTATTTGCTATTAACTGGATCGAACAATAAGGTTACGGATTGAAGGGGTTTTGCAGCGGAAACAAAGCGTGAAAGTTGCAGCATATCGCTTCGCAATTATTATTAGTTATGCCTATGCAGGTGATGAGTTGCTCCGCATGCCACATACCGGTGAAGCTTAAATGGGAACGGAACGATACGACTATCCCTTGAGTGTTCTCACTTTAGCAGGTCGTGGTAGCAGGAGTTGACGTAGTGATTGAAATGTGGATAAAGCTTAAACAAAGAAAGCATCACTTCCGGAACAGAAAATTACTCCTCACGAATCCTGCACTAGCAGACACTTCTGGGCCAGTTACGTGAAGTGAGCAGGAGTAAGAAATGAAACTGAATCCAAGACGAACAAGGTAGGTAAGCAATCATAATACCACGGCATTTGTGGAATGAGAGAAAAGAAGATTGAAAGATGAGGAGATATCAGTTAGGAGCAATGTAACCTTTGGTATTGCCAACATAGGGCATCGAGATAACGCACGAAACCCTTCACCGTTATTTGTCTAACAACGTGATGTGGAAGCGCGTTCCAGCGCTGCGTAACTGCGCGACAATCGCGTTTCTGCCCTAATGCGTCCGCATTTTTCCCAGAGGTAGCTATTCGCGCCAACTGGCTCTTAGCAAGTGAACTGACTCTATCGGTTGGTTGTATTATCTTCGTGTCAAACACCAACACTACTGTGTAAGCTGCAGCGAACCACAGAATCCTGCTAACAACACTTGTGTATCCATCATGTCTGCTCGCAGTAACCCCGGGATAGACAGACTTGAAACGCTGCGTCACTGCGTAAGTCGGGTTAGCTGCAGTCTAGTCAGCCAAACCATTCTCGCACTTCCATTCGCACACATATGATTCCATTTTTTCTCTTCAACTAGGCCATTGAGTGAACACACCGGGAGGCTGACGTTAGTTTTGTCCTGTTACCATTTGCTTCATGGTTTTCAGCACGGCTTCACATATCAAGCAAGATAGTTTGGGTTGCGGAATACCGAACATCCTTTAGTTCACTCCTAAATGTATGCAACGCAGTAGTCGCGCAATCTTACAATTAGCCGCACGCGTTACATGTTTGCTGTTCGCCTTTGGATTGAACTAACTGCACGTTGAAGCTATCAATGACGCCAGCCCAATGCAAAGGGGCATAAGCAAAAACATCGCAGCATTCCTCTCTAGCAAAGATTTACTGTTCACCGTGGACAGGTAATCTGCAGCAATACACTGTCGGCTATTAATAGCAAAGATGGGGAAAGAACTGAAACTGAGTGCTTGAATGGTAAATCAATAAGCACAATGAGAGTCACAGGTCCAGATGGCAGATGCACTACTTGTAACGCAACACGGCACTACCGTACTAGGTGATTTAAAATGCAATACAATGTCCATAGGATTGAGTGCATTTCGCTCCTGCTTAAGCGCGGTTTAGTTATCGGACAAAAGGAATATTGCATTAAGGCTCACAAACGCCTATGTCCGGGATGGCTACAAAACTGGAGGTCCACTTGAGGAATCCAACACAGGAAATTACCTGGCATCAGCTGAAACAAAATGTTTTAAAAAGTAAAGTAGTTTTAGAGACTCGCTTCAACATTTGAATATTATGTTGTTTTTCCAAGACGCCATGCATTTATTAATTACCGATGATAACCTTACTAAACTGCAGGAGTTCACCCAGTCATTTCCTTCAGATAGAGATCCAAAAAATCCTTCAGCTCACTGATTCCGGTGGTCGCTTTATTAGTCTTGGGTTGTGCCTCAAGAAACATTATCAGACTATTGGATTACTACACGTCTTGTGAACCAAGAAACAAAAGGATTGCCATATTAGCTCAGGCTGGGGACCCTAATATTGCTCAGTGGTCATTGTCGGAGCCTAATTGAAGATCTAACAAGGACATACCAGCTTCTGAGGAACCCAAACCACGTCTTCTGCAACCTACTGCCACTCAGTCGCAACACGAACATGAAGGACCAATATTTCAAGTTTGCTACACAACACAGCTGGTTAGAATATCTCCGAAACCTTTTCTGCCTTTACATGCGTCAGTCTCGGAGCACTATCCCCAGTTACGTTGTTTCTCCCTACATTTTGTGTTTAGAAAACGGTTTGCCGTTTCCCTAGCACACCTGCATTACGAATTATAGCCTCCATGCATCAAAAGACGATATAGCGCTAAATAGATGCAACGACTTACATTATCCCACACATTCAAAGCAGCCCATCTTGCGCACGCTTCAACGTAGTCAGTTTGGGAAGTTCATGAAAAGCTCTTCATTTTTTCCCTATGTGTTAACCTCATGGTTTTTGTGGTTTTCATTTTGGTCATCTTACTGGACCAAGGCTTTTGTTTTCCTACCAGTTCCATCAAACGTTGTGGTGAGCATTGAACGCTGCAACTCTATGACTTTGGGGCAGAGATTTCGGCTGACATTCCAAAGACCCCGTCTTCGCGTCACAGTCCTCCTACCACAACCTGACAAGTACGAAGAATTACGAATTCGGGCTCAGAGTGCAATGTCCGACTCCATTCTGCTCCAGTATCAGGTCCAAGGATAAACTTTGTAGCTAAAACAATGCAAATATTCGTCTCGGTGAATGCTGAACATTGTTAAGGCCCTCCTGGAAGCGGTCTTCTCATGAATTTTGTAAAGCTTCATCAATACTCCCAGACATAGTGGCGTAACGACTAATTTTATCGCCCAGGGAGGTGGTAAAATTGTTGTCCTGTATGAGGGCAGAATAGGCGCTTGAAAGTCACACATTTAACTCAAGTTAAAAAGTGCACATTAGTTTTCGATGAATTGGATGATCATTTGGGACACAGTTAAATTTGACAAAAAAGTGACCACAATGGGACAAGTAAGGGGATTGCCGAGAAAAATTTTTCACAAGTGTGGCACGCGCAAATGTATTGTTGGTCACACAAAGTACTCTTAAAATCTTCAACCGTCATCTTATTCGAATATTTTCCCTCTAAATTTGGCATAGAAAGATCTAAGCTACTAAAAATTTCGCCCCCTGTTTCGTGCCGCCCGCTGCGACGGATCGCCCCCCATAATATGTCGCTGCCTAGACACTTGTACTTAACGTGCAGTTGCAAAACATTTAAAGTAATCCTTGATTTTTGTTTAGTTTGCAAGTTGAGTAGTGACAGACTCGATATAAAGGCAGCGGTGTTTTAGATATTTAAACAACTACGCTGCGATTGGTACAATTGCAAAAGCGTTCTAAAAATGAGGAAACGAATTTTGATCGGGGTTATGGGTAAACGGCAACTGCAAGTTGTGCCTGAGGTAGAAAGCGAAATCGAGAGCATGACAATAAATACGCTGCAAAGTCGCAGTTACGTATTGTAGGCATTCGGTGGCCAAACATTTGCACTATGATGATTGATTAGTCCAACTGTTGTCTGGCATGCGCCAAATTATAAGTAGGCGATTTAAGGTCATAAGCGATTCGTCTAGGCAAATGTGCTATGGAGCTCATATGTCGTACATGACATAAGTGTATAAAGTAGACCACTCCAGGCAGTCCGAAATAGTCTCGAGAGACGGTAACACACAGTTCCTACTTTTCAGAAGATTGCACGAGCCCAGAAATTCCAACATACAATCAAACCTGTCCAAGCCGACCACTCAGGGACCAGCAAAATGTGGTCGCCAGGATCAGGTTCTTGCGTATGCGACACTACTCATGATCGAATCCACTTGTGTGATAAACTGTCAAATCGCGAACTAGATATGTAAACCGACCGCTTCTACAATCAGCTCTAGCTGCCGCTTAAGGCAACAACAGTAGCCGTGTATAAGGTGGGATATAGGAGTAATAAGAATGTAATAAAATCGTACTTTATGAGTCAAGATTTTAAAAACTGGCCTGAAAATCATCGCAATCCACATGCTTTGGAAAAATCGTACCCATACTTTTCTACTGTCATAAACATTTTTTACCAGATGAAATAATCAGGTCTGTTTGTCTGTTGCTTGGCAGCTGCAATGAAAAATGAATTTAGTTTTTCCCTCACGTTCATGATAGGTTCAAGCATGTCAGTTTATCCGCTGTGTATTGCGTATGAGCGCAAAATATCAACACCACCCTGTGGGACTGTGAATGTACACGTTTTCAGAACTGCTGTAGTATCCTGTTCCTGATCGTCATCTGATTCACTATTTATATCCTTAGTTGTTAAACCTAATGTGGCAGGTAGGTCCCAGTTTATTTCTGTTGTGTTACAGGTTTGAAGATAAGAAGCAACTATTTGGCTGTCAGTCAGTTGGCATCCAAACAATTCCTTTGAAAGAGTATTCAATGCAATAGAGGTTGAAGGATGTACAATTTGCTCAAATGTCTCAGGCCCAGTTTGCATCGCTCTCTCTCAGTATCTATTTCTGCAGGATAAGGAAAAGCCGCGCTTTACAAAAACACTTAGAGATTGTTGTGTTCTCCACCTCCTTCCATACGGCAGCTATCAAGAACTCAACGTTCAATAAATTTACTCGTTTCATGAGTTTATTTCAGGACATATCTTTGTGGGATTCCATGCTGGTAATGAGATGCAGAAGTTATTTTCCTAACCTGCAATATAAGCGTTTGAATGACACCCTGGTCGATGGGTTGAACTAACGCAGTGGTGTTGGGTGGCAGGAACTGTATTTTGACGTTAATTAGCTGGAATTTCGGATGGCAAATGGCACTGTCAACAAACAGTATGATGTTGCGCTTTCTGCCTGCGTTTTCCTTTCAAAACTTTACAGCCAATCTTCGAAAATAGCTGCAGTCATCCATGCCATTTTACTATTCTGGTAAACTACCTGGTATTTTTCTCAAGTTGATGTTTCTAAAACTTTGAGGGTTGGTTGCTTTCCTCATCACTAAATCCGGTTCGCCCTCCCCCGATATGTTAATACACAACATAAACGTTATACGCTCCTTGCTTCTTTTCCCACCTGCAAACTTCTCACCTTTGACAAAATTAATGTTTTATTCGGCGTCCATTTAAATAACAAACCAGCTTCCTCTAACTTAAACATGTCTTGATCTGTGCAGCCAGAACATACTTGGGATAATTTTGTTGTCCAATTGGATGCAGCACACATAATTGAGTCGCCGCTTTTGCCCAATTGCTTACCAAACACAAGATTGGTGAAAGACTGCAGCCAACCGTTTGACGCTTTTAAGTCTGGATTTTGTACTTCTTTTGTGAAGTGCATTGATCGTTCTTGAATCATAGGTCCAGATAATGAGAATTTGCTCGCCACTGCTAGCTGGCGCTATTTGCAGTAAAGTGCGTTTATGCCTTCGTTAACCGTTTTTCTACTACCCTTTCTTTTCAGTCATGGTGCGTTGTTTTGAAGGGCATACGAAAACGTAGCTTTCCTCTTTAAAGTTAGAAAGATGTGCCTCTAAAGTTCGCGAAGCTTTTATTTCCTGTCTTTCTGGAGTCCCTGATATGCTTGCTTCAAGTGTTAATGCTTTTGGCTTTGCTGATTTGGAACTGGCCATTTTCTCCTTCGTACTAACCTTCAAAAACAGCTATAAAAGGAATGTGCATATCCATTAAGGGTGTACTTCAACAGTATCCACCTAATACTGATAACCTACTGGTTACACAGTACACAAATACCGAAACTGATAATCACAGTTCTTGCTGCTGTACAACAGCATAACCAAACCCAGACTGGGCGACAAGAGACTCACGGCTCTTTTGTTGGGTAATATGACTATCCGATTGGTTCACTGTAGAGCCCGTAAACGGGTACGTGCGTTAGTTGCCGTGGGTGAAATGTAAGGGGGGGGGGGAATGTGTCGCTGGACAAGGCTGGGGTGAAGGCAGTGTGACTCCTGGCGTGAGAAGAAATCAGTGGTATTGGAGGAATTACGTAACGTGAACTGGTTAATGGAAGCCATCAAAAGCCTCAAAAGCAGGCGGGCGGCTGGTGAGCAAGGACTTCGTCTTGTACGTTTTCAGGTGATCAGTTATAAGCCAAATTCTGCGCTACAAGAATACCTCCTGGTAGCGTACCACCCAAGCCTGGTCATGACGAGTTCCTTCAGGTAATGCTTAGCAATGTGCGCAGCCTAAGCGCCCCCCATAATATGTCGCTGCCTAGACACTTGTACTTAACGTGCAGTTGCAAAACATTTAAAGTAATCCTTGATTTTTGTTTAGTTTGCAAGTTGAGTAGTGACAGACTCGATATAAAGGCAGCGGTGTTTTAGATATTTAAACAACTACGCTGCGATTGGTACAATTGCAAAAGCGTTCTAAAAATGAGGAAACGAATTTTGATCGGGGTTATGGGTAAACGGCAACTGCAAGTTGTGCCTGAGGTAGAAAGCGAAATCGAGAGCATGACAATAAATACGCTGCAAAGTCGCAGTTACGTATTGTAGGCATTCGGTGGCCAAACATTTGCACTATGATGATTGATTAGTCCAACTGTTGTCTGGCATGCGCCAAATTATAAGTAGGCGATTTAAGGTCATAAGCGATTCGTCTAGGCAAATGTGCTATGGAGCTCATATGTCGTACATGACATAAGTGTATAAAGTAGACCACTCCAGGCAGTCCGAAATAGTCTCGAGAGACGGTAACACACAGTTCCTACTTTTCAGAAGATTGCACGAGCCCAGAAATTCCAACATACAATCAAACCTGTCCAAGCCGACCACTCAGGGACCAGCAAAATGTGGTCGCCAGGATCAGGTTCTTGCGTATGCGACACTACTCATGATCGAATCCACTTGTGTGATAAACTGTCAAATCGCGAACTAGATATGTAAACCGACCGCTTCTACAATCAGCTCTAGCTGCCGCTTAAGGCAACAACAGTAGCCGTGTATAAGGTGGGATATAGGAGTAATAAGAATGTAATAAAATCGTACTTTATGAGTCAAGATTTTAAAAACTGGCCTGAAAATCATCGCAATCCACATGCTTTGGAAAAATCGTACCCATACTTTTCTACTGTCATAAACATTTTTTACCAGATGAAATAATCAGGTCTGTTTGTCTGTTGCTTGGCAGTTGAAATAAAAAATGAATTTAGTTTTTCCCTCACGTTCATGATAGGTTCAAGCATGTCAGTTTGTCCGCTGTGTATTGCGTATGAGCGCAAAATATCAACACCACCCTGTGGGACTGTGAATGTACACGTTTTCAGAACTGCTGTAGTATCCTGTTCCTGCTCGTCGTCTGATTCACTATTTATATCCTTAGCTGTTAAACCTAATGTGGCAGGCAGGTCCCAGTTTATTTCTGTTGTGTTACAGGTTTGGAGATAAGAAGCAACCATATGGCTGTCAGTCAGTTGGCATCCAAACAATTCCTTTGAAAGAGTATTCAAAGCAATAGAGGTTGAAGGATGTACAATTTGCTCAAATGTCTCAGGTCCAGTTTGCATTGCTCTCTCAGTATCTATTTTTGCGGGATAAGGAAAAGCCGCGCTTTACAAAAACACTTAGAGATTGTTGTGTTCTCCACCTCCTTCCATGCGGCAGCTATCAAGAACTCAACGTTCAATAAATTTACTCGTTTCATGAGTTTATTTCCGGACCTATCTTTGTGGGATTCCATGCTGGTAATGAGATGCAGAAGTTATTTTTCCTAACCTGCAATATAAGCACCTGAATGACACCCTGGTCCATGGGTTGAACTAACGCAGTAATGTTGGGTGGCAGAAACTGTAATTTGACATTAAGTAGCTGGAATTTCGGATGGCAAATGGCACTGTCAACAAACAGCATGATGTTGCGCTTTCTGCCTGCGTTTTCCTTTCAAAACTTTGCAGCCAATCTTCGAAAATAGCTGCAGTCATCCATGCCATTTTATTATTCTGGTAAACTACCTGGTAGTTTTCTCAAGTTGATGTTTCTAAAAATTCGAGGGTTGGTTGCTTTCCTCATCACTAAGTCCGGTTCGCGCTCCCCCAACATGTTAGTACACAGCATAAATGTTATACGCTCCTTGCTTCTTTTCCCACCTGCACACTTCTCACCTTTGACAAAATTAATGTTTTATCCGACGTCTATTTGAATAACAAACCAGCTTCCTCTAAATTAAAAATGTCTTGATCTGTGCAGCCAGAACATACTTGGGATAATTTTGTTGTCCAGTCGGATGCAGCACACATAATTGAGTCGCCGCTTTTGCCCAATGCTTCCAACACAAGATTGGTGAAAGACTGTAGCCAACCGTTTGACGCTTTTATGTCTGGGTTTTGTAATTCTTTTGCGAAGTGCATTGATCGTTCTTGAATCATGGGTCCAGATAATGAGATTTTGCTCGCCAGTGCTGACTGGCACCATTTGCAGTAAAGTGCGTTTATGTCTTCGTTACCCGTTTTTCTACTATCCTTTCTTTTCAGTCTTGGTGCGTTGTTTTGAAGGGCATACAAAAACGTAGCTTTTCTCTTTAAAGTTAGAAGGATTTTCCGCTAAAGTTCGCGAAGCTTTTATTTCTTGTCTTTCTGGAGTCCCTGATATTCTTTCTTCAAGTGTTAATGCCTTTGACTTAGTTGATTTGGAACTGGCCATTTTGTCCTTCGTAATAACCTTCAAAAACAGCTATAAAACGAATGTGGATATCCATTAAGGATGTATCTCAACAATATCCACTTAATACTGACAACCGACTGGTTACACAGTACACAAATACAGAAACTGATAATCACAGTACTTGCTGCTGTACAACAGCATAACCAAACCCAGACTGCGCGACTGGAGACTCACGGCTCTTTTGTTGGGTAATATGGCTCTATCCGATTGGTTCACTGTACAGCCCATAGCCGGGTACATGCGTTAGTTACCGTGGATGAAATGTAGGGATGGTAATGTGTCTCTGGACAAGTCTGGGGTGAAGGCAATGTGACCCTTGAGGTAAGAAGAAACCTGTGGTATTGGGGGAGTTACATAACCTGAACTGGTTAATGGAAGCCGTCAAAAGCCTCCAGAGCAGGCTGGCGGCTGGTGAGCAAGGACTTCGTCTTGTGCTTTTCCAGGTGGTCAGTTATAAGACAAATTCTGCCCTACCAGAATACCTCCTGGTAGCGTACCACCCAAGGCTGGTCGTGCCGAGTTCTTTCGGGTAATGCTTAGCAATGTGCGCAGCCTAAGGAACAAGATACACGAGATGGGTCTACCAGTAGACAAATCTTGTCCCCACATACTTGCTTTCACTGAAACTGGTTGTCCGCGGATATCACAGACGGTGAAGTATGTTTACCTGGCTACGCAATGCTTAGGTGTGATCGCTCCTTTGGCCGCCATGGTGGCAGCGTCGCTCTTTAAGAGAGTTGTAGACTTGATGGGTTGAGTACCTATGTTTTACAGTCGCCGGCTCAAACTGTTGAAGCCCTGTCGACTATTGTGTGCGCTTCCTCTGCTCAATTTACAGTTGTATTTGCATATCGAGGTCCTGGAAGTGTATCTAAGGAGGTTATTGAATTTATATGTACTCAGGCTACCAATAGTTGTCTAATACCGGGTGAGTACAACCTGAAATCTGCTGGGCTGATCAATCTTGCAGTTAAGCCGTGGGCACTTTCGGTTCGAATCTCCTCTAGCTAACGTTGCAACTTCCTTTATATCAGTTCGTAGACCTCCCGACTAGATGTATGAGTAACCAACTTCTGTCTATCCTGGATCTCAATTTTTGCGAAGTCACAAGATTTCTTAAGTTACGTTACATACGGCTGTCCTCTAGGAGCCAGTGACCATGTCTGCATATACTGTCGACGTGCTCCGTGTCATCAAGCTACCGCTGAGGCAGATCCAAATATTTCGCGGGCAGACTTTAACGAAATAGTAGACAATGCTTCGGTTTTGCATGCGCAATCACCGTGGTTGCCATCGTTGAAACAACCTAGCAGAAATTTAACGCCTGCCTCAGCGAGATCTCTACTCCCCACATCCGACTCATTAAGAGACGGGTGACAGGGGCGCAGCCTCTTTAGATAGATCATACAAGTAAATACCTGCTCAGGAAGCGCTCTAAGTGCTGGCGAACTTACCAAGCGGCTTCATCAACCAGCACCTACGAAAGCTATCGAGCCGTTAGAAATAAATGTAAGCATCATCTTAGAACTCTTCGTCTTCAGTACGAGGAGGATTTGGCTAACGTAACAAATCCAAAGTTCTTTGCTTGCGTAAAGAGACGCAGCGGTACAAACTCATCTATACCGGATTTACTACGAGCGGACGGGACCCATGGGCATAGCGACTATGATACTGCTTGTATACTTAGCAAACAATATACTGGTGTCTTTTCTCATGAGACCTCTCTACCTCAGGTTGAACTGGTCACAAAAGTCCCAGAGGGTTCTTGCTTAACTGAAATCAGGATAACGGAGACACAAGTCTTCTGACTATTGCAAACGCTAAATCCTTCCAAAGCTTCTGGCCCTGATTCAATTCATCCGAAACTGATGCCTGAATTGGTCGCTGAGCTAAGTGGCTCTCTGACATGCATGTTTACAATATCGCTCGACAGCTGTGCCTTACCTTCGGAATGGAAGGAGGTCATCATCTGTCCGATTTTTAAGGGCGGTGCCAGAGCTCTGCCCGCGAACTACCGGCCTGTCAACCTGAGAGGCGTAGTAGTTAAGGTAATTGAAAAATTGGTCTGGAATTCGGTGGAGTATCACCTGATTAAGTTTAACCTTCTCAGTGTGGCACAGCGCGGATTCCGTAAGGGATTTTCGTGTCTGACAAATGTACTTGTAGCCCGTGAAAGCTGGGTTGAGGCAGTAGACTACGGTCACGCTATCGACTTGCTTTTCGTTGACTTCTCGAAAGCTTTTGATACTGCCCCACATCAACGACTCTCCTTAAAGTTGAGATCATATGAGATATCTGGAGGCGCCCTTAAATTGGTGTCTGCTTTCCTAGAGGGGAGAGAACAGTGTGTACTGTGGGAGGTAGCCTTTCGCTTAGACATGCTGTCCTTAGTAGCGTTCCGCAGAGCTCGGTTCTAGGAGCGTTTGCTCTTCGCAAGTTATGTCAATGAACTACTCCAGGAGCTTGAAGTACCGTCGCTATTGTTTGCTGATGACCTCAAAGTTTGGAATATTGTGGATATCCCTGGTGGCTCTAAGGCACTTCAGAGTGCCTTGGATAGGTTCTGGGATCGGTCAACCTTATGGTTGATGCCCATAACTCAGGCGAAATGTTCTGTCCACCGCATTGGAGGTGCTAGTCCCCCCGCGCGCTATGTAGTTGGTGGGAGTGAAATCCTTGTTGTCACTCAGCAAGTTGAGCTAGGGATGGTCCACACCTCATTGCTTCACCCTGGGGACAATTGGAGGAAGGTTGCTTGTAGAGGGTTCCGTATGATGTGGTTTATTCGCCGCTCCTTCGGTGTCCTAACAGACAATATCTTTGTGGAGCTATTCTCAGCTTTTGTGCGACCCCACTTAGAATACTGTACCCAGGCTTGTACACCATGTCTTTTAAGGGAAAAAATGGAACTGGAGAGGGTTTCGCGAGTGGATACAAGGTTAGTGCAGAGATTACGGGGGCAAAGGGATCCCGAACGTTTGCTTAGTTTGGGTTTGTACTCAATGCACTACCGGAGACTTAGTGGAAACTTGATCTTCACTTACCGCATCCTAACGGGTAAGAACAGTCCATACTTGTCCTGGCTATTTAGTCTTGCCAAGCTGCATAGTCTCCGAGGTCATCCGTTGAAGCTGCACAAACTGCTTTCTGACCGGATATGGACGGAAACTCGGTTGTCGCGCCGGGTTGTTGAACGTTGGAACGCTTCCGGAATACTTCGCTGGGAAGTCTAGGTTGAGGGTTTCGAGCGTCAGTTAGATGCACTTGGATGGCAGTAACAAACTTTCCCCTTCTTTTAACCAACTAGTAGCTTCAACCTTCCGTTCGTTTTTTAATTTCTTCTCATACCTTGGTAGTATCATTATTTAGCTGATATTCCTTCTCTTGTTTTCTTAGCTTACACTTCACCCTTTCAGTTCACGTAAACCGGCCTGGCAGGGACTGCTGGGCAGGAAAGTGTGGGGAGTAATTGGTTGGATAGGGTGTGATGCGGTCTTTGTTTTAGACTTTTCAACCTCTCAAGCAGACCTATCAATTCCCGATCCAACGATCCGCAAAGAAAGGAACATTTATGGAATTATCCAATCGTTCCGGTTCCAACTGAACTTGAACTTGACAGTGGGGGTATTCGCAAGCCTATGGGGAATCGAATAAGGAGACACAGAATATGTGAACCTTGGCGATAATGAATCAGCGCAGCGCATATGGTGTGGTTTCTGGGGCTATTATGACACTTTGAAACGAAATCTAAGCTATCTGTGCAATACCGTGACAGACTTTCATAACACCTGCAAAATCGGCTAGTCGTGCTAGTAGTGGTCGCCTTGAACAGAACAGTTGTTAGAACGCCTGGGAACCACAAAAGCGTGGTCGCGCTTGCTTTTGACAGGTGGACACCACCGACAGGTTAAAAACAATGAGAAAATATGGGCAAATCGTTGGGGATATTTTTGAGTGGTCGCGATGGGCAGGTGGTCGCCATAGACAGGTGCTCCCCATGGCAGGATGGACTGTATTAAAGATAAGTTAGCCACTTCGAATAATACATAACCCATCAGAAAGTGGAGGAATTACGTTATCTTCTGTTGTAACGAAAGGAAGACAGAAATGATGGGCATCAGCAGTACGTCGGTACGCAATACCGACGCTTCGCTGCCGTAGAACTGCCTACTGCCGCACGGATGAGCGAAGGATACTGCGAGGACCGCCTTGTCCACTACGTAGCCTCGAACCTACTTCCCCAGGATTAAAAGGTAGGCTTGTGATCCTTTAGGTCACGGGGTAGTTCTATCTTAAATAAATGGATTTACTTACTTCTAACACGATTCGGATCTGTTTTAACAAAGCTGATTGGGATCGTTTCGTAGAGTAAAAATTGTACCCAGACATTCCTTAGCACCTAAGCATACACCACATCGCAATCCACGAAGGCTACCGCACATGATCAAGTTGTTTGGAAACTTTTACGTTCATCAGGCCTGATGAAGCTTTTGTGTCAAAAGCGAAACGTCGTCTATCATCATAAATATATTAACCGGTCGTCTACCAAGTTTTCTGAAACGGCCCACTATTCTTGCTCCAATACAGCATCCAAACTACTAGGAGCAAAACCAAACTTTACGAGATATGGAGTGAGGAATCCAATCCTACTGAAAAGAACAGAAAAGCTTCCAATCTACGTCTAGGTTTTCCTCGGTTGACATAAGACTTTACTTTGCAATATGATTGAAGATTTGCTATAGAGCCAACTTCTCGATAGCTAGTAGCAGCCAAAAATTCCGTATGATATATGATCATTTTGCACCATGAATCCTGGAGTGATAACTACAGACAAGTATCAGTAGAATACAGTCTAATGTGTTGAAGACGAATTAGGTACTTAAGTATGGAGTGGAATTTTTCCGTAGTGTACTCCAATCGGAACAAATATGAGTTACGTAACAAAGTTAATTTTCACCTATACCCAAGTAAGCAATTTTTGATTTCAGTAGCTTGTAAAGATCCGTGTACTGTCGTCACCTTGACACCGAGTCGGTCGTTCGTCTTCTAAGTGCACCGTCAAGAATTTAACAGACTGGCTGCCTTAATCCATATGGCACTTGTGAAAGCTATGCCTTTGGTTAGCCTCACAGCTCACTGACGAGATGTTCATACCATAAGCATAGTAAATTTCAGTCCGAGACAGAAACTGTAATCCGGTGCGGATACCAGAAAGCATCAATGTCGTACACACCAGATTGCGTTCGTTAAAGGATACAAACGGATAAAGACGAATGAAGCAAGGGAGCGCGTAGATTGGCGTTGTAACTCAGCCGGAAGAGAAGTTGTGAGTCGAATGCAGGTGAACGTCGCTGTCGGGTAGAAAGCAGTAACACAGGGAACAACAGTGTACAATGGATAAGGAATAAAATAGTACCTAAACATTAGAATGATGTTTTGGAATTACAACACAAAACACGCTTCAAAGTAGGCATGGATGCCGGCACAACGTAATTTCATGTGATAGGAGGGTAGCGTTACCGTTTAATAGCTTTTTAAATTTCAGGCTGTCTAAAGAGGTCGAGGTTGCACTCATTTGTTGTAAAAGGTTTGTTTCATGCAGAGAAATGGCAGTCGTGTGACACAGCTTGTACCTCCAAATTTACGTAAAATTTCAATGGAAGTAGTACAAAGTGATCAGCCGAATATGAAGTAGAAGTCCCTGTCTTTACATTCCCAGGTATCAATAGCAAAACTGAAAATGCATTTGTAACTACGGGGGTAATGCATAAATGTTCACTTTCGCCAACAGCCGTCAGTACGAAGTTGAAATCTTCTTGAAGATTAACAACGCTTTCTTCACCGGGACCAACAAATTTATACGGTCTCCTAAAGCGGTCATCTATTCTGGAAGCATTCTCTTTACCACCCTGCCACCAGCCTAAATTTATCCATGCCCAAGCATAATGAAGTGCTTCTGTTCGCAAGAAAAACGTCAACCGAATCACTTGGAACTGCTTCCGATGGTAGTAATAATGGATGATCATTTCTTGTAAGAACAATTAATTCTAGCTGAATTTATTCACTAATTCAGTTGTGCTACCGCGTAAGACAACCTTTAGCGATGCAAACAGTGTACCCATACTTTGAAATTTTGGAAGTTCCTTGATATATCTCATAACTAATTCCAATTCTGTCCATGCTTAGTTGGGAAAGATGAAGTAACAAAAATGTCATCGTTGGCAATCGGTTGGATTCGGAAGTTTTATAACATTTCACCCATGAATGTGGGGTCAAGATCTCTGAAACATCTTGCACCGTTCGAGTTGTATGAGGTTCAGCACAGTGAATTTAAATACAGTAGTGACCATAACGTCATCGAGTATCGTTTGTCACAAAATTAGACTTCTCATCTTCGCTTGTAGCATTCCTTGAAATGGAAAACTCATCTTAGAATTCCCGCATCACATCAAGGGTACGAACTCTAAAGGTTCCGTATGATTGTCTACGTCCCTCAGTGAAGTATTGATGCCCAGAAATTCAGCGGTGGATAGCGGCTTTGAAGGTAGCGTAGCTCAAAGCTGTCACTGATGGTAGTTACGGAACAACAGAAATTCGTGATTCCGACTTGCTTTTAACTGTGGTTGTATACGCTTAACATGGAATTCTGACATGGGAACTTGCTATGAATATTGCAAGAGAGAATACAACAGAGTAAGGCGTGTTTATTTGGAAGTCTTCTCAACAAGTGCCTAGTACAAGTATCCAAAGGAAGTTGAGGTGCGTGACTTTGTTATTGTGATCCAGCTTATATGTTGCTTGATCTTTCTAAACAATCTCACCGAATGCCTTTGAACGAGACGCACAAGAGAGGCTCAGCTAGTACGCTCTGTTATGTAGGCTGAAAAGCACGGATGCTTGCTTTACAGCAGAACTGTCACAGGATTTTATGCATGAAACCCTGTGCTGTAGCTTTCCGTTTTTGACGAAAACGGTCCAAGGGATCAAAATGGCTGAGGTTCAACTCAAAGTACCTGATGTCCTAACTTGATGGTACGTATCACAGTCCACCCACACGATAGACAAGCGAAAGCTCAACAACGGTTTACTGAGACCACAGCTTTCACAGTGACATAGCCTTTTCACGCACGTTATGAATATCTTTTGTTGGAACTCAAAAGTGATGCATAAAGTCCCGGATGTATTTTCCATATCAACCGACCGTTGACAAAAGTCGAAGCCATTACTGTAATCAAAGTTGGGTATCTATGTATCAACGCACTGGGAACGTTGCAAAAGCAACCCACAGGTTGACCAAATGTTTTCCTATGCTGGGATTGTTGACCGGCAGGAAGTAATTTGCGTAAACCTAGCTGGGGTCATCTGCTGCAATTTTCTTCACTTGATGCTAGGTGACTGAAGCGCTTCATAATGCAGAGTTCTAACTTTGCTATACTCGCAAATTACCATAATAGCAACCCCATATTCATACTGGGCCCCTAATAACTAGAGGAGAAAGTAACTAAGAAATCAAACCGATGGCTGCTACTTTATCCAGAACTAGGAAATAAGCAGCTAACTCACCATAATTTTCTGATATAAACTCGTTTCAGGCTGCTGATTGTTCAACAGAACCACATAGTTTTCTTGCAAGTTGGCAATTCATGTTCCGTAGTTATTCCTATGAAAACATCACCAGAATGCTTCAAGTGTCCGAGACTATTTAAACCAAACAGGTCACTCAGCAACCATAAATTATATCCATCGAAAAATAACAGCATAGAGCTTGCCAGGGTAGAAAATGGAGCACATTTCGGTAGTTCACATCGGAAGATAAAATCGTAAGACTGATCAAGGTGATACCATGCTGACAAGAGACGAATTGGAACTAGTTGAGAACGCTTCAATTCAATGGATGTCCATTTCGAACGACTCGGTGACAAACGTTGCGACAGTGCTTACAGCCCTACAGCGGAAGCGAAATTTGGTTAACTGCAGAGTGAAGAAAGTCCTAGTCGTTCAGCTTGCAGGGAACAGTTGAGCAATCTCACCGGTTGGATAGTACAGCGAATCATATTAGAGCGCCCTTTTCACAGTGACTAGTGAATCTCTGTTTAGCTGGGTTTTCCGAATGCAAATCAATTTATTTGTAACTCTGGCGCTAAGTACCTACGACATACGACCAGGCGTCGGTCAGTACGGATGGCTGATCCCTGTCTAGGGTCATCACTGAAAGGCATAATCAGGAACCTCATCGATTCTGTCGTGGGACATTTGGTTCCAAGTAGACACCAAATTCTGCCATAAAACATCTTCGAGGTCTATTAAATCGAAGCAAATCGATTTTCTCCGGGGCTGTGAAAATGTCTAGTGAAGACGACTGAAGTGATACGAATAAGTCAACTCATCCGGAGCCATACACACAGGTTGCTTGTGATAGCCCTCGACTTGCCATGGTCTAAACGAGAAGTCGTTCAAATGAACCACTATGGCTGACTGAATGTGATTTCCGTTATTCATCGGTTAACCAGTGTGCTTGGTACGTATATCTATGAGCTCTGTCGCCAAGCTTGTCACCGGTGTGTACTGAATCGGGCATAGCCCGATCGTCCTACGACCGTCCAAACCAATTCAATGGCCTTCGGTTCAACATTTGTTAGTGTGGTATTGTCTTGATCCGTCTTAAAATTACATTTATCTGATGTGAATTGTTAAACGTAAACCCAATTACTGTTGGCCTTGGAGATTTTGTTCTTTTCTCCGAGCTGAACAGTTTCGTTGCAAACGTTTCATCACCAATCGAGGTGACTTCTTCAGTGCATAGTAAACAAACTGAGTGGTTTATCGTCTCTTACCGACGACCCGTGGCGGAGCTGTACGCTATCGGGCGCGTCCCCAGGTTCCGGATCAGGGAATGTATTCCTTGTGGAGGTAACTGTGAATAAGTCTCGTTTACCTTGCAGGCGACGTGAATAAACAGTCGCGGACAATCATAGGTAGCATCTCAGAGCGTGGGAAGTTCTGCGCTGGTCACCTGGTTCTCCATCAAATGCCACAAGAGCTCGTAAGAAGCTGTGTCAAAGCCAATGTGACTGGGTCTAGGGTCACTGACCACTCACTTCTGTTATCAGAAGTGAGTACCTATCAGAGGGCGAATGAACAACCTTGTTGGCTTCTCTGTGGACTGTTACTGAACACAAAAGGGTGAATGAGCTACCCGGATGTCAACGGTCTCCGTTAATCGTCCTGCTGCCTTGTGGATCAGGTCTTTATGACCAAAGGCTCGAGGTGGGTCCCTTAAGTCAACCCTCTTCCTCGGCCTGTGCAAGCGGGAAGATCTCTACCCGCACAACAATTAACCTTGTAAAGCTTCCAAACCTTACTAATGTCAACCTGTTTTCCCCTTTTGTTATTTCAAACTATGTGTTGTGGTACTGCTAATTGTATAATGGTCAAGTGTTGAATAATAATAATAATAATAATAATAATAATATACTAATCTTACCGACGATCTAGTGACATTTGAACTTGGCTACCTCGATTCACACTCCGTAACCATTGTTAGTTCCCAGTTCGGGCACCGCCTCTTTTCTACTCATGTGCTAAATGACCCACGTAAATTCTTTTTACGCAGATGTTGGTATACCGGATCTAAGTCGATACGCTGGGTTATTGAATTCTATGCAGAGAACTACGCTTCGAGAAATTCTCTTCCTTTTCTGGTCTCTCCCTTGGTCTCTCTGGTCTCTTCTTGGTCTCTCCTTGGAATTTGTCAAAAAATGAGAATAGTTGTACAACGTTAAAAATATTACACTGCTTGCTGATTGTTCCCAACAAATTGAATTAAGCTTGGGACCGGCAAGTTCTATTGGAACATAGATAGCGCTGAGAACCGCATAAATATCACGCTTCTAACTGTTTAATAACTTACTGGCGTGCAGCTTGACGAATAGTCTAATAATAAAAGGAGGCCACATCTTTTTAAACTCCACTGGTTATAAACGAAGCCAGCAAAATTGTAATAATATTACTACTATTCTCGTGTATTTCTACTATATGGTCATATTATTTCTTCTATCGAATTTCACGAGAATTTAATCTCTCAATTTTCATCTCACACACTTGAGAATGCGCTCATTTGACGACCGTGAATTAACACACTCCAGCTTCTGAAGAATGAACAAGGAATTTGTACAATGGCTTTATACTGGTTAAGAAACACTGCGTTACAATTCCTTTCGGGTAGTTTGGGAAGCTTATCGAAAAGAATAATAAAAGAGTTAGTACTTCAAGTATCAAAGGAAGGATTTAGCGTCCATTATGCTGTAGCCTTGCAGTCCGTGTGGTTTCCCTGCACCAACAGGTACCAGCAAATAAATGCAAGTATATTCCACAAGTAGGATGGGCACATACTTTTAAGTAACAAAATATAAGTGGATGAGTGGGTTACGCAAACATCTTTTAAATACTGTTAACGTTGGTGCGGAAATGACCTACTCAGGGCGAGCCTCCCGTGGGTGAAATGGACGAATGGAAAAGAAATTCCTGTGGCGCTCCAGATGGTTATACTGTTATTTGATTGCGCTTGCAGTTTTGTATTACTGTTGAGTTGCAGTAAGCAGCGGCACACATGTTGTGAATTGTGCAGAATCAAGTAGGCCATTACCAGATCGCCCCATACTCTGGGATATCGTTTGCTGAATATCCCCAAAGGTTTCAGCTTCTGCTTGTATGAGAGACTGCGCATTCCAATGACGCATTTGTATGCACGCAGTTGGGGCTGCTCTAGTACAGTAAGCTTGTTTTTCAGGCGTGGATGATAGGCCTGCATTGCGTATTCGACGTGGGAGCGAACATTTGCACTAAACACCTGTCGAATAATAGAGATGCCTATTTGTCCGAAAGCCTATCACAACTGCCAAACGTATTGCTTTCCAGCTTTCGATGCCTTTTCGGAATTTTTGGAGCAACCAAAATCATTTTGAACCAGCACATCCAGATCACGGTCGACGAAAGGTTGCTGCGATACATCCCTTCCGAATCTGTATGAGTAGCTGACTTGAGGTCATCTGAAAAGTGCCTTGCATTTACCCACGTTTACTTTCAGCAATTTCAATTGATTACCAAAGTCTCGTGTCTAGCTCACTCTGAAGCTAATGTTGGTCGGAATTCCCTTGGAAAGTGCGCTAACCTGATATCGCGGGCAAAAGCAGAAAAATAGAACCAATTACCCATGCGCAGTCAGCTAAAAATAACAAAACAAGCGTGGATCTAGGACAGCGCTATAAGGCACACCACACCGAACTTGTATTTGGTCAGTTTAGCAGTTGCGAAATTTGTCCTCGAATTGTCATTAAAGGAGCAAGTTAGCGATCCATCTCAAGAGATGACCCCCGATTTTGTACCACTGGAGCTGGGAAAGTAGTATCCTAGGATCTAGACAATGGAACGGTTTCAAAAAATCGAGGTAGACCACGTCAGCTTCCTCACGAGTGTCAGCTGACTCGGTCCAACTATTCCGTGCGGTAAGTAATTCTGTTCTGCAAGATGGTTGTTTAAAAGGCATACTGCTCAAGAGTAATAATGTTACAGTTTTCCAAATAAAATGCCAGAATATCGGCAAAGATGAATCCCATGACTTTGCGCGATATGGCGAGAGGAGATGATAGGCGGTAGTTTAAAGGCCCAGTCCTTCTCTTGCCTACAAAAATCGGAGTTATTATTTTAACCTTCCATTTATCAGGAACCTGGTTCTGGTGCAAGCAGCGCTTGGAGAACTAAGCCAAATTTCCTACCAGTTGTTCTGCTGCTGCCGCCAGTGTCTCGAGGCAAACGGGATCAGCAACCGGAGAGCTGTAGTTGCGCGGAAATGTCAGCTTCTGCACTACAGCTTCCACAGTAAAGTATAGGTATGTGAGCCCCGGCGGCGAGGCAAGAAAAACTGGAAGATAACCTACTAGCAAGACTTTTTGAACTGTGCGGCTTACTGCGTCTGCAACACGGTAACTGTTTCTCTAGCTGTTTGTATTGGGCCATCAGCCGTTCATATTTCTTAGGCGACTGACGTGTTTATCCAGCAGTCTGTGTTTAGCGCTAAAGGTTTTATCATGTGCTGTTGATATACGCCTTTTTCTTCTTTGAGCAGCTGAATGCAGTGCTTACCTACATAGTTGTCTCAAGTGTCTGGCATTGGGACTAAGTTATAGGCTCGCTATGATGCGTTGCGTACTAAAATCCATTTTTTAGTTACGCTCCTAAAGAAAGACACTGATTTAGACCAATTGTAGACTCGTGTCTCTTAAGCATCTCTAATCAGCCGACTGAATTCGTTGGCGAACTTTAGCCAGTCGACTTCTGGGGGCTTTCGGTAAGAAAGGACCAGGTTGTGGCGGTGACAGCCTGGCTTAGGCGTTACAATGTGTGATGGTCACATAGTTTCATGGTTCTCCTGACGATACTCCGCACCGCAGAGGAAGTTGAAACTAATGCCTGCATGATCACTACGACCCCAGCGGCAGTCTACGACCAACACATCAGTCATATGTTCCTCGTTGACAACCACAAGATACAGTACAGGTGACCTGTAACCTGCTCTGAACCGAGTGGGCAAAGTGACGTGATTGTGAAGCGGAACACAGGTTAGGTTCTCCTGTAGATCGGTTTCAAATTGTTCTCCGACCGCGGCAGAGGTTTCTAAACAATATACTTCCAAATCACCCAGGATAAAGTTGTTAGCTATTTTTTATTTAGAGTGTATCTTATGACAGCCGCGAGATGGCAATCCATTTCCGGTGTAGGGTTAGGCGGGTGGTATACCAGGGCAATAAGGCAAGTGTCTCTGCCTTTCAACAGAGTACTGGACACCTTGCCGTATGCACTCTGTCCGCACTCCCTCCAATGCCGGAGTTACTAGTTGCATTCTTGTCACACATTCTTGTGCTTACTCTCATACAAGCCAGTTCAACGACTGCTACTCAGTGTCTATCATCCGTTTTATTTATCTTGTGTGGAGCATTTTGTTACAACAGTTCGAAATTTTCGCATGTTATTCGTCAAATCCTATGCGTGAAAACACCTTAATTTCGCGGGCTTAGACCCAAGCCTTTATACTTTTTAAACAGGCACTCTCATGATGCTCCAACAAGGATTTTAACACAATTAGCTAACATTCTCTACTGCAGTTGCAAACCCCTTTGAAACCGATAGCTGTACCTCCGTTTCCACGTCTGCTCCTGCCGTAAAACCGAACGTCAAAATCCAGGCACTGAAACGCCGCCGACCGGTTGTACGCAGTTGCAACCATCAATAGATCTTGGGCTGTCACGACATGAGCTGACGTATTCACTCCTCTATAGACGTCAATCACCTCACCACGTGCACATGATCCGACGTGTTTTTTTGTAGCGACGTTTATCCACGTCACCGCATAGCACAAGGAACAACTAGCAAACGTGTGTGTGCATAATTAGCAGGTTCGGGATTGGCCCGCTCGCTTGGACCTTGCGGCAAAACATAGTTCCAGCAACGTAACTAAATTGGGTGTGACCACGGCGCGCACTAGCCGCCCACAGAAATCTGAGCTTAAGGCATTCCAATTGAAGGTGAAGGTGGAGGCTGTTTTAAGAATGCACGAAACCTCATAATGAACAATGAACAGTGAATAATGATTTATAACGGATAAAAAAGCAAGTGCTTGACATGTCCCGTAGGGGGTTTAGCGTGAAAAAAGAGACATCGATGGATAATGGAGTCGTCACTTCGGGCTATTACAGATCTAATGGCACTGCCGTACAAAGAAAGTTTGAAATGAGAATGTACGCACACAAAGCAATAAGGGAGTGGTTATTTAGCACATAATAGGTGAGAAAAATAAAAAATATAGCAAGGACAACGCTTACTCGTGTGCAACTACCTTGGGTCGACAGGATACAGAAATCCAGTTTCTATAGTAGTAGGGTCTATGAAATTTCGTGCAAGGGGTTTGGAGTGACTCATTCTCGAGTGGAGTTATGGCACTATCCATTGTCTGTTGTGCATTAGTGCCAGCATCTGGTGGTCATGGGCTATAGCACGTAGTGTAAATGTGACAGAGTATCACCAAGGCGTTTTTTGAAAAGGGATAGGATGGGTGCATTAATTACATATTCCGGAAGGGCATTCCAGGTCTTGACACTCGAGGAGAGAAATAGTTTCGCCGACATTCCAGGCGGCTGTACTGCGTGACTAACTAAAACTGGTGACCTCTTAGCGGGCGTTTTGACTGAGTAGTAGGAGGGAATGGTATGGGTGTTTGGGGTTTCTCAGGATCTGGTACACCATTATGATATGGCCCCTTAGACGCCGATAACGTCCACTGTATATTTTGAGAGTCTTCAGCCTGAGTGGGTAGGGGCGGCTGGTCAAACCTTTGACGCCCTTCGTTGCCATACGTTGTGCAGTATCGAGCGCGGTGAGATGGTGCTTGAGCCAGGGTTGCGACGCTTGAATAGCGCAGGTTACAATTGTAAAACGTTTCATAAAAGTGCTCTCTCCTTAGCAGAAGCAAATCAAAGAAACAAGTTAACATGACCAATTCCGTTGGTTCTGCACTACGTCTATGGCTATTCCAATCATCAGATGCATGGTTATGCTGGTGCAGCAGTGCGACAAGTTGACAGAGATTGTGGAGCGAGTAAGTGCAGTATGATCCGTCCCACTGGACGCAGAGAAATCAGAGCCTCGAGTTAGATGAACAATATGCAACTCCAATGCAGAATAGAGCAGCCAAGCCAAGCGTGATAAAAGTGATAATGATTTAGACACCCCAACCAGCGGACTCCTGCCTCCATGCAGGTGGCCACTTCTAATAATCCGTTCAGCAAGCCTACTTCAGCAATGCCTCGCGGTAAATTCAACATTAATGGGACAGTAACAACCTACGTGTCCATTGTTTGCACCCATATGACAGAGGCTCCATCCATCATAGCCTCGACCGCTGCCGAATTAGAAGCAGTTAGGGCCGCCAATACAACCAAGGGACTTAGTACGTCACCTGTTGTCGGACCAAAGAAAGCAACCACACACTCCAGCAGAAAGAAGAATAACAAAAGCCTTCATAATCCTCTTGGTGTTATATACTCCAAGGTCGCTGAATCTGAGGTGAACTCCATTAAAGGCAAATTGCTAAACGACAGGAAATAGTGGGACGCCATATGTCAATTAATTAGGCCCGAAGCAAAGGCGGCCAGGGTGATGCCCATCGTTCGTCCTCCACGCTCGGCACACTACGGTGAACCACGATTGCGCCATGTAATGCTCCTGTCAAGAGATGGTGTAGAGACAGTTTCCTTATCAGCCTGTGGACTCCAAACCACTCAACGCGTTGTTCTCATTTTCCAGATGTTTCTTGGGGCGAATGTCAGAAATGCGAACCAAAGCCGGACGAATGCCGCAAACAAAATTTGAAATCGATCTGTGCTTACGAGTTCCTCGAGTTTCAGACATCAAACGAGCTATCGGAACAAGCGTATTTCTGTAATAAATAACGTTTAATTGGTGAAGAACTCCCACTCGAAAAAGGCATCACCAATTCCATCTTAAGGTTACCATTACCGTCCAACTAAAGAGGGAACTGTCCTCGGGTAAAAATACTAAACTGAAACCCAAGCACGTAACGCAAGAGGTGATTTAGAAGTAGATCCAAAGGAGTAAAAGGGTGCTATCCGAAATGCATATAAACTGGATGGGCAACTGATCACATATCGACGAGATAACGCTGAACAAACAGCCTTTATTTGCGACCACGTCAGCATGCCGCGACGAAATGGGATGCAGTTAGAACACTTCGTCGGCTTTAGGATGTCTAGGTTTACAATCACCTACTGTTGCTGAGAGCTCTACATGCCAATCCGGATTTACCCCGGAACTCGGGATTCCGGTTGAACAAAAGAACGAACAGCAGCAAATCTCACAAAGATCGGCCTAACCCCACTCCATCGATGGTATACCACCACACATGGTATCCACCGTAAGCTGGCTTAAATTCGTAATTGCAAGGTTTCCACACCTTGGGATATCACCCAGCGAATCAAAACATAGCTGAACACTGAAAGCATTGACCCTGAGATGGCCCTACCCGGAATGGTTCTCCTACGAAGCGATCGAACCAATATGGGAGGTGGGGTGTTTCGGTAATACCCATCTGACCTGAATCTGGATATCATTGACGATGCAGATACGCAAGTTGTCGATTCTCTGTGGTGCGACTTGCATTTGAAACCTGGTAAATGTGTGTTTACTAGCAATGATTTACCACCCTCTAGGGTCCACCCTGGAAATGGATAACCGCCTAGCGTTTGCCATGAAAGGAGTCCTGGCACGGTCAAACAGCCACGTCCTCCCGATGGAGGACTAAAAATTACATGTAAGAGAAGTTCCTGCTTCGCTCAGTAAATAATTCAAAGCTGACTTACAAGAGGCAATTGCCCATATTTCGCTATGTAACCATTTCACCCCACCTACGATATTCAGGAGCGACGACCAACAATCCGTCCTGGGCCTTGAGTTCACCTACGCGGAAGTACTGATGGGGAGACCACTTGGCCGTAGCAATTGTGGGACACTGCTCTTCAGTCAAATCTGCCAAGCTGGATAGATCTGTAAAAACAACCAGGGAACCCACGTGGTCACCTATGAGGACTTATTACTCAACCTCGTTCAGGAAACCAACTGGTTTTTACTAGCTGAGCAAACTTTCGGCGTCATATGGCAAGTGTTTGTTCTCCAGTTCACTGGGTTATTGGAAAATCCGTCGGAAAGTAAACACCACCGCCGGAAGCAAATGAAGTCTTGTCTGAGTAGCCGGATATGGAAATACAACTATATGGGATCTGAGCTGGCAAGTCTATAAAACCTGTCAAAATGTAAAGGCTTTGGGTGCCTACATAACTCAGCGAAAGCAAGCCGTGAAATAGGTCCGTGAAGACAAACTTGAATATCAGCAAATTTTTAGGGACCGAATTCAGGACTAGTATTAAGGAGCTTTATAAGCACTTCAACTAGCTCTGCCAAGTGCAGCGTAAAATCCCAGTCCTACGTGCAACAGATGGTCTGACCCTAACTACACCAGACGCCGCGAATGCGCTTCGGCAACAGTTTACCCGCGATTTCCAGAGTGATTCGTTACCTCACCCATTTTTGACACAATTTACTCCGCTCCGTAGGTTAAGCCACCTAGACCTCCCTGCTGCAAACGTGATGAAAGCGTTACTGTCTCTGAGCATGCATAGCTCTCTTATCGGGAACGACATCAGATCGAAACCATTAACGAAAGTCGCCATGAACATCGCCAAACCACTATTTCGGTTCTTACAAAGATGTCTTGATGAAACGCAGGTTCCCACGTTGTGGAAACATAGAATAATCATTTTTATTTACTAGAGTGGCGGTCGTGCGGAGCTCTCACACTGACCTCCAAACACCCTACCCTTAGTGTTGTCAAAAGAAATGGGGACGTACTCACAGAGGCACTCATGGAATACCTTGAAAGTAACCACATCAGGTGTCATACAGGAACGGATTCCGTCGAAACCGATCTTGCACTACATAGTTGTTGCTGGGACGAGCAAGCTGGACGAAATCACTTAATGCCAAACAATAAGTCAAAGTTGTATATTTGAACTTCTAGACATCGTTCAACCGCTTGGACCACCGCATTTGTCTTCATAAGTTTCGAGGCTACGAAACAGCTACCATGTGTTAGGTTAAATAAGCAACTTAATCATGCAATGTTAGCTGAATGTGCTAGTTTGAAGCTACCCTTCCGGCCAATTTGAAGTTTAATGTAGTGTGCGCCATGTTTCTTCCTAACCTTCATCTAGGACGTTGTCAGTGTGCTCCGATCACAGTTCTTATTATTTGCAGATCTCAAGGTATAGCAAGACATGAAAACGGTGGAAAACCACTCGGCACTACAAAGTGATTTAACTAGGACCTATATACGGTCATCCGAAAACAGTCCCCAGCTCGGCCTGGCGAATTGCAAAGTTGTGGGTTTATAACAACCATCAACATCGACTGAGAAAGCAGGAGCTGTAACTTGCCACGCAGGAAGACGACCTAGGAGTAATCGTGCCTGACGATCTTTGTTGCTCGAAACAGGCTGAGAATGCAACGGTTAGAGGAAGTCGGCACTTAGACCTCTCACGAATTACGTACGGGAATTTCGTGTCATCAATCTTTCCACAAATGCTGAACGGTTACGTGAGGCACGAGGTAGAGTATGCGATCCAAGTCAGGCAAACTTTTCGCAAACACGATGTTCACGCGCTTGAAACACAAAATGTATGGCGATTAAAATATCTGGAAGACTGCTTCACCTCCCCTACCAACGCAGGCTGCAAGCCCCAGGTTGGCAAAGTGGTAAATGTCGGCACCTGCGAAGGAACATGATCGTGGTGTATCAAGTCCTGGCGAAACCCAATCACTCTTGCCCCAAGATATTACAACCTAGGCACAATACCAACCTGAAAGGCCGCCAGCTCAAACTAGCCACAAAGTACGGAGGATGTGATTGTTGACCAATTGTTTGAACCCTTCAGGTATCCAGAAGCTAGAACGCTCTATTCTCATACGCTAGTTTTGTCTCCGTATTAGAACTTTTACAAAAAAACGATGCACCACTCTCTATCCCATTTACATTACCTGAAATAGTCTGTTTCCATCGGAAAATGTAGTAACGCGAACCAAACAGTGTGCTCACCTGCACTTTCTGCAGGTGTGTTCGTGTGCATAACTTGATGATTCACAATAAACCAGAAATTTCTAATTTTCCCAGTCATTTCAAAGCTTCCTTTTCTAGTCCGCACTCCGGTAATCCGATGGGACTTGTTGGGCAAAGGATTTCTGGCCCTTAAAACTCACTGCTCATTGATTTTTGCAGGCATAACCAAAAAGCATAGCGAATCGGTGTGTCTGAATTCCCCATGGCCTCTCACTGTAAGTAGCGTCGATAATCCAGAATGGCCCTTCCTCTTTTTGTGGCTTTATCGTTTCAGATAAGCGACACGCCTGGTAGCGAAACTACAGCATCCGTTAATCTATCGCGTGAACACGTTCATGTTAAGCAAATGACGTCGCATGACTTAGAAGTTTGACAATGTTTCAGTCCGACCAGCTTATTGAAAGGACGCTGAGTAAGTTAGTTTACCATTATTTAGACAACCAATAAAGGTTAAAGGTGTCGGCCGTTGGAGAATGCCGACCAATATGAGGTTGGTCATTTTTTGTATTATTGTTGGGATACTAACAACTAGTCTGCAACCTAATTGGGCCAAGAAGATACCTCCCATTCCTTGTCTGGACCTACATTAGAATCAAGTGAATGGATAGTCGAAGAAGCCCCTGTGTCATTTCCGGTAGCTCTGCTTAGATAGTTTCATGTCTGGACGCTGCAAAATCTATGCAACCCTTAACCGAAGTTCAGGAGGAAGACTTTCCTATTTCTCCACTATCGATCCAAAATATCTGTTGCTTTTTGCGCTGACGGAACCACAGTTTTTGGGATTCTTCGATTGTATCCTCCATAATTTGGTGAGAAAGGTAGCCTTTCGTGTGACTGCGTCACAACGTTGTCTGAGTAAAGTGGTACACGAATGAATCACCACTATTCTAAATCATGATTTTCGGCCTTTTGACATTCAGTGAAAAGAAGTTCTGCTACGCTATGGATAAAACTGGTGTTCAGACCATACTGCTTGCTGTGTTCCACTACGATGTTACTTTTGTATTGCCGCAAACTCCAAGGGACATCAGGATAGCCATGTAGCCCACAGGATCTATGTTGCAGCGCAGTAGCAGAAGGTGCTACCTTTTCTACATCAATGTAGATTTATAGTGTTACTCGAATATGGCTTGGTTTTGTGTAGTGTGTGAAGCACGTTTGACAAGTAACCCGTATTATGTTTATGGGTTTAGCTTCGGCCATCAACAGAACGAACAATGAATTCCATTGGTTGTCCAACGTCATGTGGTGACGGCACATTCGTGAACTTTTGAACGCACAATATTCAAGACACTATTATTTGATCTCTTTTTCGTGGGGCTACATTATATGGTAACCCTTTGGGCTGACCTGCTAACACGTGATGGTTGTCTGTTGTTTATCTCTCGGTTCACGTAAACGCAAGCGCGGCCTAATGGCTGACTCATGCAGCAATCTCTGGATATGGGCTGATGTCCCAGGGGACTTTGGTTCAACAAGAGACATTTGAGCTGCAGATGCAGAGGGCTGGTGTTCGGCTGCTTCATCCTTGTTATGGATAACAGTGGACGAGACCGGAAGGATTTGATCGGTAACAGGTTTCAGGGGGTGCCTTATTTTCGTTGTCCGAAAGTACAGCTTAACTATCAGAGCTACCGTATACTTTCACCTGGCGTTCTACTAAAGTTGGAATAGACAACGGCGAGATGAAGAGCTGGCTGATAGTGGTTCAGGTTAACCAAATTGTGCACCATTCTTTTGCTTAGTAGGCACTATGTTTCCCTAGCGCATACTCGCTTCCAAGGAAGAAATCTTAGCGTTCATCCGCTGTTCAGCTTCTGATGCCAAACGGTCACACCTCTAGACTAAGGTAAAACTACAGTTGGCGAATGGAATGATCAAACTCGCGGTACAAAATCAAAGGTGGTCTTAGGAGTTGCTTCCGTCGCTCACCTCACGTTGGAAAGGATTTGCACACCTTGGATAATACCAGTTGGAACAGTACTAGCAGACCAACCCAAATCTGAATAAGCAATTACATTCTCTTGATTCGTAAACTCCTTCGCCTGGAGCCCTTTTGGATTCACATTTACTTGTTTTATGCCATTCAGCGGGATGTCCTAGTCAGACCCAGTGAGTTGGTTCATGTTCTCTTCTTTTCTGACTTTGGCCCCTGCGCTCTTTTCGTCAGACATGCATAGTGGTTAGAAAGGACAAGTGAGTGAAAACTACCAGTCGGTGTGGTCGCATAACCCGTGGGTTACGTAGCCGCACCGGCTGACATGGTCACCAATGATGGCGAGTGACTCTGCGTCATGGGCCAATTACGATCGAATTATGGATGAGCGACAACGTAATGCAATAGCGCGAGAGAGACTGCAAATGGTACTGGCGAAGCACAGTTTCCATTTAAAGCGATCGCTCCACGAGTGTGAAAATCCAAGCCGTACTTAAAAATTGCGATGGTTTCACGCAAGCATTTTAGTGACAAATCCCTCAGAAAACTAGACGTGTATCAGACGTCAGAGCAGTAAGCATAATGCAAAAGGTCATTTACCACTTTGGAGAGCTGCTAAATCCCAACGGTGTGTAGCAAAATGTTGGGAAAAGATCCACAAAATGGCAAGAGCGACGACCACTTACGATCGCACGGTTAAGAACACAGCGGCTGACTAGAGGAATCCTCCAATTTCCGCCATTCGTGAGCTCGATCCCAAGCTGTTCGACGTTGGTGATCAGGGAGACTAGCTACTGCTTTGATCCGATGTGTGTGATGTTGACAGGTTGCGCATACCTCGTGATCCGCTTCCTGAAAGTTATGCTCATAGACTGATCCAATGTTGCTGACGTTCTCAGTAGCATGCCCGAGTGATGTGTGAACAGGCGGTGAAAAGTTTTGATTGCTGTGTTATCAATTGATTGAAAAATAACCAACAGCTGTGTATTGTCCCATGCAGTTCTTTTGGGCTGCGCCGTTTCTGGACCTCAACTTCATTGTGGACTGGAAACGGCGAATCGCTGAGAGTAGTCAGATACGAATGTTGACTGTTGTTAGTTCGACCAGAGTAGCTACTACTCTCGGTGAATCATCTTAATGATATTGTAGTGATACAGCAGAGTTTTGTAATATAGGGCAATGAACCACACCGATAATCGTGTAGTGCGTAATTTAAACATGAGATCAGGAATAGCAGGTTCGTAGGAGTGGATTTGATTGACGGTAGCACTAGCTACTATGGTACTGAATAGACACAGTGGTTATAAAAAGCTGGGCCACGTCCACAGTTGATATTTTGAATGTTTGCAGTTGTAAAAACGCTTTTAATGAGGATTACAGAAGAGGACTGCATAGGTGGCATGTATGCTCTCGATAAACCGGTTATAAACAGCTTTCGAGGATCATTTCCCATCATACGCCATATGGTGGTCTTCTGGTGCAAGATATCTGTTGACATAAGTAGGTTAAGCCGTACCTTAAAACGACATCAGTTTGATATGCAGGCATAATTGGGTGGCTGATGTTGTTCTGAAAATATGTCGGGTTTTTGCTTACCCGCTGTGTCTTGGATTGTGAAGCTCAATCTGTTGTGTTCCCAGTTGGCTCTGGTCAGTCGCTGCCACTCTTAAAGTGTTCGAATTGATCCTCTGAGCTTGGCAACTATGTTCTGAAAACTGCGTCGCCAATGGAGAGGAAGCTGTCACTATTGCTGCATAGCATTGATAATACTAGTTCGGTAGTTGGTAGGGAAACGTTAGCGACAAAATAATCGAACTTTGTAAACACCGCCTGATGTCAGTTTTCCTAAATTAAACACCACTGCGTTTCTAGGCTTATCCTAACGGATCCACTTGCTCTTCCAATTTATTTGTAATGAATCTTCCTTAAGAGTTGCTTAAAAGCCTCTTTCCACCAGTCTATAAACCATTTCGAAGCGAAATAGCTTAGTCATAACTGAAAGGCAAATAATAAGTCATCGGAGGCCGTTTGGATTCACCGGACCTGGTACATTCCTATGATCACGGATGTCGACCTAATAGCGATTGATTGCTGTGAAACCCGGGAATGCACAGTGAACCCAGACATGTGCGCTGGCCAGCGGGTCACGCTTACTGTGGCGCAGCTGTTTAGTAGGTGGGCGCTACGTAGGCTGCCTGTCCAACTCGCGTAGCCACAAGTTTCCGTGTGCATCGATGTGGGACACGCGTTTGCTTCCACATACTCGTTCGATAATTAACAGCGCGAAACACTTACACTCTGATTCAAATGTCCGACGTTTAGGCGGTCAACAGAGCCCCAGACACTAAGTGCCAATGGCATTTTTATGAGCTATTTTCCAATGCTTCGCAGCATCAGGCTTCCATTGCTTTTAAATAAACCTTTACGAAACGCTGAAGTTAGGGCTTTTGTTCGACCGACTGTCAAATCTCAGACAACATGCAACCTATTAAGACATCAGACTTACAATGTTTGTACTCTTCGGCTTTGATCTACCAAAGTGTTTGTTTGCTCGTAGATGAGACATGTAAAAGCTAGTCATTGAACAATGGACAATGCTTTATAGCGGGTAAAAAAGCAGGTGCTTGACATGTCCCGTAGGAGGTTTAGCGTGACAAAAAAGATAGCAAAGGGATAATGGAGTCGTCACTTCGGGCTATTACAGATCTAATGGCACTGCCGTACAAAGAAAGTTTGAAATGAGAATGTACGCACACAAAGCAATAAGGGAGTGGTCATTGATCACGTAATAGGCGAGAAAAAAATAAAAAGATAGCAAGGACAACGCTTGCTCGTGTGAAACTATCTTGGGTCGACAGGATACAGAAAGCCAGTTTCTATAGTAGTAGCGTTTATCAAATTTCGTGCAAGGGGATTGGAGTGACCCATTCTCGAATAGAGTTATGGCACCATCCATTGTCTGTTGTGCATTAGTGCCAGCATCTGGTGGTCATGAGCTATAGCACGTGGTTTAAATGTGACAGAGTATCACCAAGGCGTTTTTTGAAAAGGGATAGGGTGAGTGCATTAATAACATGTTCCGGAAGGGCGTTCCAAGGCTGTGACATTCGAAGGGAGAAATAGTTTCGCCGACATTCCAAGCGGCTGTACTGCGTGACTAACTGATACTGGTGACCTCTTAGCGGGGTGTTTTGACTGAGTATTAGAAGTGAATGGCATGGGTAGTTCTCATGGGTATGGGTAGTTCTCAGGATCTGGTACACCATTATGATATGGCCCCTTAGACGCCGAAAACGTCCACAGTATATTTTGAGGGTCTTCAGCCTGAGTGGGTAGGGGCGGGTGGTCAAACCTCTGACGCTCTTCGTTGCCCTACGTTTTGCAGTATCGAGCGCGGTGAGATGGTGCTTGAGCCAGGGTTGCCACACTTGAATAGCGTATTCCGCGTGCAGCCTCACGTTCGCACTAAGCATTTTTGGAAAGACTGAAGGGTCAAACTTCCCGAAAGCTCTGCGAAGAAGGCCGAGGTATTGGTTTGCTTTCTTATCTGCTTTTCAGTCCGCCTCAAACAACCGAGGTCATCTTGAACTATCACGCAGAGATCGCACTCCTGAGAAGCGCGCTGTAGAATTTGTGGTCCTAGGCGAAACTTCTGCATACTCTTGTGCCGTATGCCGAGAGCTTTGCACTTGGAGACGTTGAAGTGCAGCGTGTTCTCGATGGACCGTGTGTACGCTTTGTCCAGGTTCTCCTGTAACACTGTGTGATCCCCCACTGCAGTTATAGTACGTCAGACCTGAAGGTCATCAACAAATAGCAACCAGTTAGAAGCAAGCACAATCGCGAGCTCATTTATGAAAACCAGGAAGTGGCGGGGTCCAAGTACCGAGCCTTGAGGTACGCCGCACTGAACTTCCATGGATTCCGACAGGTTGCTTCTAACCCGCACATTCAGGTGACTTTGCACGAGAAAGTCTCCTATCCAGCCCAGAACAGCATCGCCGATTCCATATTTATGGAGCTTTTGGAGGAGAATGCGATGGTCTATACGGTCGAATGCCTTTGAGAAATTCAAGTAGGCTGCGTCGACTCCTACACCAGCGTCCACAAATTCCGTCCAGCTTGCACGAGCAATCAACAGATTAGTGGCGCAGGAGCGATTTTCGCGAAATCCCTGCTGCTCCGGAACGAGAACTTTGTTGTTCTCCAGATACCCCATCAAAGCCTCAGCTACAATGGACTCCATAACCTTGGAGATCACAGGAAGTAGTGTTATCGGGCGATAATTTACTGGTTCAGCACGACTGCCACTTCTGTAGATAGGCGTGATGATTCCGTGCTTCCACATCGTGGGGACGTGAATCTCGTTCAGACATCGTTGAAAGAAAATTACTAGTGGTTCTGCTAAATTCATGACAACAACTTTCAACGCCTTCGGGCGAATGCGCCCGCACCCGAGGAGCTGAACTCGCGCAGAGACATGAGCCTCTTCAGTACAGCTGCGGAGGTGAACGATATGTGATTTTGCCCTGATGGCGACGTTATCTTCTTAAGCAGGATGTATGACGATTGCGCGCTTTGGAAGGTACGGCCAAATTGTTGTCCAAGGACGTTGGCTGTGTCTTGTGCGGTTTGGCCTAACCTGCATGCTGTGTGCAGAGCAGGAATACCGCTCTTAACACGGCGCAAATTGTTTAGGTGTCTGTGTAGCACTTTGGGATTGGAGCGAAACTTTTCCACTAGACCTTGTTGGTTCTTCAGTTTATCCTCCCGAACGAGTTTGACACAGTGGTTTCTTTGTATTGTGTAGACATCTCAGGTATGGTCGTTCGGAGAGGCTATGTAGGTGTGCCATGCCAAGTCTCTTAATGCCATGCATTTACATGTCCTGCTCCTTATGAAAGACTTCTTCCTTTTAGACCGGCAGAGTTTGGTTTCAGATGTCCTTGCCACGAGCTTGGTAAATATGTTGACGAATTCTCCGGAGGCCACCTCAGGGGTTACTTCAGCTAAGAACGACCAGCTGGTTGCATCAATGAGGTCGGACAGGTCGTCATAGTTGGTTACGACATGATATTCCTCGGCATGCTCTTTAGGATAATCGGCGTAGCACATGTAATGAAACACTGGTGTCGCGTGATCACTGCGGCCCAAAGGAGTATCGGTTATCACTCTCTCGACCATCACTTCTTCATTGGTGAATATTCGGTCCAACATGGATAGCCTGTCAGTTCCCCTGCATCTGGTGGGCGTAGTGACCTGGCCATAAAGCGGGAAGTCTGAAACCAGTTCTCGCAAGTCTGCTTTGAATTGCTCTCCTGGTGTGGCCCGGGATTCGTGGGCGTGTAAGATGAAGTCAACGGTGAATAGAATATGACTGTACTTCCTGTTTATCACTTGCCTCAACGCAGCTATCAAACTGCAGTCTGTCTCAGGAGTAGACGATGGTGGGCGGTAAACAACAACCAATAGGCCAAGATCGTTCCCTCTCAGCCGGAAATTACACCAAGTGGCGTCAGGTACGTCGGTTTCCTAATCGTTTATGGGTTCGCATTGCATGTTGTTACGAAAGTAGAGGGCTACTCCTCCACCATTGCTAGTTCGATCCTTCCGGACAACGGACATTCATGTTAGCTCGATTTCAGCATCCGTTATCTCGCAGCGCAACCACGTTTCGGTGACAGCGATGAGCTCCCAAGCTGCTGACGCGTGTCGAATTCTTAATTCAGCTAATTTGCTGAGTAGACCTTGGGCATTTGTGTACACGTATGAGAGCTATTTGGAGACCGAGAGTGTGTTAGATTGGATGGATGAAGCAAATGAGTTTACGCCGACCAATAACGGGTCGGCAACTAATCATTTTTTGGATGGGTTGCATACTCTTGAGCAGTATTTGATATATAAGCAGGTATCAGATGCCCCGACTCGTGGTGTTTGCTCGCGCTCTGTTGTGTCCCTCCGGATATTATGGCTTCTCTTGAAACTGTCCCAGAGTCGGGTCATGAAGTTGGCGTTTTCATTAAGCGTTGTGCCTTTACTGAATTGTCAATTAGAAGGTGCTGGTGTTCTCACTGCTTTTAGACGAAGTTTTGTTGGCAATCTGTAGCAGAATTTAGTCCAGATCTTTTGTAGTGTTTGTGACGTTAATTCTGACTGTAACACAGGTTTTAACAGCGTGGGACCGCACCCCTTATAGTTTGGTGATATGGTGATCCTTGCCAACGAGGTGACCACCACATTTTCGAGAGAAAGAACCTCCCGGATGTAGTGCCATTGCACGCGGTCGTGCATCTGAGCATTGTCGGAAGAGGAATCAGTAGGCTCAGGAACACCGTGAGCAATCACTGTTTTCTTATTTTGACTTTTTATGTACCTCTCTTTGTTAGCGGGATCCACTGAACCTTCTTTCCACGGGATTTCAGGTAGTATGCGCACTCCACTTGTGTCGTTGCGGAGAAGATTCGCAGACAGCAGAACGACCTCAGTCTCGTCCGCCGAGTTTAGTGTTACCCGAACTAACCGGGGATCGCCGTAGTGCAACACGTTTGGGTGACGCGAGATTCTCGTTAATGTCTTGGGATTAGCATGGACACCGATCGACATACAGATGGAACCCCACTGACTTCGATCGTCCGTCAACTTCCCCTTAGTCGTGCCTAAAAAGCCTCACGCATATTAAATTCATCATTCTGATACTGAAAATCGCGGCAAAATCCAATAGTGCTTCAACACACTCAACTGGCCTTGTTTCGCTGGTCTACTGGGACAGCAAGGTACTCGACAGAAAGAGCTGACGGAAAACGGACCACTTTGGGATGGTACACAGGCATTATGCGTCTTTAATCGCCTCCAGTGATTGCTAACGTGAGACAATAAGTAAACGTCGGTATGGCAAGCTAATTGATTATACACTTTTCAATACGTAGTACCCAGGGTTAAAGTCAGTAATCGAGAATGAAATGTCAGGAATCGGCCAAAATGAACCCAAACTGACGGTCAGATTGAGGTCATGTGACCCAGTTCATTCACACGAACAGTATTTCAAAAGCATCCCATTAGTGAGCCATCTGAAGGCCTCCTGAGCGAGTAGAGCCGTGAGCTGGCAAGATACATGACTAATCGGTTTCTCTAAGCCACTCGTTGAGTGGCAAATGAAGACATGCCGAACGGTACCGTCTTATTGCAACAGTTCAAAAGAAAATGCTCGGCTAGCTAACATAACAACCAATCACCTTGAAGTTGTAGCTACTGCACTTTTGTGTAATCATGTACATCGACCAACCAAACAGCGCAGTCCCAACAAACCGACACTACTGGAGTGACTCATGAATAATGAAGAATTGATGCTTGAGTCCGTTTCATACGACCCTACACTAGGTAGTAGCAGCCGTTCAGTCCTAACGTCTGATTATGTGTACTATGCCAGCATTGTTGATGAAGAACGAGAAACTCAAGGAATTATCACTGATTATTCCAAGCTTCACAACTTGGCGACAACCGTTGACTGGAATCCACAGACGCACAGTTCGTAGAAAGACGAATGGAATGAAGTGAAACATACACTTAACATGGTCATACAAGCATCCACAAAAGTTGTAACAGTACAAGTATCGAGCCGGAGCAACTCTTGGATCCGAAGTAGAAGCTGTAAATGAATCAACAGAAGGGATGGGACTATGAGGCAACGCTAGTTAGGTCCATGTGATACCACACGGAAGGTCTACAAAATACTTAGAAACTGTTGCACGGCACTCAATAGAGCCGACATGTAAATTGGCAGCAGACCATGGTACTCAAGTCTACGAGTAACCCAAAACTGCTTTACAGGTATGTGAGAGGCAAAATAAAGGTTAATCATGGAATACTACCATTCAAGATGGTCAGTAGCCTAACGGTTATTATTGCGGATACCGTGAATTCACTACTCTTGTACTTTGGCTCAGTGACTACAAACCCAACGGAACGTGTCCCTAATCAACTCCAGACAAATGTTCACTGCTTATGCAGTGCCAGCTTAACCTCACCATTTGGCGTCAGCAACTTATAGCCCCAGCGTGAAAATGCCCCAGGAATCGACAAGAACAGCTCAAATGTACTTGAAGTATTTGCCCGTATCCTACAGTAAATCTTGCAGCCATTTCCAGGGTCTGCTTGACTCCCATACACTCCAATCAGCGGAAATGGAATCTTTACCCAGATGTACAATAGAGGTAAGCGATGGGATCCTACAAACACCTGACCTACTACTCTCCTTTCTGTTTTATCTAAAGTGATGGAGTCGATAATCGCATATGAACTAACGCGATAGTTTGGAACTCTGCAATTAATTTTCAATGCCCAACACCGTTTAAGACGGCGATGTTCTCATTACATCAATCTGCTGCTTGCTCGAGACGTATGGACTCACACACATCTCTTTTACTACCGAAGCTGTATTGCAGAAGCTGACATTTCGATGCAACCACAGTTCCCTGAGAGTCGGCCCCATTCGCCCAGAAGTACTGAGAGCAGCAGCAAGACAACTGACAAAAACTTTGGACTAATTCTTTCAGCGCTGCTCAGAGCAGAAGCAGATTTCTGTGATGTGGAGACTTGGAATAATGACTCCGATTTACAAACGCGGAAGAAAGGCTGAGCCCTCAACTTACCGTCCATTGTCTCTTCTCTCTGTAGTGTCCAAGGTCTTGGCATCCATCGTTCCCGATGCCTTGTGTGTCATTCAGAAAATCGTAACGTTATTGCTCCGGAGTAACAAGGCTTCTGTCCACACCGATCGTGCACAACAAATTTCTTAGTCGCAGGGAGTAGTTGGACAGAGTCAGCTGACGCTGGAGGGGTCGTTGATGTGATCTACTTGGATTTGTCGAAGGTATTCGATCGTTTCGATCATCGAATTCTCCTTTGCAAGGTCCAGTATTAAGGGATAGGCGACCTTGCCTTTTAGCTGAATCACCAACTTTCTCCTGCAACGATAATTAGTGGTTACAGTCCAAAGTTCCTTATCTGACCCCATGCCAGTGGAGTCTGCTTTGCATAGGGGCTCAGTTTTAAGTCCACGATTCTTTTAGATACTCCCCATTGACCTAGCACGGAAAATCGCTTTTAATTTCTTGTTGTTTGCTGACGATGTCAAGCTGTGACCCAGGATTCAGACGGATACCGATCAGAATTTACTTTAGTGTTACCTAGATATGGTGTACTAATTGTCAAACCGGAATCTGCTTCAGTTCAAGGTAGACAAAAGCCAGTTACCCTCCGTACGACACTAGAGTACCTATTCATACAGGCGAGGCAAGCAAGTACTGCAGCGATCATCCTTCGAAAGCAACATTGGCGTGCTTGTTCAGAATAACGAGTTGTTCCAAGAAGTCGGAAAAGGCCTCGAAAACTGGTAACCAGCACATCGGCTTGCAACGACAAGCGTTCGGATAAATAGACTCCACTATTTTCTGACGGATGCTGAGTGCGTATATTCGCCACCATGTCGAAAACGCAACCAAGCTTCGCAGCCATGGCTGAAGCAAGACCTTACAGCACTGGACTAACCTCAACGTCGGGCTTCTAACTATGTCACCGAAATGTGCCACCTTCCATACGAGCGAAGGCTGAAACGTTTGGGAGTATTTAGCCCGCGGTATCGCCGACTACGTTGCGACTTGATTATGGCCTACTTGATTTTACACAATACAAACCATGTGTGCTGCTCTTTAATGCAATTCAGCTGTAACACCAAACTTAGAGGTCACTCCTTAAAATTATCAGCAAAGTACAGGCGTCTGGAGTGCCGTAGAAATTTTCTTCCCATTGACTTGTGTCAACCATGAAACGCTTTCCTCGAATCGGTTGTTTGTGTACCCAGGCTAACGTTAAAAGTCGGCTGGATGACCCACTCCGCAGCTTACATTTGGTTATTTGACGCTACTATCCATCCTACTCCCTGGAAATACCTTAAATGTAATTTTTCGCCTCTTGAATCTATACAAACGCTTGCAGTACATGGCTACTGCATTACACGATAAGTCCATTTTTCTGGCAGTAGAAGTAATAACTTCATATTTGCATTAACATCGCGATAACCCATCGGACTACCCAACTGGGCTTGTATAGAAGTGCTTCTTAGTCAGTATAAAATCGTTGTTAATCCTTAATTGTCAATTAAAGGTGTCCTCCCAGATGTGATTTACTCAGACTTTACAAAGGCATTCGACTTGGTCAATCACTTCCTCCTCCTCCTCCTCCTCCAAAAGTTTGCTGCCTAGGGTACTAATGGTTCCCTTCACACCTGGTTGGAAGATTACCTACACGACAGAACAATCAAGGTGCGAATAGCGGGCTACAACTCCGAACGCCTGTGCGTCTCCAGTTGTCCACCTCAAGAATCCGTCCTCGGCCCGCTACCGTTTTTAGTCTACATAATTGACCACACGGCAAACATTCTATCCGGGATGCAAATGCTTGCAGATAATGCTAGGACACAGAGAGTAATTCGCTCGACATCGAACCGTGCCTTTCTCCACAACCATCTGGACGGGATTAACTAATGGGCAGAAGCGAACCAGCTCCCACTGAACTCTGCAAAGTGCCACCTGCTGACGGTGTGCAGCAGCCTTGTCAACACACCCTTTGGGCAACGCGTCCTGCAACACGTGACTAGTGAACGCGACTTAGGTATAATCGGGCAAGAGAGTCTTGGCCATTCGCTCCAATGTTGGAAAGCAGCGAATGTGGCGAACTTGAACTTTAGGCTTTTGAGGCGAGCTCTCGGCACCTGAATGACTGCTGGTAGCACTGTTGCCTAACTCGTATATTTGCCGCCACATTGAATATGCGGTTCAGACCATGGTTAAAACGAGATATTCGTCTGTTAGAGCATCCCCATAGAGGTGCTACGAAGGCAACACGCGAATTATCCGGTCTCAGCTAGGAATTACGCCTTCCTTTACTCGGTGTGTTCTCCTCAGTATACTGACGGCTTCGCGGAGACCTCATTCTAACCTACCGGTTACTATTTGAGAGCTGACACTGACCCTAACCACTTACGAACAATGCCAAGGCCACCACCTGAAACTAGTAACGCAACATTCCCGTTTGGACAGTAAAAAATATTTTTACTCTGTTAGAATCTGGCCCCACTGAAATGCTCTATAAACAGATGTGATGAACACAACATATATCGCGACATTCGAAACGATGTTAGAGGTTAATCTAAGTGATAGACCCTACATAACAGTATTATGAAATGCGACTTTTAGACTACCGATATTTCGCAATCTGTGGAAAAGTTTTGATTTTGATTTTATTTGCATTTGCCGTCCTGTGAGTCTTGTAAAGCTATTGTTTTTAAGCCCACCATGCATTATTGTACTCTATAACTATTGAACATGTAAGTTGTCTCTCCTGAGTTCGCCAACAAATGTTAACGTGCCACTACTTAAAAGTAACCGCTTAGCATGCACACGTGGGCTATTTTACACAAGAAATTAAGAAGACGAGCGTTGCAAGGTGATACCGGTTCTTGTTACCTGATCACTTGCAAACTCAGAAAACATTTAGGTCACATGAGAGAAGAAGAGGATAGTTTGGACTGAGTCAGGAATTAAAGCACACGGAAACAAACCAATAAATAACCTATATGTGGTAAAAGTCATATAACCCAAGGTAGCTTTAGGACTAGTGTCAGTTGCATCGGTGCACAGAGTGTAGGACGGTTCCGATTAAGGGTCACGGCCTCGGCAAGATTTAGCTGCTTTCACCCTCCAGGGGACTCCACGTTTGAAGTATCTGGGACATAGTTGTAAGTGATCGTTTCTAGTGTGAAGTAAAGTCGCACGGTACACAATTAGTGAACGGATAGACCATGAGTTCGGTTCTTGAAACAACAGAATACATCAGTCAAACGACTTTGAGATGAGTTCAAAGTGTGGAGTACAATAGTTGCAATGTACCTCACACGTCCAGTACAACTGGGGACCCGCTCTGTCCAGCATTCAAACATTCTGTAGCACAAGGAGCACGCGCAGCCGTAGCCTCAGATGAAGTTAGTAAGAGACTGGTGTGAGTTCGATGAATTGTGCGCAAATCTTTAACAGTCAAACAAAATGTATACAGGATTGCTAGTGTTGTGTTGATGACGGAAAGGATACAAAATAAGGCATCAGTAACCGTCGAAGACCGTGCTGCAGTTTTCTAAGGGAGAAACAGGAATGCCCACTGAACTGAATGAAACACTCTCCTGTTTTATCAGAGTGCCTTGGCGCGCCGCGGTGTTTGCTTACACATTCATCTAACTGAGCACTTATAAGAGCAGTGTCGCTCGGTTTGCCAATGTTAAGTCAGCCCGTTTAATTTACCTCGTTAACGAAAGCGCTTAATCTAGGCATTAAGCTTCATAGCACGGATGAGCTGAACCAGCTAGGGCCCAGTGGATAAGTGCGAAGAGGAGGATTAGCGCCTGAATTTTGACAGCAAATACCCTCACACCAACAAGTGATGCACAAACCTGGTGGGACTCTAAAGAAAAGCTTGTCCAATATGTTGTAGCAAGTCGACATAAATATATAAACCCGAACTTATGGAAACGTGAAAAGTTTTGTCTGTTTAGAAAATTTCGTTCTCCCTTGTGGAGGTGGAGTCTGTTACTTAATATGCCTGGCATAGGCTATTGAACAGAACACAGTAACTGAACTGGTTGAAGAAGCCGGCAAAATTCCGATGAGCAGTTTCTGACTTTTGTTAAATACTATCCTCAACTTCGTCGAAATCCGATGAAGTACTCACGCAGCAAAATTCTACTGATTCCAACGCATTTTCCACATATTACAGATCTACGCTGACCGGCTCAGCTACAATACGTCCTCTAGATTTAAACTCCATAAAGCGTGTGTCTAGGAACATCTTGTATTCTGACACCGAATTTGCCTTAACTATATATTTTGGCAATCTGTTCGTAAGTTTCGGTACTCGAGGCTAGAAGCACAGATTCGATACTAACAGCTTATACTTTGTTCGGTGCGTGTTGCTTAGTGCGCGTATGTAGATCGATAGCCTTAACACGAGAAAATTCCCCAGATGAAATCCCTTGTGGGTCATTATGAGGTCAAATCGAAACCGACAGGGTGGGAAGTCCAAATATGATGAACCGGTCTAATCCGTGTAATGGGGGATGCGCCTGATGAATACATGCTTAAGTTGTTTCATTTTTTGCAGCCCGATGTGGGTGCTAAGATAGTAGGCGATAGAGCACAAAATATACCAGCAAGTATATTTTTAGTAAAAATGCTATACCCCTGCAAAACTTGTGTTGCCGTACTAATGTAATTAAGCAAAATCATTCCAACGGTTGTGCCCTATTTTCGAATATTTTGTCATTGTAGTTACTTGTTAGCAAACTACCATCTGGTCGGAATTCTATTTACAATCATCTAGGTTTTCATCCAAGGGTTTCGAAACAAATTGTCCTTTAACTTTCATCTAACAGCTACCCGAATTGCTATTTAACAGAGATCTATTTAGCGTGAAACACATACAATCGTGTGTTGCCGAGAAGTAGAAAAAAGCGCTTTCGGAAAATAGTCTTAGGTTAAAAAAAGTCACTTCTTTGCTTGACGAACAGTGCACGGAAGCGCAAATTCAGTTGCTTGCCTCGAAGTTGCGCCACATGCGCATTGACAGTTGGCTGCCTCGTACTGTCCGATGTGGGTTTTCGTAACTACTTTCACTTTCCACTTTCGCTCCCTAGCCAGTTTAGTGCACCAAGGTGCTTAATACTTGAAGCCGCAGCATGTGGTCTCTTGAAAACAAACGCATGCTATCTGAAGTGAGTACAATGTAAGTTGTTGCAAAAATGTTCGTGTTGCAAAAAAAGCAAGTTCTTCCAATCGTGACTACATGCATCGAATTTCGCTCTGTTTTTAACTTTGCACCGATGAGCGGTTATTGTTCATACAATTCTACAGTTTGGATAGGAATTCAAACGATGTTCATTGATAGGCCGAACACTTCGTGAAACCCATGTGCCACACATTTATAAAACATCATCTATATTTTTACAAATGTAGAGGTGTGTCACGTTGTTGCACTAACGGATTGGAAACAAGTGATAATGGGATACAATATGTAGAGCAATGTGTGGCGCTCTCTGTGTTTTTGTTACAAGCGTAACTAACGTATGTTAGTGGTGAGATTTCGGTTGCTGCTTTGTTTTGTCCATTGCTAACACCACAAAACCAGGCTAGACGGGGCCAAGTGGATGTGACCACAATACTGTATACAAGCATGTCATCTTTCCGTTAATGACTTACAATGCACTCAGTCTGTGTAGCGACAAAGTCTCAAGTAGCCAGATTGCTTTCATTGTACCTCCTTGTTTAACCAGTACTAATCCCCACACAACGGCTTAGTTGTAACCAGGTATGGGTATAACATAATAGTTCTCATGGATATAATCGTTTACTTGAACGTCTGTAAAATACAACAAATCTATAAAGTTGTTTAAACGATGTGTTGATGATATAATATAAGGAACGGATTCCAGGCAAGACATTGCAATTTATAACAAAGAGCTTGATAGTGTGCACCAGAATGTTACTGTGACACGCGAAAATGAGCGTGACAGTTGTCTGCCATACTAAGACCTACTGTTCATACAATGACTAGATAGTTCGATCAGAAGGTCAGTCTAGCGGAAAAATACCTGGATGGGATACTAAATGCATTTTATGTGCTTCTCACAGACACATCACAAGCGTCCTTCAGTCCGAATTTTGTTCCTTCGAGCTCATATGACTTGTAGCACAGATACACTGAAAACAGAGAAAGAACTGTTGTTTTCTGTACTACAATCAAATGGCTATTCGTTTCAGTCGATAAAGCGCATGGGTGACATGCTAAACCGTGAACAAGAGATCACGGTACAAAAGTGATCAATTCTCATTGAGTTTTCTTTTAAAGATTATCGTCTCATGCAACTCACTGCATAGTTAATAACCACCTCAATGAAAATAGGATCGAATGCAACGGAACCAAACTTGCTCGTATCCCCAAGACCACGGCCTAAGTATTCAGTTATGACACCGGTGTTAAAGCTGTGCAAGTCTCATTGCTAATACGAATGCACATGTAGCATTGGGGACAGCTATGTTGGACGCATTGATCGTAATCTAGGTTTCCGAATCCATGAACACATTCCTTGCTATTCATAGCAAGGGTGTTTTAGCAATTATGGTGCAGATGATGAACACCTGTCACGGGGTAAATCCCTTTACATCATTCACAGTCCGCATAGGTAGTCAAAGGAGTCACATACTCAAGCGCCTCGAGGCCACTGTTATCGATCGACAGCGCCCACCACTCTGTCCAAAAACAGGCGACAATTACACTAGGCCTATCGTGGCAGCGTGCAACGCACACATCGGTAAACAGTTAACCGACATTTGATTCCGCGTGACATTATTTCGCATACATTGTTAGTTGCATGTACACGTCCGAAGCGTATGTACGAAACGACGGTGACATCCAACAACCTATGTCTTCTGTTAATTCTCTCTGGAAGCCAACAAGTGCCAGAATTGGAATTGATCAGCACATTTCGCAAATAACACCTTTACACTTCTCACACTGACGTACAAACCAGGCGGGACTCGAAGGATGGATTTGTCCTCTGGACGTAGTCCACCTTGGACGGTTTGGTTGATGCAAGCATGTTGGGGTGTATGGAATAATTCGGTGGACCAATCCCAGCGCTTCGCTTGTCATTGGAACAACAACACTGCGACTCACCCGCAGGTTGGACACGCGCGAAATTGCTGCCACTTTCTTTCTGTGGGTCATAATTTAAGCAGTTGCCTTTAAGTCCGGCCATCGGATGGACTTTGCGTTTTGTCAGAAACTGCTGGCAAAGGGTGCACACACAACCTGACTACCGAAAAGAACGAAATACAGAGTGAGAACCAGCTCATGCATGGCACACAAGACGGTGAATGCAGCAGATCAAACTGGACTCTCCGGAGCGTCTAACACACATAGCAGAAGCGCAAACCGTTCACAGTATCTTAGGCACCGGTGTGAACAGACGTACTAACTGCAACTCAATAAAAATCGAGCAACCACCTAAGCTAAGTAACCTTAGGTGCATAACTTTCTAGGTGATAACGAAATAAGGACTTTAAGACTGGTATACGTGGCACTGCCAGTTCCATTTAAATGTAACGTGACTTCATGTTCTTCGTTGCTGACCTCCCGAGCGCAACGGCTCTCCATGTTCCGAGGCATCAGTAGACTCTGTCAGAGTAAATGGTCATCTCTTTCACTTGCAATTTTCGTCCATTATTCAGTTCAAATCCGAGCAGTCGATTTTCCTCAATGATTAACAGAATGTTGGCTAGCGAGTTGATTATTTTTACGTATGATCCATAATATGGCATTGCTGACTGAAACGTTGTTAATTCCAACTAATTCTTCAGAGGTATTGTAGACAAATAAATACCAAAGCGTTTAAATTGAGCACAAATGAGTGGACAAAGAGTAAGTTGTTTTCGTCACCAGACTTTACTCTCATCGGTTACACCACCGCTACTAAAACATGAAACAAAAACTTACCAATGCCAGCTTATTCCTTCCTGAAATTTTCGTTATCCCCACTTTCCTCTTTCATTCTATACAAGGGTTACTGCAAGTTGCGATATAAACCACAAACACCGTGTCACCTTGTCAACATTTATGCCAAGCGCATCCACACCGGGGATATCAATCATCACGCAACGCCTGTAATTCAAGAAACTCAATACTCATGGATACATAAAAACCAATAGCAGCGAACGTGCCCCAATTACCGCATTATGGAACTGGTTTATTAAACGAAACCGGAAGCAGCGTACTTACCACGCTGTGGCACTTGCTCATCCAAATTGCCCGTGGTCTCTTCGATATTGGCCATTCGTGGCGGCGGTGATAACTGGACAAACCGACTCAACTGAGGCCCAAACGACCACACGTATTGCCGCACCAGCTGCTTGACGTCGATGGATTAGGCTCCATCGGAGCTTGTCGCTTCCTAAGCGACACTTTCTTCTTGTTGTGACAGCCCTTACTAAGTCTGGGTATCGTCATTCTCGATGTGGTCAAGCCATTGGTCGTGATGCACCGCCACTGCTTCCCAACAACTAAAATCAAATTAGTTCGTACTAAACCCGCCATGACCATGTCCTTACAACGCAGCTGCAGTTTGATAACATTCCGCTTCCTTGCAGGCAGATTACCATATAGCAGGCGATTCGGTATCCTCGTCGAATCCATACATCGGAACTGACCTAAACAATATGCTCACGAAGTAACAAACTTTTAATGAAGTCCCCAAAAAGTTACCAAAACTTTACTTTTCGGGTAGCCTACGTGTTCCAATCATAGTGACGGCTGAAAAAGACAATGAGTTATGGTTGTGTTGATGGTGAATGTAAGATCTAAAAGAACTATGATTTTCTGCACCAGAGCATTTCCGTCGCAACTGTGAGTAGGAACTAGGTTGCTGTCGAAGAGTGAGCCATCGTCATACGTTGCAATTCGATCTCGCCCTGTGCAAATAACGCGCATTCCTCGGAAAGCAGCAATATCCGGATGGTCATTTCACGCATTCGGGTTTTCGCTTCGAAACAATGGCGATTTAGCAACCCACCATCGATACGGTGCTCGTGACTGACAACCTAATCAAATCCATTGAAAGCGCAGGGCGTCATGGAAGTTAGGTAACTACTAAAAGGAGTGAGGGCTAAGACGCAGCCTTGTTCAAACCAGACAACATCCAAGTCATCTGAGGTTTGTCTACACAGCTGAACCATCACTGGTTGTGCAAGCAATTAATAAGACCAACAAACTTAATCGGACAACCAAGTTTAATCGAAGCCAGCCACATTGCCTTGCGACTCATTGTGTCAAGTGTCGTGTTGAGATCGATGAACAGAGTGTACAATAGCTGGTTTCGCTCACGACATTCCTACCGCAATTTTACAGGAAGAAAAACCATATATGTGAGGCTGCGGCCCGAACGTTATCCGCGTTGATATCTAGCCACCTTTAGTTCATGGACCTGACTGACGAGACTATTGAGCAGGATTCGAGCTATAACCTTCCTGATGCAACCAAACAAGTTGATTCCACGATAATATTTGGAAAATTGCTGGCTCCATTGGCCTTTGCACATTCGTAGCACAAAGGCATCCTTTAGCTCAGCTGGCACTTTTTCTGCATGCTACACGCGTTTCAGCAAGTAGTACAACGCAGTTAGCAACTTTGGCCAAGCATTCTTCAGCTTTTCTGGCCGTGGTCCATCGACACCGACAAACTTACCGATTGGCCTCTGCATCTTATGTAGTGTCGAGACCTCGGCAAGATCATTCTTCATATTTTCTCATCATCACCTGCAACGTAACTCAATCAACCACTAAATGCTGGTACAAGAGACATTCAAAGGGATTGTACCATACCTGCATAATGTCTACAGTCTGTGTGTAGGCAGCGCTCAATACTGCATCTACCAGCGTTCCCAGCGGCTGCAAAGTGGGTCAATACACTTCCTTCAATTATGAAACTGCTTGTACTTTCGGCGCACGGTGTGGCATTCCATCTGCTCCACTTTCTCCGCCTACCATGCAGTATTGATGCAATGGAGCGTCCGAGCCGAAGGTCAACGCAATTAGCTAAACATATTTTCCAACTCTGAATCGTCACTGTCCCCCTCACGTGTAGCTAAAGCTGCATTCTTATCTGACATCAATAGGTCAATGGTTGCACTGTTATTATCAAACCAAACAGGCCACTTGCAGTTCGTACGCCCCTTTGTTTCCTCGGCTACACTGGTCACCCGTCCACCAGGCGGTGCTATAGGGCACTGACTGAATTAATGGAGTCAATCGCGAATGTGGGTCGTCATCGCATTGTGCAACGCAATCCCCTTCTCAGCATTAGCTAGAGGATAAACATGAAATCTTCCCCAGTTCACGGTAGATGAAAATTATACTGATTTGCAAAAATAAACGTAGAAGTCAGTGCGCACCAGTTTGTGATCAGTTCCACATTCAGCTCCACAAAGTACACGTGTCATTCACATTACACAAATGTCACGCTGTCGTACGATGATATATTCCAGCAGTTGAGCGCGACCGATTTCTGGGTGCGTCACAGTAGCAATACTGTAGTAGAAAGGACGACACAGAAAGGCAAACGCAAAGTGTAGTAAGCTAAGAAAACAGTTAATCCGAACCTAGCTGTATGCCTCGACAAAAAGTCAATCCGAGTCATCAACGATTACGGTCACCAAACACTGAGAAACAAAGACGAACAGTTTCAAGCAACGCACTCAAAGCGAACCGGAGTGAGAAAGCGGAAAGTAATTCGAAGAAGAATGTATCGATTCAGATAATCACAAGAAAATGTACAATAAATAGTGGAAGATAAACAGGGAACTAAATTTGAAAATGTGGAAGTGTGCAGGCTCCACAACATCACTTGCACCCTGTGTCAGCTGAGTGTTCGTGACCGTCAACTCGTGAGTGGCGCACATTGAGAGCATTCGACCTCCATCCCCACTGGCTGTGCCAATACCATACGGCCATAATACATTTGTCCGCACCGCGGCATCCCAACCAACACGCTTGTTGAAGCCACCCAGTAGGAACAGCCGGTCACGCCTCGGCACCGACCGTATCACGGAGGAGAACTGGTGTCATCAGAAAGACATGATGGGGTCACACACGCTGATAAAATTTGCATGTTTACCTCAACCAATTAGCAGGCGACGAGCCAGTAGTCGTGAGACAATACCAGTCGGCTCAGCCACTAGCTGGCCATTTAGGCGGTCTGATAGTGCAAATGCGACCCCATGTTCACGTGCTGCTGTGGTGGCCTTCCACTCCCAGCAGAACGTGTAACCGGCACCAGCATCATACAGGTTACCTTAGCCAGCAAGCCGCGTTTCGCTGAGTGCTGCAATATCAATGTTGTAGCGCGCCAGTTCCTTCTCGACCAGTGTGGTACCTCGCTGTGGCCCAGTGGTTGTCCATCTTTTGGGATTGTAACCCACAAAACGGGCTCACTATAAACAATTACCTCCAGAAATCTTTGTTTAAAAGCAACTTATCTATTACATGTTTCTAAAGTTTTGAACTGAACGCCATATTTAATTACTATTATCATCCAACTAAAGAATACACCTATTTTTGGCTAGCCGAACAACCTCCTCGTGGTGCCAGCTGGGTGGTTCGGGTAAATCCCCTTCCAGCAAATGGTTCGGCGGCAGTGTTCCAGGATGCGGTGGGATTTCGCTTGGCAAGCGTTCTCCCTATAAAAAGCCACAAGTATCAGTTTAACAGCACTGTGACGTGGCGGATGTGACTCGCCACTAAATAAAATCACTGCCTCTTCCCTTTTCCGGAGGATCATTCACACATCACGGACGTCATCTGATTCAAAGCGTTCCATTGATTCCTCCCTTTGATGGCGAACACAACGAACAAAAGCACACACAGTCACATTTACCTACTCACACAACATGTCCCCTTACAAATACACAGTTAAACATAGTTTTACATCTCAACACACGCATAAATTCCTATGCTATTGGTCAAAATGTACTACTTTGTGCAATTGCCGATCATACATGTCTGTAATACCATGATCACGCCCTTGATGGTGTGCCTCGCAGTGACGAGAATAAACTATTTATTTATTTATTTATGATGTACGTTAACGGGAAGCCTGATATTGCTTAGTTCCAACAATGTCTGGTACATCTGGTGCGGTTTCACCTAATGCGTACCAGGTGATTTCAGGAATTTCCTGCAAAATCGGCCACTGTCGGTCACAGTTCGAAGTGCACTGTCCGATCCGATTTACGTCGAATGTGGGGTTCCTCAAAGATCAATTCTGGGGCCGCGTCTGTTTCTCATGTTCATCAATGAGCTTACGCGTCTAATTGCCTAAGATTTCTTGCTGTTCGCTGATGATGTTAAGATGTGGAGGACGATCGCCGAGCCAGAAGACCACGATGCAGTTCAGCGAGACCTGGACAGAGCGTATGCTTGGTCACTCCACAATCTGCTCCAGTTTAATTCGGGAAAGTATAAGGTTGTTCACATTCGCCACCAGCCGAACTTCACATACAAGCTTGGAGAATATGTCCTGCAAGCCGTCACCCAGGAGCGCGACCTTGGGTTACTAGTCCAGGCTGATCTGGGCTGCTCGGAACAAACTGAGAAGGCGTCAAAGACTGGGATCCAACACGTTGGCATGTTGCGCATAGCATTCGGGCGGTTTGATCCCCCTGTCCGTTCGCAGTTACTGAACACATACGTGCGGCCTCATGTGGAATACGCAACCCTGGTCTGGCAGCCTTAGCACAAGAAAGAACTTGCAGTGCTCGAGACTCCATAACAACAGGCCATAAAGCACGTCAAGGGGTTGTTCAATCTACCTTACCAACTTAGACTGAGGATCCTAACAGTATATAGCGGCCGGTACCGGTGACTACGTGGCGACCTTATTATGACCTACAAGATTCTAAGGAACCACAACCACGTCTGCCGTCACCTACTACAACTGAGCCACAACACGAATTTGATGGACCACTAGTTTTGTTTAACCACATAATACAGTCGGCTAGAATGTCGACGGAACTTTTACTCTTCTTGTCTGCCGACCATGCAACGCCCTCCCAAATTAAGTTGTTTCTGCCCCCACTTTACTTGTGTTTAAAAAGCACATTGAAGTTGCCCTAGCCCACTTACATTACGAAATAGAACCTGTGTATCTCGGCGACGAAGGTTTCACGACCAGAAGTAACCTACACAACTGAGTTTGGCTTTTCCTGCATGCATCTGTGTGAATAACATCGTAAGTCCACGAAAATGATTTTCATTTTATCCCTTTGGTTTCTATTCACCAGCTTGTGGTTCTCATTCTGGCCATCCTACGGGACTTGCTAGGCATCCGATTTTTATCCGTAATATACCATTGTTCCATTGTACTCTGGTGTGCGATCCTTGATCCAACAAGTACAAGTATCAGTGGCTTTTCATTTGTTTCAACATGCCCTTCCAAGTCTATCGTGAAAACCAGCTTCCTATCACCAATCTGTATTGTTATGTATTGTGAACATACTTTTTCTCCTTTACCACGTAGGCTGACCTACGCTCCCAACTCAGTGTTCACTCAACTCTGTGCTTCGACCCGGCGAAAGATTGCCTGACTCAAAAGAACTACCATCTACCAGGGAGCCTAGAGAGGCATCAAATAGCTGTGTTGCTTTGAAGTCCTGTATGTGTAAAGCGGATATTTTGGCAATTAATATATTTTATGCGCTCATTCAGTGAAGAGTTATGTCACCGTATCTGTATGCATTATTGGATTTATTTTATTTCAGCTTGTCGTTTAAAGTGAACGGATGTTGTTTGATATCCCTGGTATGGTTGCGCTTGATGTGTATGTTGACAAGGTGCGTACCTGTCTATTACCCACTACATCGTCCATACTGGCTCCAGGAGACAGTTGGTCGTTGCTGGAGGGGACGGGGTGCACGGTTCTTGTGGCCGTGCTAGGCTCGAAGAGTGGTTGCATGCACTAAGTGTGGAGCGGACTCCGGTCCAGCCACCGCCTTGTGTGCGAATGATTCCCAAATACAGCGTGCCTGTGAAGGAGTGTGGGCCGGCTCTGTTGATGAAACGTGGCTCCCATCCACATGCCTCCCGGTCTTATTCCTTCGGGTTTACACTGGATATGTGGTGTGGGGTTGGAGCTGTGGGTGGTGCGGCGCAAAACACCCATGGTCCCTCTGTAGGTGCAGGCGTCCTGTGGCTGGTCACAATCACAGGCAAATCTGAAACAGCATGCCACCGACCATGTGTATTTTAAGTAACACAATTTACCGCCGAAACTTGTCTTATTCACTGACCAATCACTAATCATTAGTCACTTATGGCTAACCCATAAAGATTCGGTAGTAATCGCATGTTTTGCTAAAGTTACTTTGTGTTTAGTTTTGTTTAGCGAGAGATTGGTGACCGAATCCTCGTGCTTATATTTGCCTCTTGCAAAATTCCATTTTACCCCCATAGAGGTAAACACCCCAAAGTTGGGAACTACTGCTCTGGACGCTGATTACCATTGCGGCCCAACACTGTGCGCACCTTCCGGCATCCGACTTTGAGCCGTTTCCTTGGAGGCGTGCCATCATGCCGTGTAATCGCTGAGGTGATTGTGTTGTGATTCGGCTGAAGTGGGGCAGGGTTTTAGTAGGTAGGGTGAGTCAGGCGAAGTGGGGACTGGGAGCGAGGAACGTTAGTGGAAAGAATAAGAAGAAGAAAGATAAAGTGATGCCAGCGGCCGCAGGTCTTCCTTTATCCACTCATATATATGTATGTATATACCAGTGAAATGATATCTTTGGTAATATACCAAAGCATCGTGTTCCTTACTGTTCCTCGTTTTGCAGAAATGAACAATGAAAATTTTTATACAATCTCGATGTACAAAGTGATCATCCCACTCAGTTGGATTGTGACTTGCCCCATCGAAGAATAAAAGGTTTATTTATTCATTTATGTGCTTCATACCCTACTTTGTGCTCGTACTTCCCAATCTTCGAAGCAACATACACCGATCGCTATTTGCAATCTGATTAGAGAAGAAAGCGCTGGCAAGCACTTGTTGTCATGTGTCAAGATATCCAAAACGCAAATCGCCGTCTCCCTCATAATCCGTTCCTGTTAAAGTGTTATACATCCTCAATTAAAGTAACACCCTGCCAAAAGCGCAGGAAAAATACAATCGGTGTAAAAAAAAGTTATCCTGACCAAAGAACCTAATGCAATAGACCAAGGAAAAGCTATAAGCCCTATTTTATATATTCTGGGTTCATGTAAATCAATTATTTCACCACATGAAGCCTGGTAAGCCGTTTTGCTCGTGGTATTAATACCGTCCAACGTCTAATCTGATCTGGCCCTCTTAGAAAATTTGAGTGTCACCTGCAAGTTGTAATTTGCCGCAAAAAGATATTGTTTCCTACGCTATGCCTATGGTGTTCCTTCCGGCCACCTAGCTCTTAATAATACCGGCATTTCCACCTGTGGCATTGTTAGTGACTTTCAAGTGTTTAAAATAAACAACGCTCACGCAAGCCCCTTTCAGCCCGCAGTTATTCAAAGCGAATCTGGCTTGAAAATATTCAAGTTGCAAAGTACAATCACGTTTGGGATACTGCACACTTGCATACGACAGTCTCTGTAGAATAGCTTTTCTTCCACTGACAGGTATTCGCAGTTCGTCTACAAGGAAATTTGCAAACTTGTCCACAAGTATGAACTATCACGAAGGCTGCACTGTCCTAAACTACTTACCCGAATTGAACTTATTTTTGCATTATAGTCTGAGCATCTATTTCAGTTTCCTATCTCAATCTAGGATTTAGTTTAGGGATGATAATTATCCTACTATGCAAAGCAGTGAGCGGACACTCCATATTTCAGTGGTTGATTTCAAACTCCGCTCCAACAACTTTACAGCAAATGCACCGATATGAAATACTCTGTTTGGGGAATTACAAATAGTAGTACCCGACTGAAATTTAAAGACGTGGCCTTAAGGATTACAAGCCTGCTTTGTACTACTGAGATCGCCTGTTCGAGCTTCCGTAGGGGACCGGGCAACCCTCGCAGTATCCTTAGCCCACGCGCGACTGGTGATTATTGCGCAACAGCGAAGCGTCGGTGCTCCATACCAACGTACTGCTAATGTCACTTTATTAACAAGCACTTGACATCCGCTCATGTCTTCTCAATGCTTAATTTTACAACGGCGCATAATGATCCACCTGAAAAAGAACCGCGAGCATGTAGAACGCGGTGTGGGTAATTAATGGTAAGCAACCCATCGTTGACATGAGTTTCTTCACCATTGACTTCCCCCCTAAGATTTACATTCCTGTCTCAAACCTGCATTTTCCGTTTGAGAGCTGACGGAGATTTCATGAGAGCGTGCGCTACGGTAGTGTTGGAAGTTATGGTGCTGTATTTGCTTTACATTATTCTCGTAATGAATGCCTACTGCGAGTTTATTTGAACACAAGCACGTAGGAGGAACGATTTAACTTTCCTTTCCCCATGGCCCCGTTCACTCATCTCAACTCTCACCCAAGTCAATAAACAATGCTGTGCCAGTGGAAATATGCGCTTATCAAAAACCCGAAAAGTTACGATTCCTCCTTCAGTTTTAATAAGAGAGAGAGAAAGCTTGACATGTACTCTACAAAATAATGGCTACACTGGCGAACTGAACTAATGAGTACTTCTGATCTCTCCAGGTCCTACTTCAATTTCGACTTCCAGTGAACTGAAGATGTGCAGTCGCGAAGTATGTATGCCAGTCATGCTGAGCCACTACCTAGCCTCTTTGTCTAGTGCGTCCAACTCGTCTCCGGTCTATACTGTTATGTGTCCCCTTTGTCTAGAGATGTTTTGTTGCCCTGCAACCGTCTCCCTGAATAGATTCATATCCATAGAGAAACCAATAAGATGCCTAAAGTTAGCTACACTTAATTAGCCAAGCTTCTACTATCGTTGGTAATTAATCCCCCACGACATCTTCACCAATGAAGTTACATTATAGGCCACCTTGCCGCAACACACTACAGATGACGTATGGAAATATGTGCTTCCTTCACCCTATGCTGTCAGCTTGTATCATTACCGCACTCTAATTTAAACAGATTCTATTAACTCTTGTTCTTCTTCCCACAATTGTGCATTATCTTCAATCCAGCACTGTTCTGGGACCAAAACGTGAGCATCCGGGTCTCAAGCGTCGAACATTTTGAAGTAACAATGCGTCTACCTCAGAGTTTTTCCAGAACTTTAAATTTCATTCCCTAATCTGCCATTTAGACTAATTGCATGTTGTCTGTAGCTTCTTTCAAGTACGACAGTGAACATGGTTGTTGTGACGACATTCGTTCGAGACTTCAAGAAATACATATATCAAAACTCCTATTAAAAACACACAATCCAAGAACGCTAATACAAAATATGGCTGCAGCCACACCTTCATCCAAGAAGATATCCTGAATCGTTACGGATCTATCGGAGGTGGGGAGCCAGACCAGGTGAAGTGAAGGATGAGGATACTTCTCTTTGAACACTACATCCTAAAATGAAATGAATATTTACTGGTACACCTGCAACGCTGGGCCAGGTCAAGTCGGCTTAAACTATCATACTGTTGTCAAAGCTGCGTAGTAGAATTTGAAAACATTAACGATAACCCATGGTATCATTGGGGACAAGAGGAATTAATGTACGTCAATGATGAGTGCATAACGTTATGTAATCAATTTCCTATAAGGAAATAGCGTGGTCATCTGCGACACTGGATTTCTCTAACATATCCAGCAGTATAATGAAATCACACAAGCTTCCTCTGTCCAGTATTCCGCAACTGCGCTTGATTGTGGTGCTGCGTTGGAGGAGAAGGGTTGCCGGAGTGCAATTAGTTTACTCAAAGGGGACACTATTCACGCACACGCGAGAAACACCGTAGAACACGCAGGTAGATGTTGTTGACACGTAGCACTATATGCTATAGCATGTTTCATCACCGTTAAAACTACTCATGCTGGACAGCTGAACTCGTCTCGGTTTTGAGCCAAAGACTAAACCAGTTGTTTGACTTGACACTGCGCCGGGGTGCATTTTCTGCCTTCACATTTTATATGCCTTTTTCAGCAGTCAGCGTCTCATGGGTTGTAACCGCAGTTCAGATTGCTGTGTGACAACAGGCCGAACAAGCAAAGAATAGGTTTTGGAGTGTGCGGTGTGAAAACATGAGGTATAACGCGATTTCATGGATGATCGCATGAGTTTAGGGGAATCTTTGGTTAAAGCTGCATTTGTTATTGTTCCCAGTTCCTTAATCTCTTTACTATTTCCAAGCTGCTAAGCCCATCAAAAACCCATTTGGGATACATAGTATAACACATGAACACTTGACTATTTTATGCGGCCTGGTTGTACCGATTGATCAGACCACTCAGTTGGACTGTACTTCGCATGGTCGAGGAATACACCGTCCGTTTATTTGTGTATTTAATTAGTTGTAACTACCACCACAGCATTCGAAATGACCGGAGTTCCCCTTAAGGTTGAGAACCAGTCAATATGTGTCACAACGCATTCAGAAAAAAAAGTTCCAACTAACTTAAAAAGCTTTATGCATCTACTGTTTCTCATGGGTGACATGTTTGCGTCGGTGTTGCTGTGACAGTCTGCTATCTCGTTTTATGTCCGCGCAACAGCTCCCATGAGGATGCTTTCATAGTTGCGGACATCCATCAGGGCTGCGAATTTGGTGAGTCCACCGGGGTAGTGCACTTTCAATTTACGGGGCAGTGTGACTGTTTTCACTGTCTACCTGATAGACAGAGGTAATTGGGCCGAACCTGCTGACGGAAACGTAAGATTCCGTGGCAAAATGTCTGATCTTTTCAAGTCTGTAGACCGTTCGGATTGCACATCAGCACAAGAAGCGGCTGAGTACTAGAAGTATTTGTTCACATATGCCGAACTGACCCAATTCAGCTCGTTTTGTCCGTGTCTGTGTAGATGAATAAAGGTGCAAATGTAACTTTGCACGACCATATCAACAACCCTACGTTACCCGGATTGGCAGACATTCCACAGCTTTCGGACACCAACCAATTAGGTCCCTTCGAACCCTTTGGCACAGTCATCAACTCGCTTTGTCACTCTTCGGCAACGGAACCATTTTTATAACCTTTGTCTGCCGCAACTCGGTGACTTGCTGGTAGAGGTTCCGAGTGGTAGTTCAAAAGTCCCAGATTCGTGTCACAGTCCCTACTTAATAAATGCAAACCGGTGGGAAACCGTACGTCTGGTGTACTCTTATGGGCATGTGTGAGATGGAACGTCTATATGCTTTTCTATACGGCTTCAGTGACCAAATTGATGTACATTCACAGGCGCCATGTGGCTGATCGAGATTGCCTGTCGTAATCCATTCAAGTAGCGAGCTCATCAAAAGGATATTTCTAGCAGAGTCGTCTATTCATTCCACGGTTCCACTACACATATACTTAGGTCATTAATTGGAGGGTCAAGTTTGGACTACACGTTGTGTGATTGGATTGCGACACGCAACCTCAATGTAATGGACTGTGATTCACATTGAAATGAACCTTAGTCACTGCGATCACGGGGACCGAATTCAAAGTAAATGGAAAGTGGGTGTTGCCCACCCGAATTGAATTCGGTCCCTGTGATCGCAGTGACTAAGGTTCATTTCAATGTGAATCACAGTCCATTAAATTGAGGTTGCGTGTCGCAATCCAATCACACAACGTGTAATCCAAACTTGACCCTCCAATTAGTCAGTTACCGTTGTGCCAAAAAGCATTGACCACCGTGACCCGGTAGCCAAAGGGGTAGTGGTGTGGGCTACTATTCCAATGGTAGCGGGATCCAGGCCTGTTGTCTCCACCTGATGAGATGAAATTACATCGAAACGTGTCGTGGTTGTGCAGTGTTTTCGGGTGAGCAACACCCAATTTCCATCTACTTAGGTCATTGTTATTTGGACTATGCAAAACAAATGGAAACCTGTACGTTCTATGTGGTGGTTCCGCTAGCATTTATTATCACCCTACAGAAGATCGGATACAAGGTGCAGCTGTGTACATGGAGTTTTCGTATCTCCACTTGTGACTGGGTTAGCCCGTATGGGAAATCGGGTACTCTCACTAGAGAAGAGCAGGTGATCATTATGAAGCGTAACGAGAAATAACAAAACAAGAATGAAATTCGCTGTATCATAAAGGAGTAAGTGCCTCTGTGGATGTCATGTAGCATGTAAACTCATTTATAGTAAAAGTTTTGCGAACGTTAAATTGATGGCAGTGGCCAATGGACCTCATCCAGTGAGAACAATTTGTTTGATGCATCAAAGTAAACGCCTGCTTCGTTGGGATATGCTCCATCGACGTCTTCAGATGGTCACTGCCTTCTGATAGGTGAAAGCGGTGATACTAGGCATGGCTCCGTAGTTGGCACGTATGTGCGGTGTGAGTCAAATGAATTGCTGTTTGGGTTAGTCGAAATAAGCATCGAAACTGAGCTGGAGCGCCTTGCTCTTCGGGACGATATCCTTTCAGGGTCCACCGATTGGTGAGCACAGTCGAAAGGCGGGAGAGCAGCCTCTTTTAATGGCGCAGACGAAAGCATCAGAGGTGCGGGCCCGAGTCCTGTGTGAGCGACAAGCACATCGGTTGAGAAATGAACGCTACGACATCGATGCGATTCTGCATTTGTACTGTCGAACTTATGGATACCGTTTGGAAATCTCGTTTGTCTCATAAGCGCTGGTGCTCTGCTGACTGGTGGCTGAAACGAAGTGGCAAATATTTTTGTTAAACTCCTCATCGTGGGTAATACGTCTTTCTACATTTGGATATAGTGCTCTTATGCATTGCGGAGTACCGACTTAAAGGTATAGATCTTCGCATTGCCGAAATGCTGCGAATGTAAGGACAGCTGCAGTAAACCCACGGTACTAACAAGCTTAGCTACAAACAGACGTTTTGAGTTGTGTAATTCAAAATGACTGGAATTCTGTGTGACTGGATAGCACGCATATCAAAAGGATGGTCATGGTGCTATCGATCCTTAGATGAATTTTTACCCTGATATGCTCGGGATGTACGCGTATCAATCATTTTGTTACGTTAAAAACCCCATACAACCATCAACATAGCCAAGTTTGTCCATCTCTACTGGCAGTCCAGATGTTTCAGCCCTGAAACAAGGCGTGCATCAATTACATATTTGCTGTTGCTAATATTGCCAGTACACTATTTCTCTTGGTTCTATGGTGGGTTCTTGAAGGAAGAATTTTGTTTACATGTCAACTATGTGATGTAGACAAGGCAATGCGTGAAATTGGTTGGTGAGAGCAATCGAATGACGTCACCACGGATGAGCTGCGCTGTTGCACACCAATATCACACCAAGGCGCCTTGTGAAACGGCCATACTCATGGGTATGAACTGAGCAAACTACGCATTCATATCATGCACTCGAATTAAGGACTAGTCAGCCATTCAGATTAGTGTTCGGTTTGTTCCTGTATTAGAAACGACGGTGAGTTTAGAGATTTCTTGATCTATGGAATGCTTTTGATTTAAACTGCTAATTTATCTGTATTGTTAAGCTTTCAAGGCACTCATGGACTAACTTCAGTAGAAGTATTATGGACCGCGTGCAAAATTAAATGCATAATTTAACATTTAACAAATAATACGAAGTTGTTTTCAGCGGAATGCATTCATGAGAAGTTCGGAGTGAGCATGGTTGAATTATGCGAATGTCACTGGCGAACGCAATAATGTATACCCAACTTCTAGCTCAATTCATAGTAGTCTCCGGAATGACATTCAGAGTGAAATTACACGGTAAATGTTAACTTTATTAACGTTTGGTTAACATTCGATAATGCACTGGAACCGATGTGACATTTGAAGTGCCATTCAATTGTTTAACGCGAGTGCGACAACAGACAGAACTTGATCAATGCATTGAAACCCTATCTGAACATTCATCGTATCCCCAATATTCGCCTTCAAAAATTTAACTAGCCGATTACCCAGCACCTATCTGACAGTTGGAATTCAATGACAGTAGTGGACAGGCGCCTGTCGGAACTCACTCGTAGTGCGTTTGTGCTGGTTTGGCACGGTCCAGCAAGCGAGGAACGACGTGAAAGGCCACTTGAAGCCACATTCCATCCTTCGTTTGGGTTTGTATAAAAACTGGATGTTTCAGAAAAACACTAACGGTTCAACCTTTCTTCTTCAGTAAAAGGTGTGTTAAACATAAAAGCTGATGGAGTATGAAAAACACAGTCAAATTACGCGAGTGAGGTTAAAACGTACCAAATATTAAATCATTCCAGCTATAGATGAAGTGAGATGTTGTAAGTATCTTAATCACTTCAAAAAGTCCCCTTATGCAAGCAGCCTACTGTCTTGCTCTGAGGGTAGCGCAGCATTGTGGACAAATTCTGGTCAGTCCATTTGAATTCACCGGTATCCTATTCAGCGTGGAATGAACACAACAGGTACTCTCTTCATAGTTGAGCTGTGCACCAACCACTGTTGCACTACGCCTTTGACGCCACAGTTTGTCTTTTTGATTATTCAACCCTACCTACGAGTTTGTTGAGATATATATAGTAAACCTTTCAAGCGCTACACAAGTCACAGAATAGGAACAGATGACTAATTTGGAAATTTATAATAGCTTACTATAACTTCTCACACATTCTATTTGACTAAAGTAAGATAGAAGGAGTGTGAGAGAATTATTAACTCGAACATTGAATTGGTTTAAATCGCCGTAACAGCTAGATTTCTGCAGGCGAAACAAAGAGGAATTGCAGGTCGTGGTGCATAAATGTAGCCAGTATTAAATGAGCCCAGTAGTGCAAATTGATTCAAGAAGTGCCAGCAAACTTTCCAAGAAATCGATCTGAAGACCATATTTGTTTCCGAAGAAAGGAACACTTTATGAATTGAAATTTCACCCTGATGTTTCTTGCTCGAATTCGAGTTGACAAATTTGGCGAGGACAACCCATGCTAACCAACAGGAAGTCTGCACGTCAAGTACTAGAAAGGAAACAAAAATTATCCCAACGGATTACATGTATGGAATTTCGGTCATTTTGGGCTTACAGTAATCCTGACTTTGGACGTAGTTCTATGATATCAACTTCATTACACTAGTAACTAAACCGAAGGTCATTAATAAATCGTTTTCGTTAACTGACAAACTGTGACAGAGGCAGTTGGTGATACTTCTTGGGTTAATGGGTAGTACACAGTGAATTGATTCAAATTTAGCAGTTAGATAATGATGATGGCGCTGTAAACAACATACAGAAAACGACCTAGTGCTTTGCTAACCAAAATCGAAGTAGCTTTCGTGAACTGGAAAGAACGTAAACTCTTATATTTCCAAACAAACATACGGACCGTCCGTGCAAACAGCCAGTGGATAGGACCCAACCTCCAAGTGTGGACTCGTTGAACTTTATTAGGATGCAGAAAATGCTCTATAAAATAACAATCCTAGTAAAAGTCCGAAAGGGTGTAAGATGGGAAAAGCGGAAAATGTTATTTACTGCTCATGTACGGCACTGAACTGAGGATAGCACCCGACCCGTTGCTACACGTTCCCCAAATGACGCTTATAAACAGCTACAGAACTTAAGCATACGTCCTTCCTTGAACAGGGATATATACCAACGCGCCTTTTTGAAAAATTAGCACTCTGTGCTCACCTAAGAGTGCACAATAAGAACCACATTGTTGTACTGTACACTAGCTCACGTCCAATATAGTTTCTTCCCCTTTCTCTCCTCTGCATCCTCTCTAGGTTGGCTGCTGTCGTTTACAAGCTTTGTGAGAAAACAACTTTTTCCGAACGGTGTGCACTCAGTAGTTTAAAATGAAACCGGTCTTAACTAATTGCTATGGATTCCAAAAGATTTATTATGGCGCACCAATAGGTAACTTCACCAGACAGTCTCGCGCGCGTTGGAACACAGAATATTTCAGTGGATGACTTCCGATGTTAGCCAACGTCACAACAGTGCATGCACTCATGGGGTTAAAAATTTTCGTCCTACCAGCCACACACACATAGATCTAGAGTAGTGTGAAGAATATTTAAAAGTGAATTGATTGTCTTCTTGCATAAGGAAAATATCACCAACCGGTTATTGTGTTTCGCAACGCCGATCATGCGCTCCTTGCAAGTCAGAATACTTAAGCCGCATAACGAATGCTATGGAAAATGGAAACCATGGTACAGTACTGTTCTTGGAAATTCAAAATATCTTTAACAGTGCCGCATAGGAAACTACACAAATTTAAAGGTTATGGGTATTTCTGAGCCAAGGTTCCCTTGTTTGTTCTCATACCTAGTTGGTAGAGAGCAGGTGGTGCACGTCGGAAACCACTTCTCTGAGCCAAAAGCCGTCATTAGTGAGGTAAATGAGCACAGTGCACTTGGACCCCATTTTCCAATCCGTGTAAGCCATGTATTCCAGAGAATATGACATGGTGAAGCTTTTCGGTTCGTTAGTGACATCAGTCTTTTACACACAAAGAAGTAAAGATATCCAGGAGGTCATGCATTTCATTCAGGATGACCTGTCAGCACTAGAATCCTGGTGCCACCTGTGGCAGATATCATTTGCTAAGGACAAATGTAGTCTATCGTTAAAATGTTAAGTATCCTCAGCCAGCTTATTACTGCAGGATAAATGCAACTGGTAATACATGACAGTTTGTGGCTTCGCGTGCTGTACCTCGTTAACATTAATCGTTTTTTAAACATTGTTACTTCCAATTTTCGAAGGCCGTGAAGGCCATCAGACGCCTATATCGAGATTTTTGTCCTAATAATCCCGTATCTGACTCTACAAAGCACATGAAATACTGTTTATTGGTGCAATCGACTCTGCTAAGTAAAACCAGTATGCTTGTAAAAAGGCCCACCGACGCATCTCGAAACTCCATGAGGTTGTTCCTCAAATACGAAATACCAACAATGTTGTGTCAAGCCTGGACTTGACCCGAACCGGTCTCAATAGATGATGATGAAACTTTAGTTTGATTTCCAAATCATGAATCATTATCCGCAGAATGCTGACAACCATATCCATTTGTCTTTGAACCCTGGACACCAGTCATGCAAAGGCAATAAAGGTCACCATTCTGAACGTCACCAAAGAAAGCAGAGATACTTGTCGTGTTCCAAGACATGTGGTGGGTACTCGAAAAACCAACATTTAGAAGCAGACATTTTTATACATCACCGGAACAGCTTTCCAAGAGACGACAGGACACGCTGCATACTTCTTAATTCCAATATTGCGACCAGTAATCATTTGATCGCTCAAAGCGCAGGTAATATATCCGGGACGTCGCAATCCGCGGATAATGCTTTCCAAAGTGTTGTCCATGACAAATGAGGAGTCAAAAACATCCACTTGTATCCAGACTAAATGTGAGTTTGTAGATCACCTTTTGAGCCACAGCTCCATACAGGTTATTTTTCTAAGGCCCAAACAACTGCCATGTGTTTGTGAAAGACACTGGTGCATTGATAGGCTGAAAAACCATCAAAAAGTCGGATTGCTTCGTACCATATACTCAACATATCACGAACTCGTTAAAGCACAATTTTCTCTCTATCCTTACCAGGGAACAGCTTTTCACGTCTTCGAGATGTATACTAGTTATTTTGCCAGTTATTTGTTTATTTAACAGACAAGCCCCAACACTCGGGTAATCTCACTTAGAAGGACTCAAGCCTTCGTCCTTGTACATTACCAACTTAAGTATGTTTTACCCTAGAACCTTTATTCGATTTCGAATTGAACACTTCATAAATTTCGTTGGCTAACCACAAACATTTCTAGAGTGAGGGTGAACTGCGTTTACATGCAGCTAATAATGCGTCACTAGTCAGAGACGGTCTCAGGATATGCATCAGAGTAAACCGGACTGAGTAAACACACGATCTGAAGTCAGGTATGTCTGGTCAACCTCCCAACACACAAAGTATTGGCTTCCAGTCAGTATTATTTCGGTTGCTTATAGGAAAATGTGACAGCAATCATCTTTATAGCGCAAAGAAAAATGGGGTAAGCCAATGCATCAGTGGTGTGTAGATGGACACCACACAATTTGCAATGTCTTAGCACTCGGACACATTGAATTCCAACTTACGTAGCTGCCACACCCTTGACTTCTTGCGATGAAGAAACTGATAAGCACGCTTCACTCTCATCGTCCTTTGCGGATAAGTTGGGATTGTTAAACGTCGTCGGTAGAAATATTCTAGGGAATTCAGCTGGCTTTACAATGCTCTGGATTGAGAGAGGCCATGTCTCAACTGGGCTGAGAGTTTCCGTCGAATCCACCAGAGTACCATTTTTCACTTTTGACATTGTAACCATAGCATCCGCGTCCTGTTTGATGAGACAGCTTACAGTTAGTTATACAGTTACAGCAACGAAAAGATTTTAGTTAAAATTTGACTTACTTTGAACTCTGCGATTTCAACAGATATTGGTCTTTTGTGTGCCAGAAAACATCAGCTGAGAGTTAACATTGATCTTTTTGCGACAGCCAGAGTAAATTTTACTTGTCATGTACGCAGTAATTATTGATGTGACAACATACACTAGATGGTTATAACTTGTACGAAGAGAGAAAGCGTTGGTATCTACATAAAAATTAGCTTACAAACTGTGGGATGGTGTGGCAAACGCATAACTGGGACTGATTCTTGTATAAGACGAAGTTCTCACATTAGATCAGTGTAAAGAAAACGAAGAGATAATTTTGTTTTTAGAGTCTACCAACTAGGTGTATTCTTTGTAATTCACGTGCTAATTTTGCATGTGTGTTACCAGTCGTGTACATCAAATTACCACGATGTTGCTTGAAAGTGTCTACGTTCGTGGTCACATGAGACCCTAGAACACTTCCATGGTGTGGTTCAGCCGCCAACAAGTCTAGTTACCTCATGAAAACATTATCCAAGTCATCGTTACGCGTCGACTTGCATCACCGATAGCGTGATGCTGTACTGAGGCCTACAATTATCGGATCGGGCTCGATACGGTATGGAGGACAGAACCTCCGCTCTGGTTCTCTTGTGACACCACCAATATCCGGAAAAAACAATACCTGATGGATCCAGCATATTTAATTTGCCTAAATAACATACAGTATATAACGTGGTCACACAAAACACCGTTTATCATTTCTTCTACCGGGACATTGCACTGCTTCCTAGCTAGTTTATTCCACCAGTTAACTTCAATTCAATAGTGCAGCTTCTGGTTCGGACGCTTTGTGGATGTCTGGTTAGCGTAAACAGCCGCTGGGAGGCCGTTTCTATGCGATTCACCAGTACAGCCTGGATCACAGTACAATAGCGAAGTTAGAGGTTAGAGCAATGTTTCAATGTGAACGGTAATTTCACTCACAGACCACGCACTGCTATCTCAGGCTCTTCTCAAACGAACCACACAACCATTAAGCCTAGCCACGTCTCCTTCACAGTCGAGGGTAAGTTGAGGAAGCTGATTCCTCTGCACAAATTAATTGGCTTGTTTCAGATGACATACGTTCAGAGTCAGTGAACGTAAATACCTTGAGCTTAGCTAACCCACTGTTGTGTTTTTTTTAACAATGCCAAGACGAGACAGGTTTCAACTATGTGGGTATATAGACTGGTCATCACCATACACAAAGGGTTTCGTATGCTGTACCTACAGGCTACACATATAGTAATCTCCAAGTATTTTGCATGGTCGTGAAGACTATAGTTGCAGAGCATCTATGGGTACCAGAAAAGATGTAACATCCTATTGCGGGAGTAGTACGGCAATGCGTTATGGACAACCTGTTATTTTGTGCAAATAAATGCGAACCAGTCAATGATGAGGAAAGTGTTGGTGCCACCAAGCTTTCTTTCTCGAATGCATTTTAGTGTCCGTCAGCAAAATGGTTTTCTCAAGTTTCGGAGTTTTTGGGACCGGCGATCCTATCTTGGGTTGTATATGTATCTTCCTCTTCCAATGGCGCCTGAATATGTGAGCTTGTTTCATCTTATCTAACCCAATGGAAATCCATTGTTCCTTGACAGTAAGAACAAGATTATTCAAAGAGTTCATAAACAAGTTTGGGACTGTTCGTCTCCAAATTCTCTACTCCATTCTGATAATGTCAAAATATGACGTGATATCAAGGAAGTAGACCAGCACAGGGCACTGCAAAGCAACCTGGACAAGGTTTGATCCGTGGTCCACTTAGGAAGCTATCCAGTTTAATGCGGTCTAACCCAAAGTTAGGCACCTGCGAACAGAGTACATGGGAGTATCGGATATTAGTGCAACTTTTACAGAGCTAAAATGTGGGCAAACAAGGGAATCCTTAAAAGTATGGCACTCCACAAAAGATTCGATCAATCGACACACTAAATTAGGCGCCATCTGCACAAGCTTGGAAGCAAAAACCACCAACTCAGTAGAATGTTCATAAAGGAAGAGCACACAGTGCGAACAACTCAAGCAACTGTTTCAGCAGCGGAGACAACTGGGCCAGGGTCACAAGGTTTAGAGGCTATTTTCAACCGTCATCTAGCCGTCGATCAATCTGAATACGAACTGCCCAGAAGATCGATGACGATGGCAGATAAATAGCGCAAACTTGCGCTCACCCAGTCCATACCTACTGGCGCGTCGCTGGTCCGCTTCACACCAACGCACTGTTGAGGTCACCTGAACTGGTGACGAAACAGTTGAAACAATGGAACAATGGTATATTACGGGTAACAAAGCAAATGCTTAACAAGTATCGTAGGATGACCAAAATGTGATGCACAAAATGGTAAAAGTAAATAGTGCTAAAATGAAACTTACTCTGGTGAACTCACCAGAATGCTCACAGAATGGCAAACATGACACGACCAATCTCGATTATGTCGAATAATGATGATTAGGCAACGTTGGTCACATTATGTCGTCAAACGATGTACACAGGCTATACCTAGTAAAGTAAGTGGGTTAGGGAAACGGCAAGGCATCTTTTAAACACATCTAAATTGAGAGCGGAAACAACCTACGTTGGGGGCGCTTTTCTTGGTTGCCAGGCACAGAGAGTAACAGTCTATCTGTCAATCTTGTCGACGGTACTGCGTGGCCAACTTCAGCTGGTTGTCCCTCAAATTCGTGTTGTGACTGAGTTACATTAGGTAGCAACAAACGTGGTTTTGGTTCCTCAAAATGTGCTGGGCTTTTTATTAGACCGCTGTGCAACCTTAGAATCCTCAGCGTAAGTTGACAATTCGACGTGATTTGTGGCTCTCCGCTATAAAGCCTCGAGCGCTGCAATGCCTGGGTTGTCTATTTCACATGAGGCCGCACGTAGGCATTAAGCAGGTGCCGTCAGACAGACGGATCAACCCGCTCGAGTGCCCTCCGCAGTATACCAATGCCCACTTAGTTTTATTCTGCGCAGCCTAGATCAGCCTGGATTAATAGCCCAAGATCGTGCTACTGGGTGACTACTTTCAGGACATGGTCCCCAAGCTCGAATTTAATATTCGGTTGGTAACGAATGTGGACCATCTTACTCTTAGATGAACGAAAGTGGAGCAGATTGCGGAATGCCCATTCATAAGCCCTGTTTATGTCTCAAAGGAGTGCATCGTGATTTCGTTGGTTGATGACTATCAGCCACAGCATCATCAGTGAAATCAATAAATCTAAGGCCATTAGATACGCGAGCTCATTGATGCACATGAGAAGCAGACTTGGCCCCAGAACTAATCCTTTGCATATCCACCTTCGGCATGTATCGAATCGGACAACGCGCGCTGAACGCTAGTCCGAAGTTTCCGGTTCGGTGGGAAAATCTGGATCCACTCAAGTACAGAATCCTTTATTTCCATAGCTTTTGAGACCGTGAAACAGAATGTGGTAGCAGTAACGTTGCAAAGCTCAGTCAACAGTTCCTCTAAAAGTGAATACTCGGAGCTACCTATTTTCGGTTCTGTAGCACAATAGGGATTTACATGGTATTAGCTGAATTTATCGTGATCACAGATGAGTAAACCTAGAGCCTCGGGTTCTAACCTCACTGGCAGCAGGTAGAATGGGCACTACTGACGATTCTCAAAAGGATGAAATGGCCGTTCAGTGCTCTGCCGGATATGTGAGACGTTTAACCACTACTATTTTAATAAATCAAACTTGCACACCTGTCTTCCAGCGCACTTTTCACGATGATATAAGATATAACGTGGCTTGAGGGTAATAAGTAAAAGGCATGGGTGCATAAGCCACCTACCAGCTGCAAGCAATTTTTGGAAATGTTATCAGATATCATTGTTTTAATCTGCTTGTTTAAAAGGTGTAATTTGTAACAGCCATATTAATCTGACATAGGTGAGAATACTGGTAGCTCAGGAGGCGAAGGTGGATTTCGTGCTGTTCTCCGTCCTGAACGATTAAATCGCAGCCGTTTCGTTGCCAAACAAGGCAAAACCATCAGTGAAGTTTCAAAGCACTGGTTCCCAGAATCTCGTAAGACATTGAGATCCAAGCACTTTGTGATCGAGTTCCGCCTTGAATACCACATCAATGAACTCACGTGTTTGCCGTCTTGTGGCCCTTCCGAGGATGTTGGTGTGCTCCAGGTCAAATTGGCTGTTCTCGATATCCCTTCGCACGGATACCAAGGAGTTCAGATCTTGGCGACGGAAGCCCAGGCTGTGTTCGTGTAGCCCAGTGCCAAGCTTTCTTCCAGTCTGCTCCACATAGTATTTGTCACCGCTCGAGCAGCAGATCTTATGAATTGCACCCGTAGTTTTATTCTTGCTAAGTTTATGCTTTACCTTAGTTTGAAGTGCATCCGCTCGTTCATTGGCTGGCTTGCCGGCTGGGTGCAGAAAAGTTCCAGAAAAGTGTTCGGCGACAGTGTTCCACCACCGTGGGGCAGTGTAGTCTAGAAATTGTGTTCAGTTCATGGAGAGTATTGGCCCCCTTTTGTGATCTACAAAACAAAAGAGGCATGAACTCAACGTTCAGTGAACGAATCCCAATGGCCACGATTCCCTCAATTCATCCCGCTGCCCTGCGAGAAGGTTATTTAGCCAATGGTGGGGTCCCCCAAGTCAACTCCCTACTTCGGCTTGGGCAACCGGGTTGTATCACGCCCTCTCACAAAACCATGCATTGTACTACAACGTGCTCATTAGCTACTGTTTCTGCTTCTCACATTCATGCGACTTCATCACACGCCAATTGTTTGTTTGGTAACAATCCACACTTTCCGTTACCCGATTCATGTGTTCAACAAGCTGGCTGCGATTCCGGTTGCGCCACAGACCAAGGAGTTCAACCTATGGCTATCCTTCGTCACCGATCCTCGTTCCGTCTGGCGTGCTTCAACGTTCGGACACTCATGCAGAATAGACAGCAAGCCGGTCTAGCGCGCACTCTAGGTTCCCTAGACATTGATGCCTGCTGCCTTTCAAAAATCCGACTGCAAGATCCCAGCACTGTGCTTACATTGACATCCCCCACTGACCACGAAGCCAGATATCACCTACGTCTTTCTGGAAATCCAGAAGCAGCCTCAGCGGGTTTGACTGGTGTACGTATAGCACTGTGGAAAGGCCGAGGCGGAACTACTGGACTGGTTCCTGATTAACAGCCGACTATGTGCAGTTCGGCTTCGGGGTTCATGTAGAATCAACAGGCACCGCGAAGAGAGACGCAACTTGTTTGTGATCTCTGTGTACGCTCCAACTGACTGCAGTGGCGACTCGGTCAAGGACGAATTCTACCGAGATCTACATCAGCTCTTGACTAATGCTAAAAAGTCGGATGTCGTTATCCTTGTTAGGGATTTTAATGCACCGGTTGGCCGCCTGTTACCATACGAACGCCACCGTGGTGGTCATCACTCGCTCGATGAGAACCGCTCTGATAACGGAGAGAGACTTCTCACATTGTGCGAAGACAACCGTCTGTTTCGCTCGAGCACTAACGTCAGGCGTACGAAGAAGCGCTCTGCAACTTGGCGTCGCCCTTCGCCAACACAACCGTGGCCTCAAATTGATCACATTGCGATTAGCTTCAGATGACGTGGCAGGGTATTGGACTACAGATCCTTTTGGTCCACCTTCTTTGACTCAGATCGTGCACTGGTCTGCACGAAAATCTGTATGTGCTTTGGAGGATCCAGAAACACGAAGCACCGCAAGATTGCTGTAAACAGATTAACTGATTCCTCTGTCCAGGCGATCTATCAGTCTTCGCTGACATAGGCGCTCAGTTGCAATCCACCGCAAGACGTAGAGAAACACTGGACTTGTATCCATTAAGCGATGACTGTTTCCGGGCAGTCAAGCTGCGGCCTAGTTCGACGCCTCCTAAAGGTTTGGATCTCTGCTCGTTTTCCGGAGCTGTTCGAGCGCCGCAAAGATATTTTGGCGGAATTAGATTGCAACGAGCGGCGCCTTTCTGCCAACCGGCTGCTCAAGCAAAGCCACAGTTAGGATCGCAAAGCCTGGTTGTCTGAGCGTGCTTAAGAGATAGAGACCGCTACCCCCTCTAACAACACTCGTAAGCTTTTTCAACTCATTCAGTCCACTTGCCTCAGGAAGCTTGGTGTCAGTGAGGTAATTTGTGAGGTGGATGAGTCTCTGATCACCAATCAACTTAGGCGTATGGATCGCTGGGTCGAGCACTTTCACTCACAATTCAACAGGTCTTCACCTTCCGCCATTGCATGTAGTACACCTTGTTGTCTACTCTGGCTCGTCCTACTGAATGCACCCAGCGAAACGGAAGTCTGCCTCGAGATGCGACGCTTGAGGCGGTTCAAGACTGCCGACTTAGACGGACTTCCTTCGGAGCTGCTCAGATACGGCGGCGTGGCCATCATTAACCAGCTGAGCTTGCTGTTTGCAAAAATCTGATATGAGGATAAAGTGCCTTCGTCTTGGGGCGAATCAGTTACTGTTCCGATTTTCGAGAAAGGCGCTAGCACTTATGTGTAAATCATCGCGGGATCAGTCTTATTTCTGTTGTCTCCAAGCTATTGGCATCCATTCTGCTCCGTAGACTATCCCCAATACGTGAATTATCCTACCGTGAAGAACAAGGTGGTTTCCGTCCTGGCAGCGGATGCGTGCATCAAATCTTCACCCTTCGCCAACTCCTCGAACATGGACACATTTATCGCATGTCCACCATCGTTGCTTTCCTAGACATACGTGCTGCTTTTGACTCCTTTGATCGAACTGCTTTATGGTGTTGCTTGCTAAGGACGGGGTGCCAGAGAAAAATACCGTCCCCTTACGAGCACTTTACCATCATACCTCCGGCAGAGTGAGTCTATGGCCAGCTTTCCTCGCAATTCGCTCTCAACAACTATGGGCGACAGAACCGAGCTGTGTCCCTATTTCTCTTCAACTTCGCAATCGAAGACGTTCTGTCGAGTCCTCTAGATGGTTTCCAAGATTTTGGCCTCTACCAGGTGAGTGCTCGACCGACTTATACTATACTGATGGTATCGCCTTATTTGGTTACAATCTTCAGGCTCTCCAACTCATTCTGGATCGTTTGGCGGTTGAAGCATATAAGTATGGCATGAGCTTCGCTCCATCGAATTATGAAGTACTGCTCAAGGATTGGCTTACACCTACTCCCGTTCTCACTCTTGAAGGTGCACAATTTGAAGAGCTAGGTGGTTTCGTCTACCTTGGGAGCTATGTTTCTGCGGACGGCACTATTGCAATAAAGTTGCGCTTTACGTGACCAAAGCCCGATCTGCATTTGCCAATCTGAGGTACTTGTGGTGTCGTCGCGACATCTCATTCTCGCTAGAGAGCCGCGTTTACAGCGCATCTGTTTGTTCAGTGTTGTTGCGTCAGAGTAGTCCTGAACGCTTCGTGTGGAAGAAATGCGCCATCTTTCTGCCTTCGATAACGTTTGCTTAAGGAAGATTGTCGTGTTTGGTGGTAACATCGGGTGAACGTAATGGACTTCGAGGTCGCATCTTGGGGACTGCGAGTATTCCCTTCAACAAACTGGTTTTGCTGCGCCAATTGAGATGGCTCGGTCACTTTCTACGAATGGCACCTGAGCGTCTGCCGTGGCCGGCTTTATTCGCTTGTCGAGGAACTGGATGGAGGCGACCGCCTAGTGGTCAGCCTTCAACTTGGTGGCAGCACATGAAATCGTTGTTGTCGTGTCTAGCCGTTGTTGGATCCGTACGTCTTCCAGGATGAGGACACAAACATGAAGATTGCAAATGGGTTAACAGCCTTGAAGACATGGCTTGCAACCAGAAACAGTGGAAGAGTTGTGTACAGAATTTTTATTGATTCACATGTTTAATACTTCAAACATGGAAAATGACAAAAAGAGAACAATTGGCGTGTGAAAACAAAGTAAAAAGTTTTTGCTTTACTTTTTGTCAAAATGTTCTTTTCTTCACGTGGCATAGTAGTTGAAGTGTGTTGCTCACCTTCAACTACTATGCCAGGATGATTACGACACAGTGGCTTCCCCTTAATCGCTAATCTCCATGGTTTTTGTAGGCGCTATGTCTAGTTGCCAGATTGTTGAGATTACATACATTCATCCATTGTTTCGTTGGGAAATTTGACTCTGCAACGTAAGTAAAGCCTCTCTTCCATTTCAGAGCTTCAGCTGATTTAGGGTTATATGGCTGTTCCAATTGTTGAGGTGCGTTGTGTTACCTTTTTTGGTCTCAGGCAACGCAGATTGCTGCCTTTCTGGCTGGAGTTACACTTGATCAGGTTGAAGAGATGGTGTCCCTTCGCCCACCTTGGCTGCAGTGTGTTGCAGTGTGTTTGTGCTCGTTTGAAAAGGGGCTGCGCAAAGCTACCCTTTTTGACTGCCGGAGGTTGGGCACCGTAGTTGAGAATCTGTTCGCTATGCGTTGATTTTCGATGAGCTGTTATTCCCAATGATTCAGCATCGGTCATTTGTAGAAGAACGTCTAAGAATGGTAACTGGCCATTGTTCTCTTTACTTGGCGAATTGGATGACCTGGACTACATCGCCACTTAAGTATAACGAAGCTATCATCTACCTAGTGTGTCCAAATGTTTGATTTCACGGTTGGCACTTCTGCCCGTTCTAACACTTGAATCACTGTCTCGGCTACCAATGCAGAGATCAGCAAGTCCATTAGTGTACCTTTTATCCGCTTATAAATTTGGCCGGTGAAAGTGCAGCGTGTTGTTGGTCAGAATTTTAACAAGGGCATAATTATTCTAGCGTCCATAGTACTGCAAGTATCAGAAGGTGCGCGCTCTTCCAGTAAGAATGCTATTGTTTGTCTCGCCAATTTGATATCCTTTGACGTGAACAACGCCGTTTGCTCAAAAACGGCAATTAGTTTGTGCCTTTCCATGCTCCTGGTTTTATGTTTTGCAATGAAATGTTTTACCAGGTTGTTCGAGTGATCTGATCTCCCAAGCATGTTTTAGCCCTCTTCAGAGCGCGGTTGCAAATGCTGCGGATAATGACACAATGAGGCCAGAGCACTGTGCTTTGGTGCAATTTGAGTAGACCGTAGAACCGCCGTAGCACCGTACCTCGTATTTTCATGATTCTGTGTCCTGATTAAGTGGTTTACCCCCATTGTTCTACTCTATGCAGAGTGCATTGATGTTGCCTTCTGAGACCATCGTAGGTTCTCCATTTATCGCCTGGTATGCGTTGGTCATCAGCATCATCTATACGCGTTGGCTAAAGATAAAAGAATGCCTACGCCATTGTGTCCCCATACAAAAGTAATAACATACATGAAAAAGTAAGATACCAGTCCTTATAAAATAAAAAATAAAACCATAAAACAGGTAATATAATGCTCAGTGTTATAATTTGCATCGAGTGTGAAAGCGTGGTCAGAGGGGGAAAATAGGCAGGAGTGGAGGGACAAAGAAGCACATAAAACAAGCACCAATGCGTTTACCTATTCGCTTTATCAGACAGTGAACTCAACCAAAGGTGTTCATCGTTCTTCGAACCCCAGCGCGACACTTGGGTCACAACAACCAATGACAAGTTCACAGGAGTGAGCTCATTCCTCTTGACCGCTTCATCACTTGGCTTCCTCTCTTCCATCCACACCCTTGGTGAACAAAAAGAGTTGTTGGCGTGCTGGCATGCGCAACATGTGGCTTAGCCATTGGAGCCTGGTGCGTGACACAACGTTGCTGAGTGGTTCACTCGCTCTTGCTGCACCAAATACGCGGCGCCAAACACATTCATTATTCACACAATGCTCCCACCAGACCTGCGCTACGCTGCGAAGGCAGTGACGGTAGGAAGTAACCAGCTTGTTTAGGTTCGTCGGTTTGAGAAACTAGGTTTCGCAACCGGACAGAAGGGTTAAACGGATGGTAGCTGTTGTGTTGCCACTGACGCCTTCATCCCACGACAGAAAGAAGAAGTGCAAAGACGAGCCGGAAAGAGGCTTGTATACATGAAATCACATTTGCTTTTATAGTATTGAAGGCAAAATGAAGGGAAGCTACTAATGTACACTTGCGGCAACCAACAGCAGGAAAACGTCAAATGCAACAGGCGAACAAGCAACCGTGTAATTAAGAAGGAATCGCATATCTCCTTAAAAATAGCATCACGGGACCCCAAGCGTAAGGCGAACGTACGTTTACAGTGACGGGTACTGGGCAATCAGAATAACGAAAGATAGCGTTCAAACCAATGTCACGAAACAAAGGAGCATAAGAAGTGTAGACCCAAAAATGGAAACATAGTACAATAATTATGTGACAACTAAATATTCCTTTAACATAACTAAGTAGAAAAGTGCTGTGGAGAAAAAACAATGGAATGTGTTATTGCACATAGCACTGCTGAAGATGACACGGAGATGAGCGCCTACTAACAAAGACGTATGTGTACCAACCGGGCTTACAAAGTGATGCGCTCAAACAACAGCCAAAAAGTAGCTAATAGGAAGAATAAAGAATGGTTACTAAGCTCGTACACAAAAATGAATGTCAAATTGCCGTTCTTCTAACAGCTCCTTCTTAAAAATGAAGTACCTGGAGGTCACATAGCTCTTCCGACGAGGATCCGCCTGGAGAGGCTACACAAATCTTCTTGTTCGCTTTGGCCTGTTCCGGGCTCCATTTTCTAAGCATTCCATGGGATGAACATTGCCACCTGCAGAGGTACTAGGCTTGCCATTGTCCAGCAAATCGTTGACGTCGAATCCGTTGGCTTTCAGAAGGACCGCACCATGTGTATACCGTGACTTCAATTGATTGGCGTGGCGTCTCCATACCTGTGTACCAACTTGAACACCATACGTCACCTTGTCTCGGCTTTGTATGACTCGTCCTGTTATCCAAGCAATCTGTCGTCCTGGATTAGCAGCCGCAAACACAAAATCGTCCAATTTGAAAACCCTTTTTCATGCCCCATACCGCCTATTCTATTGGCGCTCCGTTACTGAATTGCTTAGTTGTAGTGGCGGACGCTTGAGAGTCAATATATCTAGCGTGGTTCTCAGTCTTCAACCCATAATGGCTTCCGGTGATGATTTCCAATCTGGTGAATTAGGATTCGGAGTAACACGATAGTTCAATAGGAATTGTTTCAATCTTTAGTTCAGGGTTCCCACCACTTTTGACTTCAACAATGATCGTTTCAGATTATCGACAAATCTTTCCGTTTGGTCATTTGACTGCAGATGATACGAGGCCGTCCTCACATGCTCGATCCCTTTATGTGCGCAAAATTCAGCAAATTGACAGAACGTAATCTGTGACCCGTTATCCGACACGATTGGTACTGGTAGTTCGTGCTGACTAAAAACATGTCTCATTGCAAAGGTTGTGTTGTTTGCCGACGTGTTTTGCATTGCGATTACCTCCGGTCACTTACTGTAGGCGTCAGCAATAACGAGGAAATACACTCCTCCAACTGGTCCTGCGAAATCCACGTGTATCCGCGACCAGGACGATTCTGGGTTTGGCCAAGATTCTAATATCGCACGTACCGATATCTTGGAGGCACTGTCGCATCTAGAGCACGATCGGCCAATGTCTGCAATTTGGTTATCCATCATGGATCAAAAGACAGTTGCTCACAAGCGCCTTCATGCGAGCGATTAATGGATGGTCCTTACGCATTTGTCGTAACACGCGTGATCTGAGTATTTCTGGAAAGGCAATGCGATCTGTAAAAAACAGACAGGAATCAACTTCAGACAATGAGTTGCGTCTTGTGAAATACGGAGTCAAAGCTTGTTTCATACACTTCTTTGTCCAACCCCCTTTTATAGGTTAATATATGTCGCAGCAAAGCATCCTGTTCAGTGCCTTGCTGAACCATCGTGACATTCTCCTATCCTCCTGACAGCAGCGTTGTCACCGTGCCATTTATTGTGAGAGTGAAATCGCGTCCGCGCCACGGGTGACGGTGCTTGGCAAAACCGCCTCGAGCTTTCGCTATACGGCTCTTAATCTCACCTGTTCCACAGGCGCAATATAGCATCCTAGATACTAGAATTTCTGTCCGGCTTCAGGATGATCACCACTAAGAGTCGACGCTCAGGTGATCATCTGCCACTCCTGGAGACAGACCTTGCATTTCAAGGGTGCAAATTAAAGCCATGGACGATTGACAGCCAGAGCTAATTTATCCAGTGCTGCCTTGCATGTTTGAGAGCTGTAGCCGAGCATGTCATTACCCACGGCGTACTCCGTGAAGAAGTTGATCCCTTGGGAGTATCTACACATCTTCTAAGTCGTGCCCAGTGAAGGAGGTTGCTATGACATTGTCGATGGCGAAGGTAAAAAGAAAGGGTATCAGTGTGCAATCCTGTCTCACTCTGCTTATTATAATGGATGGCGGGGGCAGTTTGCCCTAAACCTACACTTTTCTCAAACTACGTGAGTACAGCGCTCTTATTTACATAATTACCAGCACGCCCTCCTTGAGCAGGCGGTCCCAAAACGCACGTCGATAAAATGAATCGTAAGCATCTATGATGTTTAAGAACACGACTAAGGTGGGTCGCCAATAGATGTGACGGTGGTCAAACAAGTGGCGAAATCTGATGGTGGTCAATAGGGATCCGACTTGGACGAAACTCGGCTTGCTCCTTGCGAATCATTTGTACACGGGCGCGAGTTGGTCTGTGGGAAAGGACGGGGGGAATCAACTTACAGAAGAAGAGGATTGGACTGAAACGTGATTTCCACGTCCCAAACTAAGCCCCCTTGAAACTTAGAATTTTAACAGAGCGGTTCCAAGTTGTTGGAGCAGTCTAATGCTCACAAAACTTCACTAGTAATCTGTACAACTCATCCAAAAGAGCTAATCTCACCAATTTAAGGAAGGCTGGAGGAAGTCCATCTTCTTTAGCAGCCCTATTCAAATTCACCAGTCTCATCTCATATTTGACTTCTACGCATGTAAGCGGATCCAAGGGGATGGATCAGTGTTAAAGTCGAGCAATGGTTGATTAACGCTTGAAAGATAGCTTCGACGCATTACCTATAACGACCAGGATCGGTTAAAATGACCCCACTACTGCATTAGTTCATTCACACTAATATTTCTGATTTCTTCAATTACACATATTCAAATTAAGGTGTAAAAATATTTTTAACTGCTAAACGTGTGTACTAAATTTTGTCTTTTCCAGCAACTTGGAAATAAATGTTCTTGCTTACTCAGATTTACAGTTGAAACATTGGATAACTCTCCCAAGTTGTCTACACGAGCCATAAACCCGTTCTTTACATACAGAACACTTGTTACTTGACTCGTCGCCTTTACCGTAACTAATCTGGCACTGTTGAAGTTTACATGTCGCTCGACTTTTCGACCTGGCTGAGATTTCCGGCGTAAGTCCAGTTGTCAGGTTTCTTGTTTGATGCTTACGCCTGCACAGTTCTTCCGCAAGACCCATCAGATACGACCGGCGGGATAATTTATTTCTAGGGACACCATTATAAATTAGACAAAAAGGAATGCCTGTCAAATCCAGCACGTTGAAGAACACTTGGATTGGCCACCGTTGAGATGATGACTTGTCATTCTTTCGAGTACATCTAACGTATACCCCGTGGAGTTGTAAAACAATACAGGCACAAGCATCTTTTGCTTAATGTTTTGAACTGAAGAGTGCCTATGCAATGAACTGAAAATAAAATTGATTTTATTCCCTTTGCGCTGGTAAGATGTTACTGTGTGCTTATTGTCATTCTTCATAATGACTGAACTGAACAACTCTCTAGTGCTTTGCTTTAAACTTGCTGGCACTTTCCTACGAATAGGTTCAAGCGAACTTGTCTCTTTCTTGTAGAGTATAGTACCAATGTTTCCGCTGTGAAGTTCTCACACAAAACATTGTAGCCTTTTCCAAAGAAGGGTAACATGAGGCTCTGGAACACCATCTCCCCGCGGCCAACATTCGTCATTTTAAGGTACAGATATCCATTCACAAGATATTTGCCGTGTACTTATGCCAGAATCTAATATATGGTAACCAATGGATCAGGTTTATTGGCCATTTACTTCAAAAATGGACAGCGCATTTCGGTGGGGAAAAATTGCACGTCGACAGCGAGTTTCTGCGCTGGCACAGCACCGTTGAGTTGCAAATAATTGGATTCTAGAGTTCAGATATCAGAGCAGGCATGTCAGTCTGCAGTCTTTCACCTCTGGCAGTTCACATAAAAGAAAGAAGGGCTATCATTCTTTACTTGAATTTGATATTACCAATTGTTTTCCTGAAAACAGACAATCCGTAATTATCACGCCACAGCATATTCAATGGCACGTTCTTCAAGCCCACAAAGCCTCTGATGTAAACTGATCCAATGAAAGCACGCCATTAGTCAAGTCAAGTCACGTCAAGTCAAGATTAGGAGTTTTAAGTTTGACACATGCTATCGAAATGAGAAAAAAAGCAGCTCAAAAGGGACAGAACAAACAGCAAAAAAGGCTCAATAAAAAATAAGCTCACTGATAGTATTTATTGGACAGTTCCTGAATAATAGCGTTTCGGTCAAAAAGAAATCAGAATAAATAGGGAGTGACAGACGAACCATATGCTTTCGTGCGGGCATATATCGCCCTGTGTTTTTGTCTGGTCACCGAGGTAGATTAGAAATTGGAATGTGCAGTGTGAAGTGGGTGGCTGATGTCAGTGTGTATTTTTGTAGTAACTATAGTGCATGAAATTGCGTGCATTGATACGATTGTTTTTGCCAAAGTTGTATTCTGTATACAGCAATAAATCCAGTGTGGTAGAATGCATACAGTAGTGAATTCAACATCAAATTGTATGGCACACAGGATGGTCTCAATCTAACGACGTAAAAGGAAAGTCGCATGACGGTGGTGAATATTTGATGCATGTCGAATGACCATGACAAATCGTGCCTCAATGTAATTCCAAAACGTACATAAGCTCAAACCTTCCCCTTCAATCTGAAATATGGGACATTCCATGACAAGTTCTTGGTAATGGGCTGTTTGCGAAGTGAAAACAGAATCTCATTATATTTGGACGTGTTCAACGTCAAGCAGCGGGAGTTTCACCATTGCGCTAATTCGTTTAAACAACTTTGCAGCTTGGCTGAGGAGGCCGAGGTTTGATGATTCACGCCAAAAATAACTTCGTTCGCATATTTTAACAGTATGCTTTCTTAGGGGACAGGCATAGAGTTACTGTAAGTACAGAACCAGAATAGTGACCAAATATCTTCTTGATGGACACCAGCAGTTGTGCTAAGTGACCAGGAGCTTCTGCCGCCAAACCTAGTGACCTGAGTATGTTTGGCGAAAGAATCCTTTAGCAAGAGCACTAGGAAAGGCTAAATCTTATCATTTTACGGTTAACACAGCTGAAAGCGTTACTGTAGTCGAAGAAGCAGATACGTGTGGATTTTCTATTACTGTCTTGCGACGACAAGATTGATTGCACTAGACGAGCGATCGAATCCCACGTGCATCATGAAATCCTATGCGCCAACTGAAATGGGTTCCAAACAGGATTGGGCTAGCATTTTCAAAAATGATTTTCTCAAATACCTTCAAAGCCTCCGAGGTGGATGCAACAGACCGATACTTATTTTATCTGTACTGGCGTTATGCTGGCAATCCTCCAACCATCCGCGATGTTTCCTTGTTTTAAGCACATTGTGTATAGCTCGGCCAGAGGTAGGGCTAAGGAATCCGCACATTGCTTGAGGATGACAGGAGACAATCTTTTAGGTTCGCATACATTGCCTGAGTGCAGCTGGGTTAGCTTCTTATGCAGTGAATCAGCGTCCAAAGGAGTCAGTGAGTCCGTAGACCACGGAAATATTGCCGCTGATGTGTCAGAGAACGACTCTCTGCTAATGTATATAATGATTTAATTCTGCTACATCCCTAACAGAATTTGTGCTCTGATGACAAATATTTTTGCCTAGAATGATCTACACTTAAACATGAATGAACTGGTACACATCTTTCTTTACACTAGCAGAAAGGGAATTCACTTTTGAAAGCTCTTTCGAGCCTACTTGAGATGGGATGAAGAAAAGCGATCAGAATGGATGAACACGGTTTCTATCGGGCAGCAGAGATCATAGAAAAATTTCAAATAGGTTGTAACTTGGTCATAGTATGTCGATACCTTTGGGTCGGAAAACAAACTTACTTCTGTGGAAGAAAGCATTTCTCTAGGCCGCGCTAGTTTGAAGGGAGGGATCGTCTCCATTTCTATCTAGCTAGCTAGCGGCAATCTCGTGGTTTATCTTACTGCAGATAACTGTTTAACTTGACTATAGAAGGATCTGAGCTGCCAGGTGGTGCCCAACTGTAGACTTAAAATAGCTTTCGATTCTCTACAAGCGAGAAATTTTGGGTTACTTCTAACCTGGCGGGATATTTTACAATAATCGGTGGGTCTAGAGCAGTGAGGAATGCGGTGTTAAATCTGTTGAAATCGTCAGCAAATATGCAGATTGATTGGTCGGTTGTCCCCATTAACAGCATCGGTAAAATCATTCGGCTATATCTTTTGGGACAATTGGGGGGTATATAGATATTGATCAGTAATATTGAACGGTATCATTTCAGATATTCTAGCTTACAGTTTAGGAGAAAGCCGTCGATACCCCTTGGGACAAGTAACAAAGGACGCTTTTCCCTGACAACCACCAAGTAGCGTTAATAAATGTTATGCTACCCCTGCCGCGATTCCGGTACATGGGTGGGACAGCATCCTGAAAACGAATAAAACGGTCAATTGCAACAACGACGTCTTCAACATCTTTATGGAGCCATGACTATTTTAGCATAATGAACATATGTTGTGCATATTCACGACAGTTACTGCTACTTTTAAGGTAATCAGTTTTCCTAGAAGCGAACGGATGTCGGCGATTAGAAAAGTAGGTACACCCATGCTTGTCAAGTGTTGCTTCCTCAAAACAACTATCCACCCCACACGTGGCTTTCTTATTGAATTATTCCGTTTTTCGCAGATTCTTCATATTTCTTCCGATTATGTTTGCGAGTAAGCAGGTACCGATTTCAAAACATCACGGGTATAGGTTATCATGGTAATGATTTCAGAAAAGAACAGTAGATTAGGGAAACAATTAGTATTTAGGTAGCAAGGCTGAAAACGCGTGGGTGAAACATTCCTTAGGAAAAAATACAGAGCACGGTCAAATTTGTAGGTCCCGCGGAAGGATGAGTCATTCCGTGAAAACTTAGGTCCCACTGAGGTCATCGATCAAGTCTCCTGCACATCAGGTGGAACAGAACTGCTCGAGTCAATAGTTTCTACAACATGACCAAGAATTTTGTCATTCAGCTGCCAAACTGTACACGAACGCCCATTATTCTCACAGCGTGTGGGAATTAGGGACCTAACGAAACGAAGCATGTCGAACGCTGAAAAAGCAGTCATTGCCCGAGGTAGGCCAATTTATGTCTGCACTTTAATCCTATCGACTTTCTAGCTGCACTAGAAGCAACGCCAAACTTATCTACATAGCACCCGAAGCACGACAAGAATTCAGACAGGGGATCATCCTGGCTCTAGATTTGAGGTTAAAACCAACCGAGTAAAACTCTCCAACAATCCTCAGAATAGAAATCCCGTAGATATACTGCCGGCCGACAAAGTGACTCTTTTCTCCCAGCTGGATATTTTTGTTGCAGATGCATCGTTGCAATTTTAGGCAACATCGTCTGTACGGCTACAAACATTTGATTCGGACAGCATCGTAAGCCAAGCTAGATTCAAGTAACTACTGAGCGTTTCCTGCTTTTACCATCAGCATTCTTTTAGCTCACGTAAGTCGGCCGAGTTACTACACCTTCGCCCTGTAAATCATATATATATGTATATATGTATATATATAATTCTTTACCGGGTAAAATATCTGCTTGTGCCACAATGTAAGCGAAATAACAGTGGAATGAAAGGGGAAACGAGTTAAAAAAGAAAAGGCTCACAGTAAGTGCGCCACTGCCTACGGTACTTGGTCCCATCCAGTAGCGTTTGCAACTGCATCTGCTCGCCATCCTTGGGTCCCTAACGCATTCGAGTGGAACACGCAACAACAGGCAGCTTCAATGTTTGCGCCCTGCCCCTTGGCTTCCTAGTCGTCGCTTTAAGCACAAGGCTGCGCTCGCATAGAGGGCACATCGTGCTAACCGCTAGGTAGACAGGCGAAACAGGTGCGCAAGCCGGCGAAGCCTCTGCATCGTAATAATGCTGTCAAGCTGTCGGCGGAGTTTGTCAGATTTGAAGACAAGCCGACGAATCTTCTCATTAGTGATCTGACACCCATTGCTGACTTAGGGTGCAGTACGTCGTAGACACTCTCTATTTCCAGATGCTTGTTGCTTGATTTCCGGCCCCAATACCGGACTTCAATGAACTCATGCGCCATACAGTTCCATAGCTCTTCCAAGTATCTCGACGTTCTCTAGGTCGAATTGATAGTTCTCGGCATCCATTTTATTGCTCCTCGAAGGATACGGTACTCCTGATAAACGAGCATGTACTTTACACATGAATACTATCCATGCAAGAGCATGTGATTCGTGTACATAATGATCTGAACCATCGCGGGTACAGCTGCTAGCTAAAATCTAGAAGTATACCTTATTTATTTATGTTTTCATCTAACGAGTCAGACGAACGTTTGTGTATTTAAAACCATCTACGGACCTCTGACAAGGTTGATAGTTTCGTAGTAGAGCACGCTGGAGGCTTCGTTCCAGCAAGGCAGTCAGGACAATTTGCTTTATTAAGTTATACATGGATTTTTATATACCGAAAAATCAGAGGTTATCCTTTATGATAACTAGCTGTCTTGTCAGCAACTCATATATAAAACGTTGTTGCCAGCTGAAGCAGATGTTACACACAGCGTTTTGTTTTCGTTCTTACGGACTAAGCTGCAGTGTCAAAGCTACAATCACCTCCTGGTCACGAAACATTGATTTCTAAAGTTATCGAAAGCAAAGAGCTGGCAATGATTAACGGTTCTGCAAAAACTATATGTTCTGCTATCAATGTCTTTAATGGCAATAAGCGAGCGCACTAACGCAACAAAAAAATCCGTTTCACACGGTCGAAATCGTTGTATTAGTGCTCACTCTCATCTACAGTGTGGCTTGAAATGCCCTATTCTCTGTTTTTGCCAATTTTCGCAGTACCAGCTTTGCCTTCCATCCTATTTTTAGCATGTGGCTATCTGTTCTGATCGAACCTACCACAACTGGATGTACTTTTGCTACCTAGAAAATATTCGTGCTGCAATTCACCTTGTTGTTGAGTACGTTCGGAAGTTTTCCTACTAACTTGGTGACAATTCTCACAAGTTGTTAACGAACACGCAGATATCAAGGTTTTCATTATACAGATGGGCTTACGCACGTGGGCAAGATTCCACATAGCATGGTAGTACAGGATGCAGTTTGCGGTGTGTGCGTAAATTACACATGCTCCCAAAAGTGGGGCATTTATCTAGCACATGGTGACACACTTGACCAGTGCGACAGCTTGACTCGCCAACACAGCATGGCTGTAAAGTTTTGATCCGAGTGTTATCTACTCTACAACCAAAACATCAGCCTTCCTAAAGTGAATTATTCAAATCACTCGCATTTCTCAACAGATCTACAAGTGCGGCGCACTAAAGCGTTTGCGAGCCATGAGCATCTGCAGAACACAGCAACACAGCGCTAGGTCATATCAATCTGAATCACACTGTCGTACGCATCGCCCAGCCAACTGAATTAGCTCATTTCAAAGCGCCTATGTGAGGTCCACTTTCTCTGCGCACGCAATTCTTTGGCTCGACAGCAATCACACTAAGTAGCTAAAATTGAAGGATATCATCCTAGTCTAGCATTTGTTGAGTGTCACTACAGTGTTTAAGTATGCACACGGCCACACTATTTGAGAACAGGTTGTCAACACCCTAAATGAATGAGTACTGATGTACTGCGTTAACATTAAAAGACAAAAATATCATCGTCGCTTCGTCTGTAGGAGCACCATGCAAGCAGAAAATCGATATTACATTGAAAACTAATTTTATAGCTTTACTATGTTGATAGCACGAATCCACTGGACAGAAACGATATTCATCGGGCTAACTTGTCCAACTGGTTTTATCTGATGTTCCCACGCACAAAAAGCATCATGTGGCTGTTTATAGAAGTAAGGAAGGGTGGATCTGTCATTTTGTCTTGATGTAAATCAGCTACATCGCTCTTCGGTGTCGGCAGGAGTGATAGTTCAAGAGCAGTTGTGCAGTCTGATTCAGCTCAAAATCAATACGTCACAATCATTGATACTGGAGTGTCCTTGTTATTAGAGCTCGTACGTACATTAGCTATTTGGTCATAGAAAGTTGTTATCTATTGCTAATGTAAGCACACTATGCCAAGGAGATGATCGGCACGTCAAAGGAACATTGGCTTCATTACAGTGATGTGGAGAAAGCGAGTGGATTTGCGATACTCTGATCGACCTAAATGTGGGATTAGCTATGTGCAGTGTTTGTTTACGGTAGACATTGTGGTACAGGCTAACAGTTTCAGTAAAACTAACCGGGACGTGGATTTCAGCACTGGTTCAGAATAGCCTGTACCACTCAAGCCTTCAAGGAGTAAAAAGACCTAGAGGTAACACGTATGCTTCTCACAGACAGTGCCCGAGATGTTTGGCCCTTCTATATTCCTATGACAATTTCAAATGATCAGAGGATAGTGTTAAATGCATTGTACAACTGGAATGACCATAGTATAAATAATACTGTGTGGTTTTCGAAACTTTAAACTGCACTGCAACTACCAATGTTGGCAGCGGTTTCAATATTTTATGCAAAATTTGGTTGAAATACGAAATAATGTTTAGAAAACCGTACTGATTTGCACAATGTCACCCTACTACGAAGCAGGAATGAGCAATCACCGTAATCTTGTCAACAGCGCAGGACACTAGCTACACCACTAACCTGCGGAGTCAACACCCGAAGTGAAGTTACTCGGAAGCTCAGTGGAATTTTGTAACCGAGTGTTGCAGTCAAGAGCGAATATCTAACATGCCAACAGTCATCGGACTTCCTGGCATTTTGTAGTTGGGTGTGTTAATGATGCAAATGTAGCTCTCAAATACACAAAGCTGATATTAGTTTCATTCAGAAAATCCGGAATGATTCACCTGTATCACTCCAGGGAACCCACAATCACTTGCTTCGATTTGATTGATGCAATAATATCTGTTTATGTTCTCTTTTGGTTGATAGTGTTATGGAATTTGCTAACATTAAATTTCATTGCCCGTATTGTGCCTATTTTTGTCCCTTTTATAATTCAAAAAGTGTCGTTTGGACGTTGCTCCATTGGCTTTCTGTCTGCTGGCCCTGCATGGATTCCATCCAATTGAGTTGCCAGCTGCCTTCATAAACGAACCATGCATTGTTACTGAATGCTACATAGTGTCGTGCTTGTCTGCAAGTGCAGATTAGTACGGAACCGGTCATGAAATGCAAAGTTGGGGTCGCAACACATCCAACATCCATCCGTCTACTTTAGATGCGATCTCAGTAACCAAATTGACATTATTGTTATTTCACAGTGAAACGCTGTCCGGGTTGAGATTACGTGTCGCAATCCATTTACACAACGAGTGCTTCAGATTGAACCCTCCACCCAGTCAGTAACGATGGTGACATGTGTTGCCCACCGCGACTCGGCGGTTTAGTAGTAGGGGTTCCGGCTGACATTTATATAGCACCGGGCTCAAGTCGCAGTTCCACTATCTTTGAAGACGAGTTCGAAACCGGTCGTAGATTGCGATGTTGCGATCCTAAAGCGTCTAATAGGGCTTCATCCATGAATGAGTTGCTCTGCACCACAGTTAGCTTGAAAGTCATAACGATCTTCCGTCAGTATCCGTTGCTTAGAGGCATAAACTGCTGGGATTGAAAGATTATGAGCTTGGTTTCTGGTTGCGACTAGGGATGCACCCGACTGAGGAGTCCCAATACGACGAAACGGCGGTCTGATGTTTTTCTGTATTTCTGAAAAGCCTTCTGACTTGGAAGCTAGTTAGATTAATTCTCACTCTTATTTAAACTTACTTTCTGGAATTTATCTAGGAGAAATTCGAGGAAATCGATGTGGCAACTTAGGTCATAGGCGGAATACCGCAATTAGGAAATCTTATGCGCTAGAATGGACCCTTCGAAAGTAATCCGATGTAGGTGAATTTAACCAGATCGCTTTGCTACCAGTATCTATTCAGAGAATTCAGACTGCTCTTTAGCACTGATATTTCGCTGGTATTCATAGGAGTCTTTCGAAGTTATTGTATCTACCTACAGATCCAGAGTCCGCCATTCACCGTCCGGCTTTGGAAAACTTGTAGCATTATTTCACCTTATTGTAAAAGTACCAACCCGTTTTCCTACACTTACGCTGTCACTGTCCTATCTATGGTGATGCAACCAGTCAGACGACCTTTCCTTTACTTTCTAATTAATCACTAAACATCGAAATGTAACGTTTTGTTGATGACACGAACCGGGTCCATTTGCTTCGCAAAACCATCACTGTTACAATGAAGGTCAATGCCCATTATGCATCTCTGATTTAACCAAAACTATGAGTGTTGTGCTCGTTTGATGTTTTGGCAATATAACCAGCCAGAATACACGTTAAAGTAAGTAAAACGGTTACCTCTGCAATTGTATGCGTAGACACCCCTAAATGAATAAAGTTACCCAGTGGTGTTCGAAGACAAAAACAAAATTGTGTTGTTAACTGATTCACTGAAAAATAATCTTAATAGCCATAACTTTGAGAACCATAAGTCCCTATTCACACTTCATCACCGAATGATTGCGGTCACAGTGCGTCTCTTGACACATGTGTTATTTAAAATCATCCAATAGTTTGCCTAGTACGCTTGCAGGTACTGTAGGTATCTAAGGTCCTACACAACACTAAGTAAGGAGGTCGCAGAAACGGATAGCCATGTATTCAAAAATATGAGATGGCGGCATTGGCGACAGAAACTTTGGTGTTATGCATTCAGTTGATGCTCAAGCAGATCGCACTCTACATGGTAGCCGACTCTGCTAAGTCCACACAAAAATAATGTAGGGTCCATCTGCACAGGATAATAGTTTAGAAGAAGGGAATTGTCCTTAGCACAACTTATCACGGACTGTCTTAAATTTAATAACAGATGCTTTTTGATTTGTGATCGGCAGTGATCCGATCGGATACTGTATGGTTTGCTTCATTCATCCCATATTCCTAGTTCTACTCCGCCTCTAGCAAGGTGGCAGCTTCCCGAATTGCAGAAGATAGACCATTTATTCCACCTACTGGTCCCTGACACTGTTGGTCTGTTTAGATGAGAATACTTCCTGTCCCACTACCAGGTAGTGTGCATGAAGCGGCATCTGTCCGACACTGGCGGACTTCGACCCCAGCTACGAAGATAGTCGAAGGGGATAACAGCAAAGTAGAGGCGTAGAGTAAGCTAAGAAAAGCAAGAATGCCGGTGTAGTAAAAATTGTCCGTTGTTCAGCATTAAACTCTCTCCTCAGTCTAGAAACACCTCGGCCGTTTTTCATAATAATAGCTCAAATATGGAAACCACTGCACTTAGTGCACTTGTTCTACAGTGGGATATACTCTGACACACCGCACACTCAGCAAAAGATTCCATTTTTCCCAAGAACCTTAGCTGTTATAGGCATGAGAGAGATTTAACTGATTTTGTCGCAGTTAGTAACTAAATCCAACAAAGGAAAAGTTGTAGCGATCTCATATTGTAGCGGGAACGACAAGACAGGGGGGTAGACGTTTATTGCACACCGAAAATGGGCACATGAAAGTCTCGCGCGCGCCATCGAATATCGACTAGGTTTCCGTCCCACAACGCAACATAGGTACGGATGTTAGAGACGAGCCAGTCCTTTCGCCTCGGGAGCTCTGACTTGGAAGATCCGCCTTCCTGTTTTCGCCTCGATCTCCGCTTCTCTGCACCCGATTTGGATCGGCCAGGAGTCGTTCGAGAGCTCTCGACTTGCTTGTTCTGGGCTGTGTCAATCGGCTCGGCCTCGGTCCTATGAGCTGCGCTAGTGGCGTATTTGTCTGATTTATTGCGCTGTCCACATATTCCCGCTCCGTAGTTCCGGGCCCAGGCTCGTCGATAGCCGTCTTTCGCGATCCGCTCTCAGCTAGCTCCGAAGAGCTCTCCCGAGGCATTCTTGGAAGCGGCCCCTCTACAATATGGCTGCGTAAAGATTTCCAACACCGTTATTCTCGGAGCATTGCCATTAACGGTAGTTGCGATTACCTCAGACTGGTAGTAGACGCCACCAAACATGCAAACTAACTAACGGCACGGTAAGAAACACTTGCATATGCAGAAATTCCTCTTCAGGCATTGCGTATCAAATCGTTGAGATGAACCAGCTATCTTCCATTTTGCGACCGACGAATCATCATTGAGTTAGTCAAGTTACTCCCCACACTGTTAGGCTTAGAAGCAATATTCCCCGCAATGCTGTGAAAGGTGAATTATTGTCTGAACGTTTTCGCCTGCATCACTATCATTCTAGACACTTAAATTTGTGTACCAAACAGGCTCAAATCTTCTGGAGACAGTCCAAGATGCGTCTCGTCTGCTCAGCTAGAGTCCACTCAGGTTGGCGGTATCCGGTTCCGGATTTGTCTGTCACTGTGGCCAGCCACAGGACGTCTGAGCCTATAGAGGGACCATGGGTGGCTTGCGCTGTACCCCAACAGTTCCACCCACACCCCCATATCCGGTACAAACCCGAAGGAATAAGACCGAGAGATATGTGGATGGGAGCCACATTTCACCAACGGAGCCGGCCCACACTCCTACAACAAGCAGAACAGAACTATTCTGGCTTAATTTGGAAACCGTGCACACCATACGAACACAAGACTGTGACTGGGCCGTAGACTGCTCCACACTGGATGGAACCACTCTTTGAACCTAGTACCGCCACCAGCAGGGTGCGTCCTGTGCCCTCCAGCAACGACCAACTGTCTGCTGGAGCCAGCAATCCAGGTGGAGGGTGATAGACAGGTAGGCATCTTGTCAACATTCACCTCAGGTGCAGCCACACCGGGGAACTCAATCAACATCTGACCGCTGAAATGTAAAAATACCCATCACGCAGGCGAACCGATTACGTCAGCCGTCTTACTGGCCTGAATTAGTGAATCGAATGGGAGCGTGCGCATCGTGCTTCTATTCCGCGTGCAATAATGCCTTCTCCTGCACCTGGGCAATCACCATCTTGATATGCCCACGGCATTCGCGCCGATCAACTTTGCCTTTGAATCGCAAAACCTGAAAGCAACATTAGTTCGTCATAAACCCACTTTGTTCATGTCCTGGCAACTTTATTTACGGTTTGCTCGAGTGCTGCTTCCCTGCAGTAAGTTGACCGTACAAAAGGTGTATGAATATCCTCGTCGAATTCATTCGGTATACATATAGACATGGATTAGTGTCATCTGTGGCTTATAGCAGTTCGAATACAAAAATTCCACCTACGATTGTGCAGATTTCTGCATGAACTGGCACAAACTGAATAGAGACACATTAAAGGTTATGAAAAATGGTACTTAAAAAACGTGCATGCGGCTGGTTGGTAGGTAATGGGTACCAGCCATCTTCGCCAAATGATGTGAAAACGCACGTACGTGAATACGTGCCAAATACGAACTGTCAGTGTTTCCTATAACATTTAGATGTGAACATAAATAACGGCCTCAAAATTTGTGCAGAAATATTTGAACGAATCCAATATAGGGCTGGAAAAGCAACCTCCCACAGTACGGTCACCAAGTAGAATGATAAATAAGCAAGTGGTGTAGTAAAATATTTCGCGTTGAGGTGATGCCTCCCATATCTAATGTTGGGCTTGCGAGGCTGATAGAGGAGAACGCACAGCGTACAAATGCGATGGGGTGTTCACTTCATGCTCTCCGTGTCGCTGACGGGTTCGATCGTCTGGTGCCTGAGATTCGTGCAGATTGTCAAAGAACGCGTTTTGCGCAACCTTAAGCATTCACAGGTGGTAATATCACATATTCGCCGCTTATGTAGTCTGTAGCGCGACAACAACTGCAGTACTGCACCAACTAAGTCCCGCTGCTCCATGTCGAACACGCGGCTTTCAAAAACAGTGTTCGTACTGTTTTGCAAAGGTCCAAGACATAGCATGGCTGTCATCCAAGTACTCAACCGTTTGTCCATACCGCTGTGTACTCTGCTGTGGCTATATGCTATTTGGTAACGATCTGCACCGTAGATTTCGGGTGCAGCCATTCGGTGCTCCTAAAAGCAACAATTGTCGCTATGCGCCGATTCCTTTCCGATGTAACATACTAAGACACTGACGTATCATTACCGGTGGCAGTACCATCTTCTTAGTCTACCCAGAAGATTGGTCGTGTCCAATTAAATTTCTTGTGGGCATCGCTGCATGTTCGTCTTCAATCAGGATAATACCTACGTTTTTCATAAGTGCAGATAAATTCAGTATGGCTCAAGAACTACCGGAAACATAGCTATGCCCACTCTCATCACTAACCTGCGGAGTGGAACATGAACTGTCAACATAATGATTAGCGCAACCAGTTAATTGTCGGGATTGTTCATTTGCCGCGGATTTTTCAGGGCGAGTTCTCTTAGGATGCAGATCCAACGTGGTCACACGAGGGAGAATGGTTGAGCATTGGGTTCCAAATTTCAAACTTTTCACATTTATGATTACTGCAGGCGGCTAAGGGCTGGTAATATTTGATTGACGCGTATCCACCGAACTGGGAACGCACTACATAGTTTGTCACCCTAGCATAGATGCATATCAACTACTCAATTCACTCGACAACTCCGCGCGCCCGTCAACTATGATTGAGAGTTCATGGATGGATTGAACGTCTATCCTATGATGCACCGGCTCTCTAAGCGTGGTGCTAGATAGTACTGTGCAGATAGTCAAGATAGGGTCACGTAGTCTATCAATCGATTTCAAGCAGCAAAATGCATGTAGCAAAAGAAATATTAGATGACACAAAGAAGATGACGGAGATGGAGTAAGCAACTTTTCCAGTTAGCAGGGAACTGGTGCACTTAGATCAACTGTTTTTCATAAGTTCAGCTAAGTGAATGTCCGCGGTGAAGGGACGGAATATATATATATATATATATATATATATATATATATATATATACCGGTCCAGACATAAACATCCAGCCATCGAAAAACCACACACAAAAGCAGAAAAAACTGCACATGTCAAGAAAGCTAAGAATATTTTTACGGTCTTTTGGCTCTATTGTTTGTTTGTGGTTATTTGTACATGTCATTCTGGTTATACCAGCGTGTCAAGAGCATATTCCAAGTGAAATGCGATATTCCACCATTTAACGCAGCAGCCGGAGCGAGATGGAGCACCGAAGGTGGGGGTGATGCTCTAGAATTGCAATTCAATCTTGCCATTATGTTCGCTTTTCCATTTGTTGCTCCTCACACTGACAGTCACGGAAAACTTGCTGAGCACACTTTTGAACCGTAGAATCGTTTCCGTAGCTTCATTACCGCTGTACACGGAAAATGCAAACGTTAACTTCCAAAACACATCTTGTCGTCACTTTGTTGAAGTGTAGATTGCCGGTCTACCGGGCCATAAACTTAAGGCTTTCCTCATGTTGATAATGGAGCGAGTCGCCATACTAAAAACGTTATATGCATGAGACATCTTGATATAATGATCGCCGGGGCGACAGATTGTGCGGTTTTGGACGCACCTAAACTTTGCGTATGCCATTCTGAAAGTAGCCTGCGAAATGGCTCACCAGCGTTACCTCTCTTACGTGGATGTCCTCATCAGACGCAGGGAAAATAAGCGGGCTAAGAGGCTTGGTTATGGAAAGCAACGCGATCCGCCCAGTAAGCACATTTTGTCAGCTTCGCACCAATACAGTACAAGCTAGTCCTTGAGAACAGTTTATTCAACTAAGCCAAGGAAGCACATTAGACCGACTGTCTGGCTGACGGACTGAAGCTTATGGGCACCACGTAATGCTAACTGGTTTCTATTAGTAATTCATAGAATATCATAGCTAAATGAAAGTATCAAGTGTTCAATTGAATGGAAAAGACCAATTGATTGATCAAAAGTCTGTGTAAATGAACATTTGTTCTCGGTAATTTCTCAGCAGCCTTTTACAATTACATGAAAAGCAAAATTTTGTATACAGACCCAACGGGTTGTCAGTCAGCCAAATTGATTCTAGTGCGCTATGGCAAACCGTCTGTCAAGTTCCAGTTGTAGTCATACGCTCGCACAGGTCAACTGCAGTCCGTCCTGGCAAAGCTAAACTAAACGCGTGTTTGAACCTTTTCTGCGTGCACAGCGCTGTCTCATAGAACCGAATGGCGATGGCCTCTGCGGCGTCTAATATCCGCTTACGGAAATACTTTGATCGATTTTCTGGGGCCTGATAGATTACTTTGTACGGATCAGACGACTTGGTGTCGTGACCCGTATCCGCAAGGGGCACAGCGATGGTAGAGTTGGTGGCTTTGGAACTCCATTTCCGAGCCAGGCCGGATGGTGTTCCCTCACTTTTTCGGATAAGCATCTTGTCGTACGACCAACTTAAGCTGCTCCACAGGAACAGATGAAGGAATAAACACATATTGATTTCTTGTGGACAGGCAGCTTATCCTTGAGGTTTAGTCTCCCCATTGGGTTACTGGTGAACCGGATTTGCAGCCTCGCCGCTGGGAAGGTATTCCTCAGTGTGGATGAGATACGACAGGATAGCTTCTCTGATACTATTTCCCCTTTGTAAGGCAGTTGCAGGAAAATAGGTCTTCTTTCCGCAGTCAGGAAAGTAAGCGCCTAACTGTTTCGCCCCAACTTGGCATTAATAACATCCTCGGGGTATCCATTCTCATTAAGCGTCGATCGTATGAACAGCAACTCTTCGAAAAGAGTAACGTTCGAGCAGATGCTTTCGGCCCGGTTCACGAGACTGAGGAAAATGTTTCCCTTAGTCCGAAGCGGCACAAAGCTATGAAAGTGACAGCTGGACGAGAAAGATGATAGCCAACACGCGCCTGTTTGCCACAAATCGTGCTTGGGAACGACCCTGCGACCGTGTTGTCCGGGCCCAACCGAAAGCTGGTGAAATCGCTCATCAGACAGCAGGCGTGTTGCCAAGGCCTGACCGGAAGCTGATGAAATCGCGCGTTAGACACCGCGTGCGTTGCCATGCACCGGGTAGGCGGATGAAGACTGGAGTGCCCGAGCAAGTCGGTGAACTGGACAGACGGAGTGGACAAGCATGTGTGGAGCGTGGGCTTACAGCCAAATCCGTCTGGTGATGTTTGCAGAGTTGGTGAGACCGACATATAAATATGAGATGGCTTGCCGAACAACCTCCTCGTGGTGCCAGCTGGGTGATTCGGGATTTTCCCTTTCCAGCAAATGGTTCGGCGGCAGTGTTCCAGGACGTGGTGGGTTTTCGCCTGGCAAAGCCACATATGTCCATTTAACAATACTGTGACGTGGCGGACGTGACTCGCCACTAAATAAAGTCACTGTCCCTTGCTTCATCCTGGCTAAGCATTGTATTCCAGCAAATTTATGCCGTAATTCTGGGAAGCACTGGGCCCCTGTTTGACAAAGGAACAAACGAAAGGCGTATGAACTGAGCAATCAGTCACCGGCTCCCAATGGGCGCGATTCGCTGAATTCGCTCCGCTGCGTTGCGAGCAAGCTATTCAGCCAAAGGCTCGGAGTGGTGTCCCCTAAGTCAACACCCTACTTTGGATTGGACAACCGGTTAGTATCTCGCCCTCTGACGTAACCATGGATTTTGATGTGTTGTGTTTTCTTTTACTATTTCTGTACCTGGTTTTGAGTTCCATGTTTTCCGATGGCTCAATGTCTATTCGTGGACTGTTGCAAAATAATAATAATAATAATATGAGCGTCCGCTGTCCTAAGACCATTCTGTTCTGCCGAGTCTCCTTCTGTCTTCATTCCTGTCGGGTTTGTCAAGGCCTCAAACAGAGTAGGCGTACGGTCACAGATTAACCAACTGGCGTGAATCAACCGGTCGATTGTGGGCACAGCGTTATAACAGAAAGTTTGTATACAGTCCACTTTAAGTACACTTTCCGTAAACGCGACGTTGTACTGCACCACTATCAAGTCTTTTTAGAGCTTCATCTAGAAAATGAAAAGTGCCGCATTCTTCTACCTCCCAGGTGAATTGTATACCTTTTGAGCCTGGTTAGATATGCTGGTGAGCTTCTCGATGTTACCAGATGCGTCTAGTAGGACGAAGATATCATCTACGTAACGGTGGTATAACGTAAGTCTGCTGATGACCGCTTTCAATTTACCCTGTTCTAACCTACCCAAGTAAACATCAGCGAGGAGTGGTTCTAGCGAGAAACCCATTGAAACTCTATCGCGCTGCCGTTATATATCCCCGTTGAATGGGAACTAAATATTAAATGCACACCTTAGCAGTAATTCTTTCAGCGCCAGAGTTGGTATGCTAATATTAGGATGGTTCTCGTCAACAAAGTTGCAAATGAACGTAATCGTCTCAACCAAATGCCCATTCGTGAACAGTGATGTGACGTCGAGAGAGCACATAGCTTGGTTCGTGAAGTTTACATCAAGCAAGTCATCCACAAACGCTAAAGTATCCTTTAAGGTACGTACAGCGACTCGTCTACTCACAGACTCCAGCAGTTCCACCAACCAACGAGCAATCGAGTGGTATGGGGAGATTCTCATGTCCAAAACCGGGCGAAGAGGACAGTTAGTCCTGAGGGCTTTGTAAGGGCCGTAAAGCCTTGGAATAACCTTGCTCACTGGGCGTAGATTTTCATAGAAATAATCACTGATACAACCACCGTTCTTAGGCTTTTGGAGACAGATGCACAGGGGATTTTCGACCTTCTTTGTTTTGTCTCGTTTACCAGTCATTTTCAAGAATTTCATATTATCGGCCAATATTTCACCCATCTTGTTGCGGTAGTCTGCTCTGTGTATGATAACAATGCCGGCGCCTGTCTGGACGTGTAAGCAGAATTTGATCGTTGCTAACAGTCGCTGCAGTGCTTTCATGTGCTCATGTTTCACTGGGGTTTATGCGATACTTGTGCACGCGTTGAGTCTAGCTTGGCCAGGACGGACTGCAGTTGATTTGTGCGAGCGTACGACTACAACTGGAACCTGACCGACGGTTTGTTATACCGCACGAGAATCAATTTTTCTGACTGACGAACCGCTGGGTCTGTATACAAAATTTTGATTTTCATGTAATTGCAAAAGCCTGATGAGGAATTACCGAAAACATATGTTCGTTTACACAGACTTTTGATCAATCAAGTGTTAGTTAAATCTAAACGGAATCAGGAGCATGGCCTACAGTGGTTAAGAATAGTGTTTTCATAAAGCTCGCGCTAGAGACCACCAGGCGTCTGAATTCCGCCTTGCAGATCACTCTATGTCATCAGTGTCAATATCATTCATAGAACCCAAATTACTCACCACTTCGGTTGGTGGAGCCTCAGCCTGTTAGGGACAACTGGCAGAGTGTATGCTATGTAGCATGTAACATGGGAGGTTGGAGAATTCATGTGTCGCTGAGGCTTGTGGTGGCTAGATCTTGCCAGATGGTCTACCCGCTGCTCCCATTGTCGTGCCGTGAACTCGCCCAGCATGAGATGCAAAGACCACTTGATCAGCTGCGAGATAGCAACTGCGGCAGTTCCGACGGGGTACCGCCGGAATTATTGAAACACGGCGGACCGGCGTTGTTAAGTGCGCCGCAACACTTAGTGTAATGCGTGTAGTCTGAAGGGGATATGCCAGCTGACCTGAAGGATGCACCGTACAAGGGAAAATGAAACAAGCAGTGTGACACGAAGTATCGTCATATCACCTTGATAAAGTGCGTTGCGAAGATGACGGCACGGATCCTGCTCAACCGCCTCGTCCCCAGATGGCTGAGCCCAACTTGGTACAGAAGCAACGTGGATGCTGTTTGGGCCGCAGCAACATCTTATGGTGTTCGCAGCTAGTTAGTTGCAAGGGAAGAGCAGATGGTGACACCAGCCGTTGTACTCATTATCCTCATCCAATGCAGTACATCAGCCACTTGAATTAATGCTTCGCTGCCGCACAACCATGGTGAACTACGGAAGGAAGAATAATAAAAAGGAGAGGAGGGGGACTTAGGGTAAAACTCCCATATCCTAAGCAAACGCTCGGGGTCAAGACGCCTTGTCAACAACATACCGTCACAAACAACCGGCTATCGTGCAACAATAACGCAGCAACGGCAAGACAGCTTCCCTGCAGCTCTCACTGCCATGTGTGGTAATTAGACATTACCACGTAAATAACATAGCACCAAACACATTTTAAACAAGCAGTCCGACTAAGAGACGGCAGCAGACACGCCACTGGTGTCAACTGCGAGCTAAGTCCTCTAAAGTCTGGAGCCAAGCGCAAGGCAGGTCACATGGACTCGAGCTGGGAAGGCGAGACGGACTGACGGTACCCAGTTTGGTCGTAAGTGACTTAATTTCCCGCGGACTAGTCAACTGTTGTCCGCCTCGAGCTTTGCGCCACCTTAAATCAGGCAGACAAAACAAGACCCTCCTCGGTAAGCGATGACCGGGCATACGTACTACGTGCCCAAGTTAACGCAACTTATTCAGTGCTATCAGTTATTCTAAGGAACTAGTCTGGTTATCAGTGCTTAGTACTTGCTTCCACATCTCATCGTTGGGGACACGCTGGTACCATCCGAAATCCCCAATGTTTCGCACACCACGATCACCAAAGACTTAAAGGCCATTATACTTGGTGTTTGTTCACTACACCAAGGCATTTGAGGCACTGTGAGACACTGTGGCTGATTATGGGTAAGGTTGGTTTTACGAGTAAGCTTGTTTCACTGAGCGTCTACACAGTGGTATGCGGGCGAGGGTGCAGCTGAGTGGACAAACCTCGGATGATTTTGCTGTTGTCTCTAGTGTGAAGCAAGGATGCTTTGACCATGTCTCCTATAATATTGACCTGCACGCAATGATGTTCTGTGCTTTTCATTTGGCTTGTGTTTACGGTCTTTGCGTGTAGCACCGTATTGATGGTGGTTTGCTGAACATCCGTCGTTTTGGTGCGAGACAACTATCCGTATGTTGCTTTTCGCTGACAACAGTGCGTTGTCTGCACACAGTGTAGATGAGTTGCAGAATATGACTTCGGTTCTCATTTCGACAGCGACCAAATTCGAGCTCACTACTAGCACAAGCAAGACTGTTGGTCCTTTACAGCATCCACCAAGATTGGAGTCCGTGGACCTGCCCCATATCCAGGTTGCCGATGACATGTTAAAGACAACACCGAAAGTTCGCTACCTTGGGAGCGTAATATCACCGGAACTGCACATGACGAGTGATCTGCGCATCCGGGTATCGAAGACGGCGACTGCGTTTGCAAAATCACAAGCGCATGTGGAACAACCAGCACCTTACTGTTTTAACGAAGGTGATGGTATCCGAGTCCATGGTTTGTCCGTTCTTCTATACGACATGGAAACGTGGACAATGTAGTGGATGGACGTCAGATTACTAGATCGGTTTCATCAACAGTCTGCGAAGGATTCTAAACATCGGTGGATGCGACAGTGTTGTAGACATGGAAGTGTTGCGCCGCAGTGGCGTAGATGCAGTGGACTGTTTACTTCAGTTGAACAATGATATATTACAGGGAAAAAAAGCGATTGCCTTACAAGTCCCGTAGGATGATTGAAGTGAAAGCAAACATTAGCGTAAATCATCAATTTAAACGTCTGGCCATTCAGATGCCCTTCTTCATATAAAGATTTTAGAACGCTTATTGAATTGTTTCTGTTGAGTAATATGAGAAAGTAATATGGGGAAGGTATGTCTTAAACAAAAGAAACGATAACACTTACCCGTACACCGTTTACTTAGACTGATGTAATTAATGAATGCAGTTGTAGTATATCCGAACAATATTCCACAGCAGCAGCGCGTAAGTAGTAAAGCACAAAAGCCGAGAATGAGCACCGTTTGTTTACGTTTGGTTGACGTAGACATCACTGATTATATAGCGTAATGTACGCGGATAAGCGAATCATCCACACGTCTTTTGAATACCGTTAGCGTGAGGGAAGAAACAAAGTATGTGGGAAGAGCGTTCGTGTTGGCACACACGAATGGAAAAGAAATGCCTGCGGCATTCCAACCGGCTGTATTGTGTGGCCAGCTTTAGCTGGTGTCCTGTGAGTGTTGTATTGCGATTCAGCTTTAGTAGGTGACGACAAGAATGGTTCGGATTCCTCAGGATCATATAACTCATCATCAAGTCGATATTGTCCACTGTAGACCCCGAGGGTTTTCAGCCTCAATCGGTAAGGGAGACGAAACAGGCCCTTTACCTTCTTGGTCGCCTTTCATTGTGGCAGTTCAAGAGCGGTAAGGTCTTGCTTTTGACATAGCTGCCAGGCCTGGATGGCGTACTCCGAATGATGCCGAATGTAGGCGTTGAGCATCTGTGAAAAAAGGAAGGGATCAAAGCGCCCGAATGCCCTCCGCAGAAGGCCAAGGTGTTGGTTAGCTTTTTTGGAGACTTTCTCGGCCTGACAGGAACAGCCCAGATCTTCCTGTAGTATCACGCCTAGATCGGATTCCGCTGAAGTGCGCTGCAATATTTGAACACCCAATCTGTATTCGCAAGTGGCTTTATGGCGTATGCTCAACACCTTGCACTTTGTAGCGTTGAACTGAAGCAGGTTCTGAGTCGACCATTCGTAGACCCTGTCAACCTCATCATGAAGTGCTGCATTGTTGCTGGTTGTTCTAATGGCTCGCCATATCTTGAGATCATCAGCGAAGAGTAAGGAGTCGGAGGTGATTACTGTCACGAGATCGTTTATGTAAATCAGGAATAGTCCTGGACCAACTACTGAGCTCTGGGGCACTCCGCACTTAATATCGATTGGGTCAGAGATGACGCCGCGAACTCTTACGTTCAGATGTGGTTGAAGCAAGAAGTTATCTATCCAACGGAGGATTGGATCATCAATTCCACAACACTGCAGCTTGTGAAGGAGGATACGGTGGTTCAGACGGTCAAAAGCCTTTGAGAAGTCCAGATATACTGCGTCAACACCTACACCGCTGTCGACGGTCTCAGTCCAACTGGATCTAGCAAGTAGCAAGTTTAAAGTGCAAGATCGGTTCCTGCGAAATCCTTGTTGTTCTTGTGCTATGATATTGCGTTCTTCCAAGAAGTCATCAGCGCTTCGGCAACAATCGCTTCCATGATTTTGTAGAGCACCGGAAGTAGTGTTATCGGGCGATAGTTGGCCGGAAATGTACGAATTCCCCTTTTATGGATGGGAGTGACGATGCCCTGCTTCCACATTGTTGGCACCCGCATCTCCTCGAGGCATCGTTGGAAGAACTTGCAGAGTAGGTCATCCAGGTTTACTGCAGCCAATTTCAACGTCTTTGGACGAATGTTATCAAGCCGGGAGAAGTATGCCCGCGCAGGGCAACTAGCCTTTTCATAACATCCGCAGTCGTAAACGTGATGTGGCTAAGTCCTGGTGGTGGTACAACGATCGGGAACAGTGTATGCGGCGATGTCGTGCTCTGGAAGTTCGGGGCGAATTGTTGACATAGGGCGTTGGCTGCCTCGGTTGTGGTATGTGCGAGTCCACGTAACGTGTGTAAAGCAGGAATTCCTCGCTACACTTTGCAAAGCTTGTTAACGTGTCTGTACAGAAGTTTGGGGTTAGAAAGGAATTTCTCAGGTACATTCTGTTGGTGCTGTATTTTATCTTCGCGTACCAGGTTTACGCAGTGATTCCTTTGGATAGTGTAGGCTTCCCATGTTTCGGTACTCCATGACCCCTTGTCTCTTTGCCAGAGTAAATTCCACGTAACGATAATAATAAGAATAATAAGAATAATGTGTCAGCTGTACGCCCTAACGGCGCTTCGCTGCCGCGCGACCACCATCAGTCGCGTGCGGGCTGAGTATACCGCGAGGACGCCCACCCCTACGCGGATTCGAACCGGTGATCTTATGGTTGCAAACCAAACGTACAGACCACTCGGCCACCGGCCATTAAGTAACCAGTAGCCTCTGGTAGCAAACCTGCTGCATTTGGTCGAATTTCGGTTGGTAGCACGTTCCGGAAGTTACCCCAGTTCTCTAGAACTGTCTGTAAAGTTAGCTCAGACGGCAAGACCAACTTCAGCAACCTAGGACCACACCCTTTGTAATTTAGTGACACAGAATCTTGGTCAGGGTGGTAGCAATGACGTTTTCTAAAGATAGCGCCTCACGAATGTATCGCCACTGCTCCAGGTCATGTGCCTGAGCTTCTTCTGGAGATGAAGCTTGGCACTCGGGGACGCCATGAATAATGATGGTTCTCAGCGCGTGTTTTCTACTTCCCTGTTGATTGTTCAAATCCTTTGAACGTTCTTTCCAAGAAATATCCGGTAAGGTACATACTTCGTTCGATGCTCTGTGGTGTTGATTCGCAGTGAGCAGAATGGATTCCGTTTCATCCGCGTAGTATAGTGTTACACGAAGTAATCGAGGCTCACCATAGTGTAAGGAGTTTGGGTGTCGTGCGATGCGTCTCAGCATAGTGGGTTCAGTAAGCATGCTGATGGCATTACAGATGGAATCCCACTGACTAGGACCGTCTATCAATTTACACCTTATTGTGTTGCGGAACCTGAGGTGGCTGAGGCATATCAGCCGAATGAATTCGACAAGAATACCCAAAAAGGTGTGCATGAACAACTTATACAATAGAAGCGGCACGCGTTCATACTGAAGTTACGTTGCCAAGACATGAACAAGGTGAGTTTATCACGAAATAATGTTGATTTCAGTTGTTGGGAAGTGATGGCAATGAATTGGCACGGATGGCATGAGCTGATCAAGTGGGAGGTGATCCATGTACAGGAGAAAGCACTGTTACATGCGGAGGAGAATCACCTTGTACGGAAGCGACAGGCGACAGGCGACGATGGGTTCTGCCTCATCGACATCCAACACATGGTACTGTAGCGCGTGTGATCGAGAGTGCCTGAACCAAGCGAGCTTGGTAAGCCACCAGCGTGGCCACGTTGTGCCAGTGTCCGAAATGCGCCGAGCAAACTGGTTGTCTTAGCACAATCAGCGCAGCGAATGGTAAGCATGCTGCGTCTGCTTCCATTCGATTTGCTAACCCAGGTCAATTCTGCTCTCGATGCGAATGTGGAAAACGTGCCTACATGTCCAAAGCCCTCCACCACGTCTTTATTTGTTCCAAGAAACCGCAGCACATTGCTGGGGACACGAAATCACCGTCCTAGTGACGGTGCTACGTACAACGTGTGGTTCCTTCCAGTGTTGGATGAAATCACGAACCGTACAGCAAAAGCTGGAGGTGCTTTTGTTAGCCTTCGCTACCTATGGCACCGGCGCGACATCACTCTCGTTCTGAAGGGTAGAGGGTACAATGCAGCGGTACGTTCGACCCTACTGTACGGTTGCGAAACCTGACCCCTTAGATCAGCGGACGTAAAGAGGCTAGTTATGTTCCACCACTGGTGTTTTCGCAATTTGGCTCACATCTAGGGGGAACACTGCGTGAGCAACGAGCGTGTTCGACACCTTGTTTACGGCACAGGAAAAGCAATTGAACCGCTTAGCACCGTTATTCCATGCACCAGGTTCCGATGGCCGGCCACCTGTTACGCATGCCAGCACACTGACCCCGCGACGTGCGTTGTTTGCGCGCCGGGGGTGTGGATGGAAGAAGAAGATAGGTGGCCAAGCGATGACTTGGTCGACAGGAATGAAGGCCCTCACTTCGGAGTTGGCCTCGGTTGGCGCATCATGTCTCACTGGTTGGGATCCGAAAGACGGTGAACGCGTCTGGCTAGATACACTTGCTGACATGGCTAGGAGTCGACCTCAGTGGCGTTCGTGCTATGACTTTCTTTGTTCCGCCCCATCCCTCTTATCCTCCCCCTCCAACCAACCTCTCATTTCGTAGCATAATATAATTTTACATCATAATTTTTCTGGTTGCTTTTTAGCCGGCTGGTAGGTTTCCGGAACGATGCCCATCCGTTGCTGGTAGCTCAGCTGGCATGCAACTGTTGTAATGATCTACTTTTTTATGTACTGCGGCACGGTAGCTGAGGTGTTTTACACAACTAGCTAACCTGTATAATGATGAGGATGCTGTTGGACGGACTGTGGCCCAGCCACGGCCTTGTGTACTTTTGGTACGCATGATTCTCAAATGAGCTAGACCGGAATGTTACTGCTGTGCATGTTGTAGGAATGTGTTACGGCTCCGTTGATGAAACTTGGCCCTAATCTACATGCCTCCCTGGTCTTATTCCTTCGGGTGTCGCTGGATATGGGGTGCATGAATTGGAGCTGTGGCTTGTGCAGCACAAGCTGCCCGTGGTCCCTCTGTACGCGCAGACGTCCTATGGTTGTCCCCGTGGAGGGCACAGTGACAAGCAAATCGGGAACTGGATGCCGCCAACCATGTAACTTGGTAAACACATACATTGACAGAAGTGATAAACACTGAACTCCTGTTGAAGGAACGTGTGTCGCAGTAAGCTAACGAGAAACTGCACAGCACGCAAAGTTTGCCTAAGCGCCACATCTACGTATGATACCAGTCTTTTCAATTGGGGCCCTTATGTAACTCAGGTGACCGGGCTGAGATCAACACAACGTTCAAAATCCTGATACTGCAGGCTTATTGCCTTTCTTGGTTTACCGACGCTGTTACAGTAAGCCCGACTAGTGTACGAGAGTAAATATATTGTGATTATTAGGTCACCTTAGATACAAGCGTAAACACAGTGTTTTATCCACTTTTCACCTTGCATACCACTTTCTTCATATACAAATGAGTTTTTAGGTTTGGCTTCACCTCGGGAACGAAGACGAGTTATTGTCCACGCGTTTGAGTAAACCTACAAAATATATACGCTGGCTAAGATCTCTTTGGTTGTTGTGCTTCCAGGCTTCTGAATTGCAGTAAGTGTTTTAATCATACTGGGACATTTGGCACTTAGATTGTCACTACCGAATATCTGACTAACTTACGAAATTCCTGCTTTGAACCGTAAGTGCACGCACATATTCGGCGGCACAAGTGAATCTCTCGGACAACTGTAGCACATGCTGCAGTTTCTCTTCCTGTGGTCAGTGTCTTTCCACTGGTTTTTGTGTATCCTGTCGAGAAACGCTGTTTCCGGTATAGTCATGCCTAATTGCTAAGTCTCGTCAGTATATTTTCTAGCTTCAGCTGGTCAGTCCCCCATAAGTCATTAAGTGAGATTTCGCGTTTACTTAACGAAAAGCACCCGTACGATAATTACAGATGAATGCTGGCTGTACATTTAATGAGATTCTCACTACTTAAAAAAACAATATCAGTGGGTACTGCTTTTCTCGGAAAACGTAATGCTGGGGAAGTTAGAATAAAAACGGCCTGAGAATCAATTCATAAATATGTAAATATTCCTGGTTTGCTGGCTTGCAGAACAACCTCCTCGTGGTGCCAGCTGGGTGATTCGGGATTTTCTCTTTCCAACAAATGGTTCGGCGGCAGTGTTCCAGGACGTGGTGGGTTTTCGCCTGGCAAGCGTTCTCCTTATTAAAAGCCACATATGTCCATTTAACAATACTGTGACGTGTCGGACGTGACTCGCCACTAAATAAAGTCACTGTCCCTTGCTTCATCCTGGTTAAGCATTGTATTCCAGCAAATTTATGCCGTAATTCTGGGAAGCACTGGGCCCCTGTTTGACAAAGGAACAAACGAAAGGCGTATGAACTGAGCAATCAGTCACCGGCTCCCAATGGGTGCGATTCGCTGAATTCGCTCCGCTGCGTTGCGAGCAGGCTATTCAGCCAAAGGCTCGGAGTGGTGTCCCCTAAGTCAACACCCTACTTTGGATTGGACAACCGGGTAGTATCTCGCTCTCTGACGAAAACATGGATTTTGATGGTTGTGTTATGTTTTCTTTTGCTACTTCTTTACCTTCTTTTGAATCCCATGCTTTCTGATGGATTTATGTCTATTCGTAGACTGTTGCTTATATATATATATATATATATATATATATATATATGCCTGTCCTGTGCATTAGGTATGTGTAACACAAACTGTCAATTAATGAAAGTCAAATGAGCTGCTGTATTGACAGTTGGTCGAAATAAAATGTGCGCATTTGTTAGTAACCCGGCACCGAAGTCGACACGTGTAGTAGTTCTGCTGTTGTTATGACTGATTCAGTAGTTCTTCACTTGGAATATGTGTCTGAAGTGCCAGTCAATCACGCTACTTTGCCAGTGTGTCTGTCGGAATTACCGTTTGGTCCATGTCGGGTGCATTTATGTTACACAGCTCCCCTAGTTGAGTTATGATAGGCCAGTGCTTTACGCATGCTACTGCGGTAGGTGTTTTGTCTTCAAATTCGTCTAGTGCTTGTTAACAAAAAGTTGTCTGGGCAAAATTGAATGATAGCAAAGGCATTTGTTCCATGTAGTCACGCTTCGGTACTACGCTCTCAATTAGCTACCCGGGAGTAGGACCTCTAGTGATATTCCAATGATTGATGTTATAGCGGGCATTAATATATTATTACAAGTAATCAATCTGATCTATTGAAGGTAATGGGGAAAGTACCGTGACCTAAACGCTTGCCGAAAATATCGGTTAGAAGTTGTGGTGCGTAACATAGACGCCACGGTTTTCATTCCCCGGATCAAACTGCTGCAGAACATCACATCCTAGGCGGACTTATTTCGGTCTAGCATAGCAAGAATACAATGTTTTGCTGAATGCATTTCAGTTCTGGCTCCTATTCTTCCCCGCAAGTAGCTACGTCATACATCACTGTTCCCAAAAACATAGCTTTTGTCTGTGTTTCGAAAATGATATTGCGGTATGAGATCAGTCAAGATCCGGGCTCTATATATGCAGTTTCTGCTGTCAACTGTCCAACGGAGTCCAAGAAAGCAATTTTGATAAATCAGGTTGCTGCTTCCTGATTCTATAGAAGCTTCATATGGTAGAATTCGGATTTCGGTTCGCACCAGTTATCTCAAGCTCTTCACCATACAGCCAACCAGTGCCTCCTTGTGACTTCTAGCTTGGTTTTACTCGGCGGATGGACCATGACGCCGTAAGGAACCCCACTAGATAATTTTATGCTTCTCGTGGAGAAACCACAACTAGTGTTCACACGGTAATATTTCTAAACAAAACAGCTTCGTTCCCAAGACCTAAGCGCAGATTCATAGATCTCAAAGGAAAACACACTGTGTTATTGACACTCCGCGAAGAGCAGCGATTAGCCACAACTACATGAGGCGATTTGGGGAAGCGCTAGTAACGTGTATTCCGGCAGAATCGGAAGTACTATCTCAGTTTTGGTATACGTAGAATTTCGTCACATCTAGACTCACTCAGACAGCCGCCACACGCCCGGCAAAGCACTGTACGCGCGTTTCATCCTTTCGGGAATCATCAGAAGTGCGTATTCCATCGGACCACTGGAAGGGCTCGAACCCGCAACTCGACTCTTGCCAGTTCATGGTTGAGACCGCTGAGCTACGGGGGACGGCAACGACCATCGTGAATAAGTTACTAGATGTGATATAGCGCCGCTGACTATCCACTGACTTATCTGTTATATCTAGATTGGATGGATGTCAGCATGTGACTGAGTCCCTTGCAATTGCTGTGTGATTGCTATGAAGCTCACAAACGCCAATTGTAAGCACTCTCCTCAACGGAACAAAGGATACTGCGCAAGAGAACCCTAGCTTGAGGGAGGAAATCCAGTCACTCCGGTTGGGTTGATGGAAAAAATAGATCAAAGGTTTGGTTGATTAGCGTGTGATGTATGCTCACACGAAGGAGACTAACGGAGCAATTGCAGCCAACCGGTGTATGTGACGTTACCAAAGCACTACGAGACACTTATGTGAATGGTAGGCTTCATACTCTGAAAATGAGAAATGCACCTCTTTTTTATTGAGTATTATGCTTCCGTGATTTGGTAGATGTTATCAGAGAGGCGAAAGATGCTAACTGCTCTTCGTGTACACACGGTATTATTGTCTCAAGGAAAACAAACCTGTATTAGAGAACCGAACGTTTCAACTCGGTGAACCTAGCTCCCTACAAAGAGCAGATAAACGGTGGTAAAGTGGGAACTTTCTACCAGTAGCTGCATGTTGATCTAACGTGTTGTACTATAGACAGCTGTGATGCAACTTACCGGTCCGAACTCAGGTTCCGCACTGCGATTCTGTGCACCATTCAGGGAAGGAATTTCATCCGTCTGAGTAGCGACATCGGTTTTTACTGTTCTAAGTTGCTGTCGCGGTAAACGAAGGATACTAAAATGGTGAAATTTATTAACACTTTGTAAGAATGGAGTATCGTATGCTCAATGCGATGGAACGACGGCATTATGCAAAATAAATGGTGGTAGTTCATTTGTACTTTTTGACTGTAGTGCACCTCACAAGACAACGTTTAGTTAAAACGCAGGTATCCTAGCGAGACACTGCACTCTAAGTGCTGAGAGTTCCTTTCATGCTCCACATCTAACTACACTCGTAGTGTCCGTACTGCAACTCAAATTCAGTCCTTAAGAGCTGTCGGTTCGCCCTGATATCCCCTCCCGTTAACACTCCGAATGACATGCGGCGGTTAATCTAGATAACATTCCCATTTTGCTGGGAATCACCATCAGCTGTTTTCATGGCAAGATTACGCAGAACTGTGCACAAACATCAGGAGAGATAAGAGAAGCGCCGTTGTCCCTATAGCTACCTCCTCAACTACTGAATGCAACTAGGTTCCATGAGATTTAAATTTTAGGTCGCGATCAGACGTAACGCACTGCAGAAGTGAGCGCAGGTATGACAGTAAGAACCATCCTGCTACTCCTCTTCTGATAGCAGGAAAAGTTGCGGAACGTTCAAAGGATGATCCTGTTTTGTCACACACGTGTTTCATGCTACACACTCAGTGCCCAGCTGGACGAAGTGACACAAAGGAGTTAACGTTTGTTAGCTGAAAATGAGACCAACAACCAAACCATTGAGATGGAATGTCACAAGTGGATTTGCGTGCGACTCACTGTTTATGTTAATTCCGGGATTTATCACCACCAATAACTTTGGGTAACAGGTTGAGCAACAAGTGAATTGCCACCTATCTCTGTAAGACGTGTCTCACTCTGAATAACCCACTATCCACCACTCGAACATACTAGCTTATAGCAAACTACGCATGATCGGATTTCTAACAGGTTATCGGTCATCTCTCCTGTGTCCAGACACTAACGAAATGACTGGGTACTGGATTAGAAAGCCGGGGTTGTGAAGCAGTGGCGAGTGTAATTAGTTGATTTATTACCCCAAGTTCGTAGCATTAAAACGAGCAGATTTGAACCATTCGCAATACATAAGTTTGATAAAACCGAATATGATTATCAACTAAATAGTTTATCCCACTGAAATGAATTGTGCCATCCTGTGGTCTTTACTACACTTCATTCCAGTCAAGCGCTCTACTCGTCAGTGGATAGGAGTTCAAGTAATGGTAGCCTCATTCAGTGTCACAATAGCTATTACTGCTCCTCCACCTTAGGTCGAGGTTCGCCCTTTTCCAGGAAGTCGATGTTTACACAGACATAGAACGTACTGAAGAGATATACTCGGTCATCTCGTATGCGTATAAGGAGGCTGTTTAGGTAAAATTAATCAGGATGTTGTGCAGTCACGTACTCTGTAGTTACAGTTTTACGCCACCATAAGCTTGCCTCAATGAAAAAAGCCAGCCATTCTCCGGTATTGTGGATTTTTGGCTGGCTCAGATAACCATAACAAATATCTTTCCTAGTTCATCATATTAACAGTGAAGTAATCGATAACGAACTTGTTCTTTTAGAACTAAAGTTGGTTTCATCTACTTCAAAAGTAAAAGAATTCTAGACCCCAATACGTGTTGCGTGTTATCAGCCAACAGTACCACACCCCAGGACTGGTTTTCGTACTCGTTCGCCTTCAGCAGAACAGTGACCCCAGCCCGCGAGGTATACACCATTGACTAGCATCTAACTCGACGCACAATGACTAGTTGTGCTTTCACTTGAAGCATCCATTCAGGAAATTCCGTGCGACAGATATTCCTAATTTGAGTCAGGATTTGTGTTGGAGGGAGTCTTAATCAATTCGGTTGCTGGGAGAGTAGGCGAAGCGGATACATGTTAGGCGTTACGCACAAACATCAATGTGGACTCACTTTGGTCTGGCGGTTGCACATTCTACGTTCATGGACAGGGGTCGTTGGGGAGTTCTACTTGGGACAGGCCTGCTGCGTTTGATTACATTGCTGGTGGGTGAGATCAAGGTATTTAATTCCGCCGGTGTAAGCCCCTGATTAGAAAGTGTCCTGTCGACCGGAGTTGAAGGAGTGGATATCAGGGATCGGGAAAATGGTGGCAGGTCGGTGTTGGATACCTGTGGATTGAAAATAGCCAAACAGAATTTGCGTGAAACAAAGCCGGCTTGTGAGTGATGATTCAGAGCTAGTTCTGGTTTTGTGAGCCCTTAGAACATCTGTTCTGTTAACTCAAATGACTAAGACTTGAGCCAACGAAGAAGGACGACAGTCCTACCTCGTCCTCAGACCCTAACGCAGAAAGAGATAGGGAGACGGACATTTAGTCCGCGTACAAAAATGGCAAACATGAATAAATCAAATTTTCACGTGCAGCACACGTAGGGCTTCTGGTTCAATGCCGATCAAAAGGAAAATATAGTGTATCAGTCTGATACTTCAGACACCAACTGCCTTGATATAATAAATGTTAATTTGGCTCCCAAGACCCTGTTTTTAATGTGAAATGCGTTATCGCAACAGGCGAAAGTTTCCTTATTTCCAGTTGAAAGAACACCCTATGTCTGGCTATAGTTTACCATCCTTGCCCCTCATGTTTTTGTATGCCCAGTAAATGCAAGTATACAAATTAGTTGTTTAGTTTCGCGAACAGAAAGCATAAATTTGTGTTAGTTTAACATCACAGACAAACGATTGACCTTCTACCATATTAACAATGCAATGAGCATTGTTCGCTGTACTGGAATGAATCTTTCCAGAACTCTGCTCGAGTTAACACTAACGAAACCGACATAGATATTGTCATGCTGAGCATTGCTCTCATGATTAGGAGTTCCACCGTAATCCAGCTAGTGATTTGCGACTCGAATTACCCATAACCAAGTGAGGTCTGCAGGCGTCCCAATAGAGTCACCTCCTGAGACATTGAATCATTTAGTTAAACTATCACCTATTTATCGAGCTGAAATCTTTCCTTGGCTTTTCCATCATCCGTATGCAATGTTTAGAGGGTAGGCGACAGCTTCAACTCAACAATGTAATGCCATCCTGGTTTGCTGCTTCAGCGATGTTGCTTAAATACCACAGGCACAACGGGGACAGTTGGAATGAGTGAACAGAACATCTGGGATTCGTTAGAGAACTGTCAAATCCGACTCAAATCTGGGGTAGGCTCCCCGGAAGTAAAGTGCCTGAAAGGTTAAATAATAAGTAAAGCTACTGGACAAACGAATTTGCGTACTAATCGCACATTTGTGCACTCGTGCTTCTTTCGTTGTTGCTCAGCGACACTTCGTCTCACATATTTGGATCTATACCCATTCGCCTTGCTTTTACAAGTTTTATTTCATGATACCATTTCCGCGAGTACACTTCAGCGCATCCCCACATTTACCCTGTTTTCTAAATTCCGGGCAGTGTTTCGCCGATATCCAAACGCAAAGATTTTTGTAACTGCAGCCGTCAGCTACATAGTTTGATCTCACTCGAAAGTGCATTTCAACGGTTTTAACCGAGTTTGCACTCGTTCAATTCCAACCTTGAGTGTAGCAGCCACAGAGTACTTTAACATTCCCCACAACTAACCCCCTCAGTCTCTCGGCAGGTTCACCTGGTGCGATCTATAGGCCTAACCGGGAAACTTCTCTGTCAAACCTTCATGTAACCTGCCCAAGGTTTACGCTGATGCATTCGACTGGCATGCCAGAGGGGACAGTCTGCAATCACACAACTGCGAAGTAAACGCTGTGACTTTGATGGTAATGTCAGAAAGAGGACAACTGCTTATCACCGAGCAAGAGCCGTTCTAATGGTTCTTAACATTTGCTTAACGAACGCGTGCCACAGTCTAAAAACCTATGTTGATCATGTGCCAACCTTGTTAAAGAGGGTATTCCATGCCGCAATTATTGTAAGCTTTTCCACGTGAAGTGTGTTCAAGTTACCGCTAGTCAAGCCAAGTTATTAAACAGGCCAGATTCTCAATGATTCTGTGTGGAATGTAGATCTCTCCCATTGATAAAAATCGTGCTCCTATTACCTCGGAAGTACGACCAGCTATCAGATAATTTTGAGGAACTGGTGACCACCAATATCACCACAGTTTCAGTAAGGATGGTGATCCGTGTAACTCAGGCAACCCCAGTAAGCGCTGCTCTAATCATAAGGAGAACGGTTGGTAACACCTTAAACAAAACGACACCAATAGCCCAGGAAAGAAACTGCTGTACCAATACCGTAGGTGATTCACATGCGACTAATGTGGTTAGTAGTTCGATCGGAGTAACTACACGCAAGGCTATGTCCAACCTCCCGACGGAGTGCATAACCAGAGCGAAACCTTGTACTAGCAAAGTTGGGTTAACGTTGCTTCCAAAAAGGGCTGTCAATGAAAATTAGCAGGAGCTCCAAATGATCCGGAGATTAAGGAGTATAGCGGAGTTCCCCTGGTGCAAGCACCACCGGTTTCCTGCGGAACATCCTTGAGTATTTTACTCACGAACCGCGACATTTCGAAAGGTGTAAAGTAACAACAACCTATACTGAGCGTATTGTGCTCTAATGTCCCAGAATTAAAGTCGACATCACTAAGAGGTAGGCAATTAGACGATCTCAACCATTTGGACGTCATTAGTAACCTAATTGGAGTTGTTTTGAAACTTGTACACATAATGTGAATCACTCGGCACCCCAAATCTAAGCGTCACGGAATTCGAGGCATGCTGCGCCTTGTACTGAACTCTATCACCGAAGTAGAATTAGTTCTACTGTGGACCTGTAGACGCAGAAATGAACTCTGCAGCATCGGTGTTTTTCCATACATCCCACGGGACGAGCGCTATCGAATTAACTGCACCTTGGAGCACTAGAGGAAGGAAACTTTAGCCAGAACCAAGCTTCTTCACGGCGTTCCTGAAACTGAAGCGTGCGAGAGCATAAAATATAAACCCATGATAAAGAACAATGGTGTTCTATTCTTGACACGCTCTCCTTGGATGACGTGCTAGCGAAAATGGTGTCAAGACTGCCTACGACACCGAACTAAGGGATGTGTCCCGAGAGTATTGAAGGTGGTCCCACAGTTACGACATATGCTAGCACGGCTGTTAAAAAGCTGGTACATCTTTCGTTTCCGGCTGCCATCTGAGCTTCGGCAGAAGACAGCCAGCGGTAAACCGTTTAGAGATGCTGTCATTCAACGAACCAAACGCGACGGGAACTATAAAAGAACTATGCACCACTAGTGCATTTAATAATCCCTTACGTATGTAGAAGATAATATAGGGGACTAAATAAGCAGCCGAAGAATAAGACGTTGAAGTCTTCGTCAAATATCCACCGAAAAAAAACAATTAGTCGCCGGCCACTCAATGGTCAACAAGAGTTCACGTAGGAATTGCACAATCCCTGACACATTGTTCAAATCTGAGAACCTTGAATTTATATACACTAACCCCCAAGGACTCCTCAATAAACTTACCAAACTTCGGGTACGCCAGATCGTGAATGCTTGGGACCTAATTTCCATTACCGAAAATTGGTTACACCAAGGAGTTGCTGATGCTGAGGTTGAGATAACAGTAATCTCGCTGATCCAGAACGACCGCCCCAGCAAATGAGGTGGGGTTCTTCTCTAATACCACAGCGACCTGCTGTGTGCAATGATTGATGGTCTGGAAACTCATGTTACCGAATCACTCTGGTGCCGTTTCTGACAGACACAACGACGCATGTCTCCTAGCTGTCGTTTACTGCCCCTAACATCCACTCTGGAAATGGATTCCCACTTGATGCGTGCGTTGAACAGAGTAACACGCACTAGGTACAGCCACATGCTAATCTCCGGCGACTTCAATATACGCTTTCTGGAGGTGGCGGCAGCACCTAATAAACAGTTCAAAGAAGACTTGCATACACTTACAGCTAACATTCCCTTGTACAACCATGTTACCACGTACACTAGGTTCAGGACAGCAAACAAACCGTCCATATTGGACCTTGTGCTCACGAATGAAGAGCACATGATCTACAAGTCGTTCACGGAGTATCCATTATGTCCCAGCGACCATGTTGTAATAGAGTTTAAGAATGTTTGCTATGCAGCTTGTCCATATGAACACTCGGAATAGACTTATAGAATCACGCACTACCACGTGCTGAAAGAATTTGTCGAAGCATCCACTTGAGAGTTCTCCAACAACAGTCCCCTTGACAAGATTTGGACGGAGTTCGTTGAAAGAATTAGTGACATGGTCAGCTGAGCATCAGAGACCAATCCCCTTAGTTCCGCAAAAGTGCCGTTAATTCTAAGATGCCCGACTAAAACTGCATATTGCTGATGGACGCAGCATGGCGTGCCTACAAGGCAAACCAAGACTCAGAGACTTGGAGCAACTTCCTGATCCATCGCAACCATTGCACTACGCTTGTCCGTGAGGGCAAAGTTACTTATCAACTGCGCCTAGACAAAAAGTTGCTGGCAAACAACAAAGTACTGTATAGGCATGTCGATAGTCATCGAAAAGTAAAGCATGACATCACTGCACTTTCACAACATGCGGTAGGGCACAAAGCACCGAAGAAGCAGCCAATGCCCTGCGGTTATACTACGACCCAATTTTCGAACTCGCAGCCACAACATCACACATAACATCAAGCACAGTACCGACTTAATGGTTTACACATATAATTTTTGACCCAATAATTCTGCTAAGGAAGCTACTCTCACTGCGCAATAATACCTGTCCGGGACCAGACATATCCGCCAAAAAGCACCGATGGCTGCGGCCACCAAGATAGCCGAACCACCGCCACAGTTCCTCCAAAGATGTTTCGATGAATGACAAGCCCTCACTATGTGGAAGCGTGGCATTTTAACCCCAATTTTTAAAGGCGGTAACTGTTCAGATCCTGCAAACTACCACCAAGTGACTCGCCCTGTGCTCACGGAAGTGACGGAGGCGGTAGTCGCTCAGGCTCTAGTGGACTTCCTGGAAAATTGCAACATCTTGACACCAAAGCAGCATGACTTCCGTCAATACCGGTCATACACCACCACCAACCTGTTAATGACACCAGTTAGTTGGAGGGAAGTTTCTGATCATGGGGTCGGAGTTGATGTCATCTATCTGGACTTCTTCAAAGCTTTCGACCGCCTGGATCGCCGCATCCTACTTCGCAGACTACAGAGATACGGAATCGGAGATCCTGTTCTTGGTTGGATTGGCATCTTTCTTCCCCAACGGAAGGTTCAAGTACACGTTAGAGTTTCACTCTCTAACCCGATTGTGTTGGAGTGTGATGTCCCACAGGGCTAGATTCTGGGACCGCGCTTATCCCTTGTGTTTATCAACGAGCTGGCAAAAGTTATCCTATTTGAGGAGATATGGCGAGAGATAAGTAACAATGAAGATCAAGATCTACTCCAAAATGACTTAGATTGTAGTTTGAATCGGCAACGAGGAATCTGTTTCAGCTGAACATAGCTAAGGGAGTTGTGATCCATCTGCGTCACCAGCCGGTGAGCTTTTACAAGTTTGGAGACCACACCTCTCAGGAGCGTGACCTGGGGGTACTGGTACAGGAAAATCCCGGGTGTTCAAAACAAGCAGAGATGGCTTCGAGAAGCGGTAAACAACGTTTCGGTTTTCTTCGCAGAGTGTTGGATCGGTTTAAACCCTTAATCTTTCCTTAAATGCTTAATGCCTATGCGCGACCGCACGTAGTATATGCTATCCAGGCTTGGCAGCCGTGACAGAAACAGCACCTCGTTGATCTCGAAACTCCTCAACGAAGGGTAATCAAGAACGTCAGGGTCTCTTCTCTCTGCCCTATCAGCTTAGAGTGAAATCTCGATGTACAGCAATCGATATTGGCGTTTGCGGGTGATCACATAATAGTATACCAGATTCTGAAGACCCCAAACCCCATTTGCCGCTCGCTGCTGGAATTGAACCACAACACTAACCTAAGAGGCCATCCTCTGAAACTAAAAGTTCAGTATAGCTGGCTTGAATGCCGTAGAAATTTCTTTTCCCTCCGAATGTGTCAGTCGCAGAACGCCCTCTCAAATTATCTTGTTTCTGCCCCCAATCTAGCAATAGTTAAAAAACGAATTTATGATGCTTTGTTTCATTTGCATTCCACCTTACAACTTGTTAGCCAGGGTGCTACGAAACGCAATCAAACGGTGTGTTATTAAACCCTCAGACAATGGATTTATAAATTTATACTTTTGATACGCGAATATCTCCGCTCTTCTACATATCTCAAGGTTGAATCCAACAAAACGTTTTTCAATTTAGCATGAATTTTTATTTCCGCAGTAAATTCCATCTCACGGGACTTGTCAAGCATTGTTCCATTTGATTTCCCCCTGAATTCAGTGAGCCATTTAACCGGGTATCATCAGTTTTGGCAACTACAAAAGCTCAAACTGTTCGACTGGAAAATTACCGACAAATGGCTATAGGAGGATACGTTTTATTGGGCCTCATTCAAACAAGGCAAGCTTTTCGACCATAGTATGTACAAAAGTACCAGGTTGTCTCGTAATCAAGTACCGTGCTTTGTCTACGGACAATGTACGAGAGCCGTTTTGGAAATCATTGGCGATCTAGTTACGTTAGCGACCCAAATGTTAAGTCTCATCAGTTGGTCACAAATAACTTGATAGGCAACTCAATTGTACGTGATTTATTCTCGTTTGCTGCCCCCTCAACTTTCGTCCGTGTCGGTATGATTCCTCTCGGCAAGTGTCCTTTCGGTAGGCTACGGCATTTCTGTTCGTCACATACGTTCAGATCCTAATCCGGCTCTCACCAATATAACTCTCTGTGTTCGATCACACTCGCCTTCTTGCGTAGATAGTCACGTTTGTACGCACTACACATATCGCGTTCGCACTAGTAATTGCTCTACATACTCTATGGTAATATCTGTTTCAAAGCGCATAACAATGAAATACGTTGGACACGAGTTAAAAAGTTTCTCTGAAATGTACCATTGTGTTGTCTGTATAATGCTAAGTGCTGGAACTGGCCGATCGTTTCACAATCGAGAACCCAGCAAGTGGCTCTTCCGTTTCTCACTCCGCAAACTTTCTAGTATTTCTCTGGGACCTGTTTGCTTCCAAGGTAGCTGGGATCTCGAATAAAATGGACTGGGCGATACAAACGTTTCATACTTCGACGGAGCGCACAAAGTGTAGTGTGCACCGTCTCTTCGACTCGTGGGAGTAGTAGCATTTGATTCTAGGACTGCGTTCAACTTGGTTGGATGCAGGTAACTTGTAATCCCAGTGTTGCTCAGCGAAACGTTCCAAGGAACAGAATAAAAACTGGAGCGATGACATGAATCAGTGCATTTTATCTATCCAGGAAAAGAGCTATTTGTGATGCGTCCCTGATGCAAAAGATGGGGAACTATCAGTGTGCTTTATAGACTGTGATTTTTGTCGTCCTGGGGTCTTCACAGTATCACAGTTAACCCATGCCCATTTACATATTATGTATAAAGCTGCGAGGAATACCTGTGCCTCCATTGGTCCAACGGCTTAATTCGATTCACTTCTAACATTTAAAGAGAATCTTATAGTCCTCTCCCGATGGCGAATTTCTTAACCGGGTCTCGCGATGTTAGCTTGCATAAGGAAGCCAAGGTCAGTTGATACCGTACCGCTTGCTATGTGCGGAATATCCCTAATCGTACTATCTATTAATGATGCCCACACCATTATCTGATCATTTCTTAGCTTGGACTTGATCATAGTCCAAGTGGGTTTTGTCAACTACCGTAACGACGTGCGTTAGCTATCTGCCATTATAAACCTCCCGAACAGACTCTTCATGGTAAACGGACTATAGAAATTAAAAATGCAAAAATTAGGCACACTGTTTGACAGTATTAGTGAGCTGGTTGTCATTAGTCTAGTGTCCAGCGTGTTTTTATCATCTGCAGGATCCCCCTAACGTAGAAAATCCGATATGTAAACTCATATTTATTACTTTATTCGCTGTCAGATCGAAAGCATATACATTGGTTAAGGCGACACCATGCTCACCTTCAGCAGGTTTTATTACTGATAGTCGTTGGACACCCAGCGATCGTTTTCTGTCCATATTTGGACCGAAGCATCATTGTCTAGCGATGTGCCAAAACATGAAACTGATGAAGTCAGACGGATACATTTCCATCCAGTATCGATGCCTACGACAATTCAAATCGTAACGTTGAGTAAATTTGTATTGCGTCTATCGCAGGGCTAATCGATCCAAATTCTTAAGTACTAAACTTTACAAAAACTTACACATTTCGTAGGACGCACACACTGGTAGGGAAGCAGTAGTGTTTGACCCGGTTACATGGCGTTGCCAAAAAATGGCTGTTGATGAAGGTATAATCTATGCTTCCACGGTCACCGTCAGGAAATGAATTTTATCGGCCTGCGTCAACTAATTTCACACAGTATATAATGATCCACTTATTGATGCGCATTAGTTTTTTAGTGTAGTTGTAGGAATAACGGAAACACCAACACTATGCAGACACGAGGGCATCACCTCTGAACTCCGACAGGCTGACAATGAATCCATTCTTCACACTTAGTTCTCCTACACAACTGAACTTGTTGGCTCAATTTCCGACAGGGGTATAAGCTAGCATCACGGACAAAGTTTTCAACAGTGGCAGGACTGGTGATCGTACCTGAACTGTTTGTGAGGACAATTTTTCTTTTATGCACAAGGTTACAATTCATTCAAACTGTCAGTTGAGATTGGGCAGTCATGTACCTGTGAGCGAAATTAAGTTTCTTGAAATAGTTTGAACTGGTGAAATCGGTATTTTGGAAGCTGTGGAGTGCCATTTTTTGTCCATTCGTTATAAGTTCAGGGATGTGTCATTGGAGACTGATGTGATATAGATACTATCTCGACAACTCTCGGAAACAATTTACTAAGTCTACAAATGGAAAACTCACCCGTGCGCCGTGATGCCCACCCCTTACGTTGTCAGCACAGTCAGGGTCAAATTCTCTTGATTTTCTCTCATCGTCTTCGTCATTAATCTTGATGGAGATCACTGACTGCATGCTGAGTTCACTAGAGGAGGGTGAAGACAGCTTCTCGGTTCTTCGGAGATTGTCCGGAACATCGTCTATTTCGAGAAACAATGGAACTGTCATTTGGCTGTTCTCAATCTGGTGGCCATGTTTGGCTCAGATTCTACCTATTGTCTTATTTCAGTACTCGGATGTTTATGAAACGCTTCTCGATACTCACCTGAGTAGCTGGATACATATTTTGTGTCTGCCCCGTTTGTGTGCGAAGTGCTACTTTCCTCGCAAGTATCCATGTGCATAGCGTGATACGTAGGAACGGTACGGAGTTGTAACCAGGATCTCTGAAACAAATCCAAGACGGGACAATGTTTACCTACTGAAACTCACTACTACTATCGAGACTGAGACTGACGCTGTGTTTGAAGAGCAAGTAGAATGGTTTCTGTACAACTCTACCGAATTATGAAAAATCAACAACATTTACTTGTGAATCGTCAGCGGTTGTGTCTGGTCAGTTAATCGTTTATTCTTGTTCTGTTGGGAATTTGTATTGGTGTCGTTATTCCCGGGCATACGATGTCTTCTTTTGGTATTGTATGTGCATTGTTTCACAAAAGCACCGGTTTCCAAAATAATCGTCCATACGTGTTTTTAAACTATTCACAGACTCGGCCTCTATTAATCCTTCTGGTAGGGTATTCCAGCAATTTAGGATTCTTCGTTGTATACAAAGCTGATGTGATGCTTTGCTCATGCAGGGGACCCTGATTTTGTAACGGTGTCCTCGGGTGTTACAGGGTTCCCGCAAGTGAAATATGGGCCGCAGTATGGCGAAGTGATTCAATTGTAATACTCGATGGGTCATAATAAGGTCAATTCCTACTCGGCGGTAGGAGAGTGTGTAGAGTCCAAGCCTTTCACAACCTTTTTCATACGGAAGCTTTCGTAGACTCCGTATCATTCTAGTTGCGATCTGTTGTATTTTCTCCAGCTAACAAATACTTCTCTCTGTGGCGTAGCATAAAGCCACTAAAATGGCGATACAGAAGTCATCAAGGTAATAGGTTAAACTTTCGGAGCTAATCTCTACATGGCGAAAAAGTCCAAGTGGGAAGGTAGATTGGCATTATGTCTAACTGTTACAGTGCAAAGCAGAAAAGGTGGTGAATACTGATCAGTAAATTACCGCTTTCCGCTTTGTCAATGAAGTACCAGATTAGGAATCACAAAACTAACCTACATTAACTACATTTTACTACTATACTTGGCCAGCACAGTCCCCAGAGAAAAATACTTTTGGCTCAGCTATACTCGACGGTATTTGCTCACAAATAGCCTATCTATAAATACACTTCTGTACAGACTTATGAAAGTGTACATACACATTTATTGGTTGAAATTATTAGAGTGAGCGAAGGAACGCGGATTCTTGTCGTATTATTGCTGTATCACATGATGGTAGTCTCATTAGTCTCTGGGACAGGCAAGTATGCCGGGTCTATGCGTCGTCGGTGTGAATGCTGAGCTGATAGCTTGCAGATATTTCGTCACCCATCAAGCCGATGTCTTCAATGCATAATATTGGAGACAATACGTCTGTTGGTGAAAAAGTGAATCCTAACAAATTTTGGGGTGGACACTGTCGGCCACTTGGCCACTACTAATATGCATTCGGACATTACAAATCTTATTTCATTCGAGGTGGTTATGGCTTGTTGTATCCGGGATATAGAAATACGAATTAAGCGAACCCTCACAACTTATCACAGGTTATATCTCAGTATCATTGTCAACTGTGGCTTTGCTTTACAAGTTGTACTTTTTACAGCGATCTAGGTTACATTTGCATATTCGTGTCATAAATTCCTTCGTCGCGCTTCTCTATGCTCTCTACGATTTTGGGTTGAAGATCATGTCTAACTTCGGCCATGGGAAAACTTTTCTGGTAGCAGTGAACCACTGGGTGAGAATATACCGACATGTTTCCGACTCACCATACGAACTTCCCTGCTGGAGCAAGCCGCTGAAACGGGATTTTCGGGGGGCCAAAGCGTTTTAGTGTATGGTCTGTGGAAAGCAGCTAAAGGTAGAAGAGAATACAGCATGAACTTAAGTTTGAATGGAAAAGGTGCCACTTACGGTAAGAACATACTTCGTTGCTATATCATAAATCCCATGAACAAGCGATTCGAATTTCACCTCAGCATGTGCTAATACGAACAGCTTTAATTTACTCCACCAATCGACTGGTAATAGTTGGGGTATTTATTGGTACTCGTACATGATGTACAATAAATATCTGCTTTAATGTCACGGTCGATGTTACTGTGAAGAGAATACGAAATGCACGCACCTACCATGTCTTGTCTTCCCACTACGCATACCAACTTGCTATTTTGAAAAGCTTCTGTCATTTCGAATCAAACATTTACACACAACACAACAAGATTAGTCAAAGAAATCCAGGGTTGAATGGACCAGGACAAACCGATTTGGTTTAGGAACTGAGGCGCGTGGGTACGAAAAGGGGGCAAGCTGGTGACAGGTAGCATACACGACGGTGAAGCACGAGTGAGTAGATCAGTTGGGTTGTATGAAACCGACACAATCACAGCAACGGCAGGTGGGAACCAGCTTGAACCTACCGTTACGACAACAGTAAGACGGGAGTCTGCGCAAGAACTCTGTGATTGTATGGACCAAACTGCGTGACGATTACTTCGCTCGTTGTTAAGGATTGTCGTTAAGACCTGTTGGTGCAACTTGGAAAAATTTGCTGGAATCTGTGGTTAAAATTCACGTCAGATTTGTACTCTATGTTCCAAGGTGAAATCTCCGGTTCTTCTCATGGCCTTGAAGCATTGACGATGGAAGTATGCTGCCATCTTTTCAAAAGCACTGGGTCAAATTTTCTTGACAGTTTACACCGTCGATGCTTAAATTTTGACAGAAAATGAGCGATTAAGACTGAAGGGGAGATTTATACTAAAGAGTTGGTTACTGAACAGGATAGCTTCTAAAAGAGCATTGGGCAGTCGACTGAAAAGATTTAAACTGCTGTGATCACGAGTCTACTGTTAACTAACTCGGATACGAAACCACTTTTGGAAATGACTGCGAAAGGAAGAAATTATTTACATGGGCATGCTTATTTTAAACCAGTAACGAGCCGCGAGTGTGGCTACTGAACGGAGCAGGGTAGCCATTTCCTCCTAGTCCCTTAGAAATATAGCGCCGTTTGTTTTCCGGCCTGTGCGCCCTGTTAAAGCTGAAAACGCAAAGAATAAAGTGTCAAAATTGCGGGTTGCGATTCATTGATGCGTAAGTGAGAAGTGTTGCTTTGTGTCTACCTCTATCGCGTTAAGAAAGGCATTTTCCACAATTGGAACACGTTGCTGACTGCTTACCAAAACGTTCAAGGGATCTACCTTGCATCCACTTTCGGTTTCGCTGTCGCAAATCAACAACGGTGCTTTACTGCTGAAATGTTGTAAACGAACGGTAGCAAGCTTCTAATGAACAGCCTACCAATGTATGACTAGGTATCTACTATGTAAATCATATAAGATGATAATTGTGTCGAATTGTTCATTTTAGGTATAACGAAATTCGTGGACCGGGGTTCGACTCCCCGTCGAGGCACATTATTGTGCGTGAATTTTAATCGTGACTTCTACTTTCTACGAAATCTAACGAAATAATTGCCAATAGGCAACAGTCCCGGGGTCTGCCACATACCCACTCAATCAACATAACTACAGTAACTTTTATGAACCTACACTGGTCTGTCAAACATGCACAGTAAGCTTAACTTCCAGTCCATGTATTGAAATGTCGATATCTATGTGCCTTTCAGTTACATATTCGCGCAAGAATATCGCGACCTCTGTTAACGTGGTACTTGTAAACAGAAAACTATCGTGAAAGGAAGCAGAGGTTACCCGTTTAAAGTGTTTTACTAGTTTAGTGTATTCGAATGGGTCTTCCAAATTGGGAGTGTTTACCTTCACACATCGCTTCCAGCTACTATATGATCCGTTTGCGACCTAGTAAAAAACAGCAACAACTAGTCATACGGATGACCCAGTTTAGGCCCAGAAGGAGGGAAGTCCATTAAACTCGATTAGCTGAGCACTCAGCTGTTAAGCTAATGTATCGTGATACTTTATTGAACGCCTGCCTCCTTCTGTGACGTTTTGTATTTCCATGCTGCTTCAAGCAGTCAACAGTTCGTGTTGCGCAAGATGAAGTTCAGCTTCATGTAATTGGAACGCCTAAAGCTTTGGTAGATGGGGCAGAATCCATCCTAGATTCAAGCTCGGCTCCTTGATAAAAAGCCGGATCATTTCGCTCAGAAACTAGGATATTGCAGGTAGAGATGCCCTAGGAAAGTCGGAGGGTTTATTTTGAATATTTGGTGTCTGGGGTTATGCAACTGAGTCTCTGGACTCGCTTTCACTGTCTGACTGTGATAAGGAACATTTTACTTCAAGTGCCAGTTCCCCTATACATAGCCACTTCAGTCGTTGGCTCGTTACATTTTACGCATCTCATTTTGGATGCCATAGAAATTTTAGTTATAGCAAGGTGTTTTGTAAGCACTTTAGTAATCTTCTTCTGGTTTTGCACAAGCTACTGGCACGTACTGGTTAAAGGGCTTATTCTAGACGGTAACTAGCACTTCTGCCGTTGGATTATATTATGAATATAACAGTTCTAGCTCGAGAACGTGTGGCTTGGCAGTTCCACACGAAGTTGTGCGTATGGTGTTTTAATATCTTGTTCTTTGGACGCAACTGGCATTGCGTGCGTAGCCAACGATGAGCTACCCAATGCTCATCGCACTTCAGACTCCATCGTATGGATGCGAATTCTTTCATAACATCCGTACATCTGGGGTTAGAATACAAAAACTTTTGAGACTGGTCGACGCCATCAGCCACTTGATCAGTTTCCAAGCATAAATTATGTAGTAGTAAAATACAATGTTAGGTTGTTGCGGGGGGGTTGCGTTGGTGTTATTTCAAATGGCCCGCTTTATTTAGCTGTTATGACGTTGGATTCCAGTACCCTAAGCAGTATTTTGTGACCAAACAGTCTTTGGCTGGGCTGCAGCTACACTGCTGTGTTACCGTAACCATTTATATAGAAACAAAAGACTGGCAATAACTAGGGAAAAGATGCCTTTTTCGTGGCGTATCATCCCGTGTTTAATCTATGGGTGCATATTGTCACAAGCTGTTTGACGGCTAATTGAGGAATCGCTTCTTCCTGGTTGCTGGATGTAAGGCGTCTGATATCTGGAATCTTCCTCTATCGCACCTGTACACGTTAGCCATCGCTCTCACCTATGCTCAAGAGTCAGGAGCCGCTGTCTCATGAAAACAGGATCAAATATTCGAATGACACAAGGCTCCATATTAATGGACACGAACAATGAATTGAGGCATGAATACACCTTCGCGTACATTCTCTGGTGGGTGAGTCACTGCATGTATGAACGTAGTTGGGACCAGTCTGACGGAGTTCATCGATTCGTCCTTGCGACTGTTGCTGATCCAGTACCACTTATAGGACATAAAACTATGAGATAACTATGTGTTACGATGAAGCTGATGATACTTTATGCGCTCTTTAAGCGCCCGAATTCATCGGAAGTTTCCGTTATGCAGACTGTGCCAGGAACTTTGTTGCTACGAATGAATCTACGCTCTCCAACTATGCAGGCGATAGCCAACAACAGCATCTATTTGTCTCTCTTCCCGGAGTATATTGCAACAGGGGCTTTGGCTAAGTACCTAGTCAAATTCCCAAATATCGAGTCTCTGAACCATTCTAATGTTCAACTGAGGACATTTCGACAGTTTTACAAGTATTACCAAAAGCACGCCGCATAGGCGGTTACGATGTCGATAAGGTGTTACGTTATCGGTTGCTGCCTCTCGGAATGAATGGTCAAAGAGACATGATCAACGGAGCCGTCGTATTGTTCTTTTCCATTCACTTCATAGTTGCTTCTAACCAATGCTGGCTTCTGCTTAGATATCTTACTGACTCCCACTGCCAGCCCACCGACTCCCGCGTCGTGCGTTGTTTGCGCGCCCAGGGTCTGGATGAAAGAGAAGGAGGGGAGACCAAGCGATGACTTGGTCAAGATGAATGGAAATCTTCCCTTTGAAGTTGGTGGCGGTTGGTACATTCCGACTTCCGGGATGGGGCTGCAATGGCGATGAACACGTTTGGTTGGACACACTTGCTGATATGGCGAACGGCCAGCCCAAATGATGTTTATGTTATGAATTGCTTTGTCTAAGCCCTTCTTCAGATTCCTCCTCCAATTCCGATCTCATAATATAATATTTAACTTTAAATTAGTTGATTTTTGAACATTTTGTAGTGTAAATTTTAGTATGGTATCTTACTTGTATGTCGACAAATTAGCTGAGATGGAACTCCCACGTACATTGATGACGATGATGATGGCACCAGTCGCAATGCTCAGCCCAACTATTCGTCATATTGATTATTCCGTATAATCCTATTCCTCCTCGGAAGGTGTGAAAGTTAGAGTGTTGGTGTATGAGCAACTTCCTGAGTCCGACCACCGATAGATACCCATTGTGGAATAACACATTGATCACTGGGGATCTCCGTCACTATTATTGCAATATTGCAGCGCTCATGGATGGACGGGTGGCCAGAAACGGCACGTCAACTAAGGCGAGTACTAGTTGTAGTTTCTACCGAATTCGGAACATAGCTAGAGCTTCAGTCATCTACACACACTCGTGATGTGCGTGCTCCTGGTTCATTTGGATTATTCCGCTCTATCCTCTCTCCATCTTCTCGCAGCGCTTTCAGGATACGCTCATTCGAACCGGATTTACCAGCCCTACACAGTGATCCATCATGGGCGGAATTATCTTCTGTGATTCAAGTCCGTACCATCACTAACCAGTTTCACTGGCATCCGTGATGAAATTCAAGCTGACAACTCAATCACATTGAGCCGACTGCCTTTCTGTGTGACACCATTCGATACAGAATCCTCTAGGCAGTCCGAAAAGCGTAAGCTTATTCCGATGCGGCGTTTCTCAACGCAGCTGTGAAAGAATTTGTGATCTCCCAATTTCTGTTCAGCGCTGAGTTCAGATGCAGTTAGCAGGTTCCAGTCACACGCCATTCCTTGTGAACTTGTCAGCCAGTGCGCCAGCATAACCCATCACATGGACCACGCGACCACGGCGACTGCTCATTTGACATTGCAACCACCACGTTCGCCTGACCGACGTGCGCCACTTTCAAAGCCGGGAAAGTACACACCGCCAACCAACCCAATGGGTCATGTAACGATACCACGTTGAATGGCAGAAATGCAAATCCGAAAAGGCTCCAGGCGAAAGGCATATGCAGGTCAGGTGAAGGTCATCGATTAGTTAAAATAGATCTGGCTTGCTCGCACGGTTTGGAATGGTACCATACGAAATGTGCAAATGTGTCCCAACAACATGTACGACAGCGAAATAGCTCCCTAGATGCACTTTGGTTCTGTACTGCGTGCTTCACCATACCACTCGTTAAGTGCTTGCTTATCCTAGTTCAGAAGTGCGACCGGTTAACCACCGAAGACAAGCAGAGGATAAACGATAAGATTACTTCAATGAAAGCGAGTATGCATTACGGAATCGTAGCAGCTTCTAACCAAAGGAATGCTGCACAATCCGTTTCCCCTGAAGCGCAATCAGTCACATCCCTATCTCCGTTGTCTTCTCCAACTTTGGTAGGACGGCAGGCGAAAACTGGTCGTACCTACGAGAGCCAAACAGTACTCATCGCAACGTAAATGAGGCACCACTCGAAATGTCTGATTAAGCAACTTCCACTAGACCTGACATCTAGCATTAAAAAGGATGAAGCAGCCCAACGCCAACCCTCGGTGCCTATTGCTCAAATGTCTCTTGTTGAGACAAAGCCCCTCCCGGCACATCAGTTACATGTGCAGAGATTGCTGTGAAGGTCCACCAGGAGGCCGCCGTTGCGTCCTCCTCCATTTTAAACACCGTCAACGCGAATAGAGGGACGGACAGCAAACAATCAACACTTGTCATCAGGTCAGGACATTCAAGTACCATACCTTGTAGATCAACGAAAAGGATCAAACAACAGTGCCCGGACTGTTGTATGCTCATATGTCCCTGAATCTGCCGCCATCACATTTCGGGATAAGTTATCGGACGACCAAGACCAATGGAACTCATTGTGTATGCAGATGAGTATCAAGGCCAAGCCCATAAACTTGTTACGAATTACTCGTCATCCGAACTCGCCACACTATGGTGAACCCAGACTTATTCGAGTAACTCTAGAATCCTCAACCGACATGGAAAACGTTCTGCTCTCCGCAAGCACACTAAAACACGAATCCTGTGGGATACGTATCTATCCTGATATCCCTTGGACCGCGCGACTATCAAAAAGAAACACCGAAGAGGGACACAGAAGCAAGACCGCCTAAACACAATCTTCATACATGGCGTGCCAGAACATCCTTTTAACGATGTTCACGAGACCGGAAAGCACGATTTAGAACGGTGGCAGTTCATTCGTAAAACACTTTCTTTGCATAATATTGTGGCGCTATCGCTCACCAGGATACCTCTCTCACCAAATTATAGAGGATGCGGCCCTAGAGTCCTAAAACTTGTGGTTCAGTCACAGCAACAATTAACGGATGTTTTGGATGGACGGTGGAGAAAGCGGAATCGACTTCCTTCTGAAATTCGGTTAAAGGTCACAGGAGCTTTGTACAGCTCAAATATTAAAGCACCTGAAGCAGCAAGCATACCGACGAATGTACAGAAGCGTAACTTGACTGCTGCCTTAACTGACTCTGACGTAGGTCTAAAGGAAGATTGGGACGCACCTTTGCCGAATCAAGTTTCAGACGAGGTATCATTATGCCATCAAAAAAGTAGTTACTGCAGACCTCCCATCGGTCGGCATTCTCCCACACTTGAGCCCTTAAAAGGCAGGGCCGCTTGTTTTATTCTCTTAGTGTACCACTCTGTAACTCTACAGCCGAAACCGACTGCCACCTAACGGCTGCTTTAAGATGCAGCTTGCAGCGAAAGCACGCTCACATATTTATCACGGGTGACTTCAAGGTACGTTGTGTAGAAACGCCTGTCGCGATGGGAGAACAATTCAAAGCCGATCTACAAGATCTCGTAACCAGCGTTCCACTTTACAATCACATCACAATGCCCACTCATTTCAGAAGAGGTAATAGGCCATCTGTGCTGGATCTTGTGCTTACCAGAGAGGAGCATATGAGTGATGTGTTGGCCCCTTGGGTCGCAGTGATCACGCAGTCATCAGTTTCAACTTCGTCCGCTGTGCAGAATATCGGAACAAGAACGATGAGACTGTGCCAAGCATCACCAGATACGATCGATTAGCCCAGCTCGTCAGCGCTACAACCTGGTTGTTCCTTGCTTAAGAACCCCCGGAAGTCGCCTGGCTCGAGTTCGTCAACAAATTCTTTCAGCTGATTGCAAAGGCTTCAGAAATAAGAGTTTGTAATAAGCTTACGTCAGTTCTTTTCATTATCAGCAGAACTGGAAAATGGATGACAGTACGCAACGCCGCATGGTGACTGTATAGAGAAGCCCCAGCACCAGAAACTTGGGACAACTACCTAGCCCAACGTAATCAATGCACTTAACTGCTAAGAAAAGACAAAGCCGCCTATCAGCGAAACATCGCAAAACACCTTCAGTGCTAACCACAGACTGCTGTACAAACCCGTAAATAGCCTACGAAAGGTTAGGCAAGGATTTCCTCCACTCAGGATGGTTGATGACCCAACAAGAACGGCTGCGGAAGGAGCAAGCACGCTGCGGATGCAGTATGCCCCCATGTTTCAGAGGGTCTTGCCACCAATCAACCTCCCAACATTTGTCGTCTCCGCGCCAGGACTAACCCACATCACTTTTACCGCGGAGGATGTATGCCAAAAGCTGACCTCTCTACGCAAACGCAGCTCGCTGGGTGTCGACACCATTCGTCCAGAGGCACTGGGAGCAGCAGCAAGCCAACTGGCAAGACCTTTAGCTCAGTTTTTCAGCGCTGCTTAGACCAAAATCAAGTTCCCGATATGTGAAAGCTTCGAATAATAACCACTATCCACAAAGGTAGAAGCAGGACTGATCCCCCCAACTGCCGCCCAGTATCCATTCTTCTTATACTCTCCAAGGTCATGGAATCCATAGTTGCCGATGCACTTGAGTGCTATCTGGAAAACTGTAACATCATCACGCCTGAGTAGCACGGTTTCCGTCGACAGCTGTCATGCACAAGGAATTTACTAATCGCACGCCGTAGATGGACCGAGGCAGCTGACGCCGGAGAAGGCGTTGATGTGATCTACCTGGATTTTTCGAAGGCTTTAGATCGTGTAAACCATCGGATACTACTCTCTAAGCTCCAGCATTACGGGATCGGCGACCATCTTTTAAGCTGGATTGCCAACTTTCTACTTCATCGGCAGTTATTGGTTAGAATTTGAAGCTCTTTATCTGACCCCATACAAACCGAGTGTGATGTGCCGCACGCTTCAGTTCTAGGTCCACGTTTGTTTTTGATGTTTATTAATGACCTTGCACAGAAACTCGCTTCAAAATTCTTTATGTTTGCCGATGATAACAAGATTTGGCGCAGGATTCAGGCGAACCTCGACCATCAATTGTTTCAGAGTGACCTAGCTACGGTAGATCAATGGTCAACCAAAAACTTACTGCATTTCAACGTGAGTAAGTGCAAGGTACTTTCCATCCGACATCAGAGCAGCTACTCATACCGGTTCGGAACGAATACACTGCAACAAGCAGCTGTCGAACGTGACTTGGGTGTCCTGATGCAAGATGTTTTGGCTACTTCAGGCAATGCGTAATGACGTCGAAGACTGGAAACCAACATTTCGGGCTGTTGCGACGGGCCTTTTGACAAATAAACAGCTCCATATTCTGACAAATGCCTAGTGCGTATGTTTGCCTCCATGTTTTATACGCAATTCAAGCCTGGCATCCATGGCTGAAAGAGGACCTGAATGCCCTGGAGCAGCCACAACGTTGGGTATCTAAGAACGTAACTGGAATGTGTAATCTCTCATACCAAGTGACGCTGCAACGATTGGGAGTATTTAGTGGAAGTTATCGCAGACTACGAGGTGACCTGATTAAGGCATACTTGATTTCGCAGGACCTACATCATGTGTGCCGCCCTTTACTGCGACTCAGCACCAATACAAGACTGAGGGGCCACTAAGTAAAACTCTCTGTACAGGATAGCCGTCTGGAGTGCCGCAGAACTTTCATTTCCATTCGTGTCTGTCACCCGTGGAATGCTCTCCCAGAATCGGTCGTCTCTGCATCTAACAGTATTTAAAAGATGGTTGGATGATACACTCATCCACACTACATCTCCATCCTACACCTGTAGTTTACCATGGAATTATTTGATGCTAAATGCGGGTGCTGTGAATCTAAGCGGATTGGAGGACTAAGACGAAGCAAACGGTAAGTCCTTAGTTTCATATTTGAAGTACTAACTGTTTTAATAGCATTGTTATCATTATTGTTATTTCGATATCCCCACCAACTGCGTAACGGGACTTGTAAAGGAACGCTTCTTAACCCGTATAAATTCCTTGTTCATTGTTCAGTTGAACATAGCGTCGAGTTTGCGTAATCCGATAGCCCAAATGGCCATTTGGTGAGAAAATTGACTGGCATGTGCTCTTGGTTAATTACACTTATCCTACACTTCCGGGGAAAGAGTGAGGGAAACAAGTGTGATACCTCTAAATATTGTTTAGAGTAGTGTTTAGAGTGGTGTTAATCTCACTTGCTCCCAAAGGGGCCACAGGTCCTTCCTCATCGGATAGGATATTATGACGTGGACGCATGTACTCGAATTTTGTTTAGCCAGCAAGAAATGTGACCTAGTGGTTTCACTACATTACATTCATTACATAAAATTTGCGACCAGTCGTCTTCCTCTGGGTGTCAGTGTTACGGATAAGAGAATGCAATTAGGGAACCGTTACACTCCTCAGCTTGAACAGGTCGACATCTACCACAGTTCCGCATAAATTACGCTTGACACACCAGCGGTAGAGATTTGTGTGAAAAATGGAGTAGGTTAGTGTGCACGAAAGCGCACTCATACATTTTAAAGTCATTCACTGATCTTCGGTTGTAGACAGATGGGTACGCAATGTTGGTTGCTGCAAAATTTATGAAAATCTCTAGTGGCTGCTACCACACTCGTCAACATAATGCTGTTGGCTGGATCGCATCCGACAGTGTAGGCGGCTATCGCTGCAGAAGGGACACTATGGTGCGTAACATATTAGTGTCTGAGCAACTGTAGTATTGACAGTATTTCTAATGATTTTAACATATTCCTTGAGCACAACGGGAGACAGTTTGTCCGGAACGCTTGCTTTCCCTAAGAGTAGTCGCTTCAGTACTTTGTACGCATTGTTAGTGTCCACAGGGACAATCAGTCTGCAGGCAATTTAAACGGGGCTGTGTACAAACAGATGTTAGTCAGCAAACAAGGTGTCATATGAAAAAATAATACGCATCTTCATCCGTCTGAATTGGTCGCACAGTGAGATTGCACATCGTTAAGTCCCATATGGATATTGCCACTTTCTTCTCGGTAGGATGTTGCGCGTTAGGCACTGGATGCTGGAGCTTGACTGTGGATGAAACAGAGAAAGAGTTGTGGCATGCCTGCACCTTATATTCCTGGCTACTTGATAGATGTTACCAGTATTTATTCGGAAGAGCGTTCAGTACTCTGCTAACATGAGTTCAAAGTCACTAACTTATAACTGATAGGCAGCTTCCTAATACGAAGGGACTTTATCCAAGTGGCATAAATGCCATGTGGATGCATTTTACCTCAATAACGAACCTTGTGTGAGCAATATACAATCTTCCAAATTAGAAACATTTCATCAACATGGTTACTTTCGTTCATTTAACGCGTCCGAATAATCGGCAGTCGTGGTCTCGTGTTGTTAAAACGCTTCTGCAATTTCAGTTGTGCGTGTGCACCTGTTTCACACATGTTCAGCATCTGACCTGCTTTTGGATAGCAGCATTGTCCATAATCACATTATGTCATTTCTTTGAAGATTGCTTCTGGGATAGAGAACTGGCACAGTACGGTTTCAGGCGCCTGTATCTAACCCGTTGGTTCAGTATTTTGCCCAAAATAGGCAAGTACATTATAGCTGGGGAATACCTTACGCTACCCGACGGAATCCGCTTTCACTCAAAGTGTGAATTGTCGAACAACTGTGTCCATAAGTTGTGAATCTATGTGATGAACAATACGAGCACCTGTTTGAACACCCCAGCATTCAACCTCTTACCCTTCAGTCTCTAACTGTGCGCACGGAAGCAGCTGTGGTGCAGGATTGTCCTCTCATTTGTCACTACATGGAGATGGGTTAAGAATGGACACGGGACATATCTAAGTGTATTTGATACAGGGTTTGACCTGACGGCAAACCATAAAAATCATAGTTTTCTGAAGTTCCTCTCTACTGTTCATAAACGCACGGGCATACGAAACGCTCACAACAACGAAACGAAGAATATATCGAGAGTAATTAATCAGTGACTCTTCCTCCGGTCCCTCAGATTTTTTAGACCATTAGCTGAAAGCCAACTTGTAACTATTGATACTGGTGGATTAACTGGGCCTTAATAAACATCGCTTATGAATAGCAATGTGAAACTGACCGAGTGTTCGCAAATCTCTCGGAAACAGTCGTTTATTTCTGCTTTCCTCAGCTCTAACATACGCGCAATCCTGACATTATTGACTATGGATAGTGGGAAGCCTAACCTGGGCGATGGTAGCGATACGAATGCAACTCAGCTTCGTTCAATATGCCTTCGATCTGTTTTGATACCAGAGCACAGAAACCGTGACGTTTCAGTGAACAGATTCCCCTAGCTTCCACACCACTACCCTCAGTTTTTTTTCAACTGATCATGCAAACAGTAGGCAGTGGCACTCCTGTTTATACAATGCATCCAGGATAATTATATTTGAACAATGAAAAATGAACAATATATTTATACGGGTTAAGAAGCGTTGCTTTACAAGTCCCGTTGGATAGTTGCAGGGGATATCAACATAACAATAATGGCGATAGGGATAGTAAAATAGTTAATACTATAAATATGAAAATAAGGACTTAGCGTATGCTTCGCTGCAGTCCTGCGATCCTCTTAGATTCACAGCATCCACAGTTAACAACAAATAATTCCATGGTAAACTCCAGGTGTAGGATGGGGACGTAGTGTTAAGTAACAAAGTGTAAGTGGATGAGTGCATCGTCCCACCGTCTTTTAAATATTGTTAGCGTCGGTGCAGAGACAACCGATTCTGGGAGAACATTCCACGGGTGACAGACACGGATGGAAAAGAAATTTCGGCGGCACTCCTTGATTAAAGAGTAACTGTGGATAACGTCAACCACTCTGAGGATACGGAATTCGATGTGCAATGCACAGTGTATTGCCGCATAGTACTTTGTTCTGTTGTCAGTTGGTCAACCCGATGAAAACAGTAATCGGGGCAGTTCTGAGTGGTGCCAACAAGATAACGAAGTAACAAAGCGAAATAACTTGGTGCCTTTCAACTTCGCTTGTCCGCTTTTAAAAGCATTGCGATGGAGTTTAAGGTGGAGCAATGGGACTTAACTCCTTGGAATTAAACCTCACTCCTTCCTATCACTGGAAACATAACCGAGGTGAGAGGATAAATTTTGATACTCTGTTCCAACAATGAACATCCTAACATTTTATATCCTGGGCTGCACTTTTACTTGAACTAGGTGAAAATAGAAAGCGAATCCAGGACCAAGTAGATGCTAGCAGTGTGCTTTTCTCACGAGCCACCTAGTTCTATGGATGAGTCTAATAGTTGTCTTGAATACACTGACTGGGATTTGGATTGTTCGCCGTGTTGTGGCTGCGAAATGCCATATTTCCTTGATGGCATCTGCTCCAAATTTGTACCGGAGCTTACTTAGTGGTTGCCTGGTACGGTGTACATTCAAGTATTCCCCGTAGAAAAGGTTGGCATGCAGGTTGAGTACCTAGGTTTACCTAGGCAACCAGCTCCTGGCTAGTTTACTGCCTCACAATAACCTTGCTTCCATCAGTAGGCTCAGAAAGTGCATTTGAGTGTCTCTGAATCCCTTTTTCTATCCAAGAGTATGTGAACGACTCTTTCGTGACAAATAACACTTTGAACAACAGTGCTCATACGATACCACTGAGCTGTAGCTTTTTATAGCAGATGTCCAAGCGGCGGAGGTCATTGTAGATTACGAAATCATTTCATACCGAACAATGCCCGATATTTCCCAGGGTAAATCAGCCAATCAATTTAAGAAACCAATGGTAAATGATCTAGAACCTGGGATCGACTATTCGAGCAGGGTAACTAAGACTATGGATGTGAATTCACAGCGTATTTCGAAATACCGACCTATGTGATACACCAGCAATTCACCGCAGCTATTCTGTATGGCTGCTTGGTAAGACTAAACTAGGGCATGTCGACATGAAAGCGAGACAGATGCATGTTCATAATTCCGATGATTTTAAAGACAAGTGTTAACAAACTCCACAGATCGGAATGCAGGGGCCTACTGGAAGCAAGCCGGCAGTCGGGTACTTATTCGACAACCATTCACGTCTACTTTTCATGGTACACTACCGTCTATTCTCCTTTTCATAAAATTACAACATTACCATCACATAACAAAACCACAACAATGGTGGCACTGTGACGAGTGTAAATGTCGCACTACCAATGCTCTTTGGATGCGGCCGATGTTCACTGACCAGCAGTAACGCTGACTGCGAGGAAAAAAGACTGAGGCGTTGTCTAATTTTCTTTGCAATATATAAAGCTAAAAGGCGTCTCACTACGTTTAAAATTGAAATCATTAACTGTATTTCGAACGGGTACAGCCATTTTTAAGCCGTAAGTTACCAGATGATAATATGTTCCTTATACTTTCTGAAATCACAGAGGCTAACAGTGCAGACCAGACTTTTAGACTACTTAAATAGATGTAAGAATATTTTGTCAAAGTACACTGGAACCTTTCATACTCTATGACCCTCTTGATAGCCAGTCAATCCTAATCGTTCCAGTATGTTAGGCAATGTCCACCGCATCAAAGAGTTTTTAAAGTTATTGCCTCAAAATCTTTACAAGCTATTTTTTCCTTGTATTGACTAATTGCTCATTCTTAGCCGGAGATTAGAGCTGAACTTGAGCCTCAGTGCACTCGCAAGTTGAATGAACCAGAATGCGCATGAATAGACTTTAGTATATGCCCATAGGAACTGAGCATTGCTTATACCGTTAGCAAGTAGTCGAGTTACTACAAGGACAGTTGAAAAATATCGGTTACAAAATTGGTAATGCTGCAATTTCCCACTGAGCAACGTCTCTAACAAAATAAAAATCAGCAGCAACATTTACGACGCCAATAGCATAGAACATTGGTATCAGATCAAACGAGTAAATTGAAAAAATCTAGTAGAAAAGCCATTCTAAGTTGCAGATAACGCTCCTGCTTAATATCCTAATGGAAGAGAACTTTCGACCAATCTCCAAAGCAAAAATACTGTCGCAAAACACCGTCGCAAAAATACGTCGTATCGAGTAAATCTAACATTTCTACAGAGTGATGGATTGCTTCTGTGTGCATCTAACTGCTACCTGATCTCGAGTTATCCAGCTAATGGAAGTCGGCTCTGCTTAATCGCTTGTATAAGTCTGTTTTGGATGCAGTCAGTTTGCTTACTCTCTTGCTGCACGGGGATTCGATAGTACTGGACGCTGATGATATTCGGCCTATTGTCTCTCCAAAGGGTAGGCATGTCTAATTTGGTCACTGATAGGATAACCGTGCTAACGATCAGTAACATGTTTTCCCATCGTTTATCGATCAGCAAGTGACCGTAAGTGTCGACCGGCCGGATGTGGCAAACCGCGTAAGTTTGTACACAATTCACCTCCTTCTCCAAAACATACCAATTCAAAGGACGTTGGCCTATATCGACTGGCGTGCAATGTTGTCATGTAGTAAATTAGCGAGTTAGTGTGTGTTTACTACTGAGACCTGGATGGACGCTGCTATGCAAAGACAACTAGAAATTGCTAGGCGTCTGTGTTACTTTGGAAATGGTTCAAAACTAATGTTGCAAGCGGAGGTCTTTGATCTTTGAAGAGGAAAGGAAATAAGTCTCCAATTACCTATATCATAAATATACTCGCAAGTCTCAAGCACCAATACAGCAAGTAAAAGTTCACATAACTAACGGCGCCATCTACATTAATAATTATGGCGTATTCAGCACATTCACATCAAAGGTGTTTTGCGAATTAGACCTTTGAAAAGTAACTGATTATGGACAGGAAAGCGAATGACTTACCTATCTAGTTGACATCTAGAGTCAGAGGTGACGAAACTAACGAATAGTTTGGTGTTGAAAAGTATTTATCGGACAAATAACTCTCTGAGGGGCCCCCGTTGGCAGGAGAAAAAAAATTTGTCTATGTTGCTACCCTCTAGTCACGGACGATTCGTGTCGAATTGCTCACTGTTACATTTCACTTTACCTATTATACGAGGTAGTATTATTGCGCTGGTACTGCATCTCGTAGCTTCTGCACATACCTGATGTTGAAGCAAAATGACGGATATCGTAATAATCAAGGCATTTATTTGGGTCCAACGATTGCATGCGGGGACGTTAACCCACCTGTTTTGGCAATGGTCAAGCAGGGCATGGGGTGACAATTGTAATTAGAATCATCTAAGCTTCAATTTAGCAGTGCAAAGTCACCGTGGGATACTCAGTACCCATAGGTGAACGAGCGGAATGCCTGGAGACACTGGTGGTATGGAAGATCTTTCAGGTCTCTGTTGAAGAAACTCAACTCGAGTAAGATTAAACTTCGGTCAGAAGTGCTAGGTGTGAATGAATCTTTTGTCTGTGATGGCACACTAGTCGGGCGGTACCAATGCCCTGGTGTTCCTGGGTTGCGTGTGTTCATTCTTCGCCATCTTGTCGAACACCACCAAAATTTTAGTCATTCGACAGCTTTCCCAGCTGCATAAGGTGGGTATTAGGTTGTTGAACCATCTACATCGCTCCGTCCTTTTACACGCCTCTGGTATTGTAATAATTGTTGCTCGAGTTTATGCGGTCAACTACCCTAATTATACTGTGTATAGTAGATCCGTCAACTTCAGTTAAAATGCCACTTTCAACGTCACACAACTAGTCGAAACCGCGGGCATTTAACGTCGTGAGTGGTTGAAGCAGCGCCTTTCGTATTCATTAGACTTGAATCCGTTCATCAGTTTTACGTCCAATAGCCGTGTAAAGATTTTCCGTTGGCTTTTGACCATAGAAACCGGAGTCGCAGGACAAGTAATGTGTCATTATCATGCCTTTAGGCGGAACGCGTTACGCTGTCCTGCACTGTCTACGTTTCTATCCAATTAACAGAATCTATCTGTTAACCTTATGTGTGTAGCGTCGGCGTGTGCATCACGCCCACTTTCAGCCGGCACCAACAACTCCCCAGTTTCTGAAGCTGTAATCGAAGTGGCGTCCTGGTTAAGTAAGCAGCAAGCAGCGTCGTTACATTGAGAACAAAGTTCAGAGAGCCATAGCTGACAAATACTTGCGGTTATAGAGCAAGCGTTAATAAGGCTGTGGTTGGCATAGTGTTTTCTGGGTGCAGTGGACATTTTCAGTCAACTTCTCCCGCGTGTTGCCAATGCTGACGACTTAGCTGAGCTGCAAAATTCGTCCCCGTGGGCTCTGCGCCGATTATGAGGTTATCTTAATCAGTAAACGAATATCTGTTTTGGCACATAAACGCAACAACCTAGCGGCAGTATTCAAGGAAGATGTGTCATGTTAAAAAGCCATTTCATTAACATCGCTACGGGGCTTGAAGGTCAGACTTTTCCTTCGAACACAGCTGTCAAGTTGGACGTGAAGAAGACAGCGTGGAACGACTACAACAGATAGCCTTAACTCGAAGGGAAACAACAAATTGATCTATGTCTACTCAGGTGGCCCCTATCCCAGTTCAGTTAGTTTCACCTGATTTGGACCTGTGGCGCCTACTTCCCCAGTGCACATTGCCGTTGATTGCTTGGTGAAATAAGTGCCCACATTTGCTGCACACATGTCCAGAGCACCTTCTGTTGTTACATCATTCGTGAGACCGAAAGAAGCAAAAGATGGCTCATGGAATACTCCCATCATCTAACCAAAATGTAGGAACACAAACCCCGCAAGGTGGTTTACTCCAGATTGTTGATGTGTGCTCAGTTTTGACGATACACTCACTTTAAGCAAGTGCATCCCAGTTGCTTTCCGTTAAGTTGTCAACATGCTTCACTTACTGGCGCTTCCGCAAGCCGTTTCGACGCAACACTTCTGATATAACGAGCAAGGCTGTAAATTGTTGGAATACACTTTTTCTGTTTTCCAGCGGAAATACATCCAGTTCAGTGTATACAAAATTAACTAAGTATGTAGTTCGTTTAACCGAGACAGTGTCTGCACACAAAGTGGTACCTAGGGGACAATGTAAACAGCTATTACATTCTTCAGAACGATGTGCACCAATAAAAGCTATTTTGTGGCGGATGTGCTTTGCCACAGTATTTCACGTTCAGGGGGATAAAGCATTTATTTATTTATTTATTCAGGGCAGCTGGTGTTATCGAACAATAAGATGACACAGTTTAGTGAGAAGAAATTTGACAGGACACATGTACATCACTGTGTAATATTGCCTGAAAAAGCACACGACAGAGACAATCTAACACAGCCATGGATATTTATCATCATAGCGATTCAACCTACTAACTCTGATTTTTGATTTACGTTGCTAGCGAGTGCAAAAGTGTGGATTAACTAAGGACTCATTATTGTTGGAGGTAGCGTTATTGGTATTAGCAGTGAGATAATAATTGCTTTCGTTATCGGGTATGTTAAATTTCACTTAGGCTTAATGTAAATAATAAACAGAATAAATTTCATAACGTGTTGTCCTATTTGCTACGAAAATGATGCACGAAACCTAGCTCTACCTAGCCACCAAATATTTGTACGCTGGTTTAAGATATTTTTTATCCAGTACACAGCTCACCTTCGGATTTGACCTTTTCTAGATTTGAGTTAAGAAGCACTGGATTCAACCTGCCCGCAGAATTCATGATATAGTCCGATCGTGTCATGAGAAGTGGATCGCGAAGTTCGAAAACCCTCGGGCCGCCATATCTGTTGGTCTGTTCGCAGTTCAGGCGAGACTGCTTTTCGGTTTTCAGTTTGCATCTGAAAACGTAAGTTAAACTTTTATATGCCGTGTTTTGAGCATGAGATGGCTTTATTTAAAGAACGACATTATTATTCTTATTGGACAAGCTAACTAGACTAACATTTCATAATTTGTAAAGAGGCACGGAAGATATGGTAAAATTTTAACTTTTTACATAAGGCATGCTGGATGCAGCATTTGACATCTACACGGTCACATAATATCATAGACCTCATATTCACAGCTGGTTCAATAATTGATGTTATCGACGTACCAGACTTCTAGACGGTGGGGCCCATAACGTTGTCAGTTGCAAAATAAACATTCCATATGTACTTAAACCCCCTTTGAGACACGAGAGCAATTTGTCAGGATAAAGCGACGAAACTTTATTCCTTTGGTGCATTTTTCTGACTGGAACCATTTCTTCCTGTCGTCTAACCTAAAGGTATTTTTCCGAAATCTTAAAGCGAATATAAATTAAGGCTTTGAAACGCTGTCATCAGTCCTAACTTGCACTAAAAACAAATCACATCCAGGAAATACAAAATGATGGTTCCTGCTAAAAGTTCTGAACAAAGCAAAAGATTTTACACTATTAGTGATCCATATCAAAATGTTGACAGCAATCTACCATGATCATCACAAAACCCTATGCTCCGAAGAAGAATAGTACTAAGGAGCGCAAACGTGGCGGACTGCATCTCAAAACTTTTGGATTGTGGTCAGAACAGGAAAATAATTTATATTAACTCGATCGTAAACTTTGATAGAATCGTCATACCTGATGGCGCAATCATATGTTTAATCGTTAATGACTATTTCAAGTCTACCTATGGTACAAATGCGAAAGAGGAGCTCGACCACGAGCTGTTTAACAAAGGCGGCAATACACTTCGAACTGTCGTATTCCAACTTAGTGGCATACGCCGCCAAATTATTGTAATTCATCCATCTTGCTAATCACACGATAATAACCTTCCCCAATTGTCGTCAAACAATGGAGTTCCAAACAACCAGTGTTTCTGCGTAATGTATTTGCACTTTCCATGGTGCTTTACACTGGAAACAACTGACTATTATACCATGAAACAAAAGCGGTTCTATGTTACCGGCCAATCCACCACATATCCATTATCACAAGTATCATGGAACGGCTGGTTAAGGAATGCATAATAGATTAGCTGAATTCTATGAGCTTTATCAGAAAATATCAGCACGGATTTTGGAAGGTAGGTCATAGACCACCAGTCAAGTAACTTATCTAGATAGTGTACCCAGAGCAAGAAACGAAGAAAGGGCTATCATCGTAATGTTTTTTGATATCCAAATGGATTTTGACCGCGTCTCACACAACTTATTGCTACAGAAACCTATGTCCAATAGTATCTCCAGTCTGCTTTTAAGGTGGTTACCTTCCTTCCTCGAGGGTAGAAAGCTAGTAGTCAGAAATGGTAATTCTACAACTAAAATCACTTCAATATCTAGTGGAACAATGCGCAATGATTTCTAACGGACAAGAAGAGCAATTACTTGACAAGCCCCGTAGGATGGCTGGAGCGTGGATTATAGAATGTTTGTTTGTGATGACAGTAAAAAGAGCAAATTCTGCTTTGAGCTGACTTACCGAGTTATTCACATGAACCCATGTGCTGGTCTGCTCACCGCCACGTAAAGGAGAGGGCCGGTGAGCGAGCTGTGCGTTATTTCGTCTTTCGATGGATACAGACTATCGCACATAATGCATGTGGGATATAGTTTAGTTCAATTGTTTCTTTCAAATAAGTGTTAACGTGGTGGCCAAAAGAACGTGAGGGGAAAGAGCTTTCAACGTTCTGGATACCCGAAGAGAGAAAACATTTTGTCGGCAATCAGGTCGACTGTGATGTATGGCCACTCAGGTTGGTGCAATGGTTGACTTGCAACAGATCGCGACATGAGTGATTGGGGTTAGTCAGTATTTGCGTTTTCGCGGCTGTGCAAGCCCAAGACTTGAAGCTGCGTTGGTAAGAAAGGTGAAACAGTCTTCTAACCATTTTCTTCGTCATAAGTTGTGGAGCTTCGAGCGTAGCAACATCGGGTTTCTGTCAAGGTCTCAAGGCCTGGATGGCTTACCCCACGTGCGGCCTCATGCTCGCTTCCAGCATTTGTGGAAATATTGATAGCTCGAACTTTCCGGACGCCTTGCGTAAGAAGCTAAGGTGATGACTAGCTCTTTCCGTTGCCTTTTTGGCCAGTTTCGAGCAGCCAAGGTCATTAAGCACGATTACTCCGAGGCCACTTCTCCGCGTAACATGTTGCAGTTGCTGCTCTGCCAGTCGATATTCATGGTTACACTGATGGCTATACTCATAACTTTGCATTTCGCCAAGTCAAACTGTGGGCAGATTTTGGAGGACCAAGTGTAGGTCCAGTCGATATTTATTTGTAGTGCCGCCTGCTCGCTCATTGTCTAGATGTCATTCCATTAGTGCTATCGGCTGCAAATAGTAAGACAGCTGACTTGAACACCCTAGTAAGATCGCCGATGAATACAAGAAACAAACTTGGTCCCAGCACCGATCATTAGGGCACACCACAGTGAACTTCATTTGTGTCGCAAAAGGAGCTGCGAGCTCTCACATTCAGCTGACGTTGGATGAGGAAGTTCCTTCTCTGACCTAGCACAAGGTTACCAATTCCACAGCTTGAAAGGTTGTGAAGAAGAATGTAGTGTTCCAGGCAATCGAGTGCTTTAGAGAAGTCCAAGTATACGATGTCTAATCATTGTCTGGCATCGCCGAACTTCGTCTGATTTGCTCGTCCTGGTAACAAGATTGTAGAGCAGGACCGATTTCGGAGGAATCCAAGTTGCCGTGACACTATTATTTTGTTGCTCTCAAGGTATCCCATGTGCGCCAGTGCGATTATAACTTCCATAACTTTGGATGACACTGGGAAGAGGGTGATTGGATGGAGGTTCGAGGGCTCTGAATGATTCACACACTTGTAAACAGGAGTGCATATTTGCAGTTTCCACATTGTCAGAACCTACATCTCATCAAGGTTTTGTTCGAAGTATCGGGCCAACGGTTCGGCAAGGATCATGACGACAGTTTTTAATGCCTTCAACCTGATATTGTTCATACCAGGAGAGCTGTGCACTCGCAAGCACAGTAGCCTTTTCATCGCATTTGCAGAAGTTAAGAATACCTGGCTTAATCCTGGGGGCAGACTGATCTGTGTCAAGGACGGTTGGGGTGACCATTCGCTTTGATAAGTGGGGGTAAAGTGTTGCCGAAATGCATTCACCGCCACTTGTATACTGAGCTCCAGACTATCTGCTGAACGTAGAATTGGGATCCCGCGCTGCACTCTCTGGAGCTTGTTCACCCGCCTGTAGAGCATCCTAGGATTAGTACTGAATTTTGGCTGGCTTGCCGAACAACTTCCTCGTGGTGCCAGTTGGGTGGTTCGGGTTTTCCCCGTTCCAGCAAATGGTTCGGCGGCAGTGTTTCAGGACGTGGTGGGTTTTCGCCTGGCAAGCGTTCTCCTTATAAGAAGCCACAAATGTCTGTTTAACAACACTGCGACGTGGCGGATGTGAATCGCTACTAAATAAAGTCACTGCCCCTTGCTCCTCCCTGAGAGGCATTGTACTTCAAGGGTGTGTTGGGCCCCTGGCCCTTCACGGACCGAAGGGCGTACGAACCATCTATTTGGTCCCCGAGTCCCAACGGGTTGCGACGCCTTCACATCGCCCAGCTGCCTTGTAGGTTAGATGTTTGATCAAAGGCTCGGGGAAGGGACATCCTAATACAACCCTCTAATTCGGCCTGGGCAACCGGGTAGTATCACACCCACTGACGGATCATGGACCACACTGCTTACTATTGCTTCTGCTATGCTTAACTTCTATGCTAACTCAAACGCTCAACCTCCACTCACAAATCACCCCACCTCCTCTCCTTCCACTATGTGTTCTCTTATGTCTTCTACGATCACCGTCACAAACGACTCGCGTCTCGCAACTGATGGAAGCAACAACCAAACTCCCGGTTTTCAATCTCATGCGAGCGCAACCGCCTCTCACCCCACCGAAGCTTCAGCTGTTCTTCGACCTGGTTCTCCATTCATCCTCGCAGTATTTAATGTTCGAAATTTGATGCAGATCGGACGACAAGCATGTCTGGCCCGTACTCTTGAAACGCTTTCGGTAGACTTCTGTTGCCTTTCAGAGACCAGATTACAAGACTCTAACGCCGTCATCAGAATGGTTTCACCGGTAAACCCTGAGGCCAAATACAACTTGCGTCCTTCCGGAGACCCAGAATCTGCCGCCACTGGCCACGCTGATGTTGGAATTGCGCTGAGTGCCAGGGCTGAATCAGCTCTGCTTGAATGGATCCCAGTAAACAGTAGGCTATGTGCAGTCAGACTACAAGGTTCATGTAACGTGAGCAGGCGTCGAGACGTTAAGCGTGCCTTGTTTGTCGTCTCCGCCTACGCCCCTACAGACTGCAGCCCGGATGCAGTTAAAGATAGCTTTTACCAGCAGCTACATGAACTTCTGCGTTCCTCCAAAAGGACTGATATAATCATTTTTGCCGGGGACTTTAACGCACGGGTTGGCCGCCTTCCACCAAGCGAACACCACCTTGGGGGTAGTTTTGTTCTCGGTGGAAGTCGATCAGACAATGGAGACAGACTGCTTGCTCTTTGCTCTGATCATCGCTTGTATCTTTCGAGCACTAGTTTTCGACACTCGAGGAGACACAAATCTACCTGACGTCCGCCCTCACATACGCAAGAGTGCTTCAAGCTTGACCACATAGCAATCAGCTACAGATGGCGCGGAAGCGTAACAGACTGCCGGTCGTACTGCTCAACTTATCTAGACTCCGATCACGCATTGGTTCGTGATAAGATTTGCATGAGTTTCCAAGGATCACCTAAGCTCGCTCTCTACTGACCGGACGTCGCGAATCTACAAAACGCTGCGATTTTAACCAGGTACCAAGACTCACTGTCAACCTTGCTTACCTCAACTATGGACGGTGATATCGGTTCGCAGTGGGCGCATATCAAAGATACCTTAGTTTCTGCCAGTAGTGATATTTGTGGAGTTACCAGTCACCCACCGAAGCATTGGATTTCCGCCATCTCCTTGTCGCTGATGGAAAAACGCCGCTTAAGCCCATCGGATGCCAGACACAGTGAAGAAAGCCAGTGCCTTGGTCGAGAGTTGCGTAGGAGTCTGCAAATGGACCGCGAAGCTTGGTGGTGTGGACTTGCCAGGGAGATGGAGCTTGCTAATGTCTCTGGTAATACCAGGAAACTTCCATCTCATTTCAGTCACCGAAGGTGTTCGATCTGATATAAGTGAAACAATATGCGTAGAGGATGGCGCCTTGATCACCAATCTTCAACGAAGGTTGGAGCGATAGGCCGAACATTTTGGCTCGCAGTTTTGTTGGCCCCAGCTCCATCTGCTACCTCTGGCGCTCGCGCTTGGGCCGAGTGGTCTACCCCCACAGATCCTCCCTCTTACCAGGAACTCGAGCAGAAGCCCCGGCACAGGAAGCATTATAAAGCTCCAGGCCCTGATGGTCTTCCTCCAACTCTATTTAAAGATGGTGGCGCTTCGCTGGTTCGAGAACTCACCGCTTGGTTCTCGAAAACTTGGTCGAAAGAGAAAGTTTCACCATCTTGGAGTGAATCGATAGTCGACCCCAGCTTCAAAAGAGCTTGCGCACAATCTGCTCCAACTACAGAGGCATTAGCTTAGTCCCCGTCGTTTGCAAGCTGCTGGTCTCCATCATACTTCGCAGGCTATCCCCAACGTGCGAATCGTTGCAACGAGAAGAACAAACGGGGTTTCGTCCTTGTCGCGGCTGCATTGATCAACTCTTCACACTCCGCCAGATCCTCGAGCTCCACCATGTGTATCAGAGGCCAACGATTGCTGTGTTCCTGGTTATCCGTTCATCCTTCGATTCTGTCGATCGTACGGCACTGTGGCTCCGCCTACTGAGGAATGGTGTCCCCGAAAAATTCGTCTCCATACTGCCCGCCCTCTATAGTCTGACCTAAGGCAGGGTTAGAGCTTATGGCAAGCTTTCGCCTATCTTTGTGGTCTCCAGTGGAGTTCGACAAGGATGCCCTATCTCTCCCTTCCTATTCAAATTGCCATTGAGGATGTCCTGAAGAACGCTCTAGACGATTCGTTGAACGCTGGCGTTGAGCTCCTCCCAGGTAGTCCAGTTGTTGACTTGGATTATGCTGATGATATCGTCTTGCTGGGTGACGATCCACATGTCGTCCAACTTGCACTAAACCGCTTGGCGATTGAAGCATCAAAGTATGGTATGTACTTTTTGCCATCCAAAGGCAACGCTGTCTTCCAAGACTGGCAGGTGCCTCTGCCTGCACTCACTCTTGGTGGTGAAACACTAAAGGTTGTGGAGAGCTTTGTCTACTTGGGAAGTTGCATCACTGCTGGCGGGGCTGTTGGAGACGAGATTTCGATGCGCATCTCGAGAGCATGCCTCGCTTTTTCTAGGCTGAGGCACTTGTGGCGTCACCACGACATTCGTCTCTCTATCAAATGGCGGGTCTATTGTGCAACTGTTCGTGCTGTACTGTTGTACGGATGCGAGACCTGGCCCATTCGTATAGATGACTTGCGCAGGTTATCCGTCTTCTAGCGCCGCTGTCTGCGGTCCATTGCCCGTATGTGGTGACAGCACCACGTAAGCAATGCGGAAGTTAGACAGCGCGTCTTGGGACGTGGAAGCCACTCGCTCTAGAAGTTCGTCTTACTGCATCAACTGCGGTGGTTGGGACATGTATTGCGTACGTCTGTCTAGCGCTACCCGCGTCTTGCGTTGTTTACGGTTGCTGGACAAGGCTGGAAGAGACGGTCTGGTGGACAGCCTACAACATTGAGAAGGTGCATGAAAAGGCTGATGAAACAGTTGGCCTCGGTCGGTGGTTGTCGACTACCTGGTTGGGGTCCGAGAGATGTGGATACTTGCTTGCTGAAGACGTTGGAAGCCATGGCTCAAGGTCGATGTCAATGGCGGACGTGTGCATCAGTGTGTTGCGGTGTCCCTTCTTCCTCCCCTTAAAAAAACAAACTGAAAAGTTCAAAAACTGTGAGCGGTAAACTAGACAAAAAAACTTTCGTTGTTTGGTGCTCTTTCTTATTATTCATACTGTCTTCCTATTCAGCCATGATTCCGATGGCACAATATCTGTACCACAGATTGTGTATTATATATATATATATATATATATATATATATATATATATATATATACTGAATTTCGTGGCTTACTCCTGTTGATGTTTGAGTTTGTCTTCGCAGAGCAACATGACACAACTATTCCGCTGGGTTGTGCTGGCATCCCAAGCATGAGCATCCGGACAGGCTTTAAAAGCGCACCAAACCGAATAGCTACTGGTCAAGCATTTTCGTGTCCGGCTGCTCATTTTCTTTGCACGAGTGACATCTTTCTGACGCAGTTGCCACTAGCCCACTGAACAGGGTGATCCATTCATTCCTGACGACGCCGGGAGGTTGCTTAGCTAAAAAGGACCAGTTAGTTCCTTGAACGAGACCAGATGGTGTACGGTAATGGGTGACAACGTGTAGTTCCTCGCTGTTTTCGCAGAGGTATTCCGCCTAGCAGACTTAGCGGAATAGATGCATCGCGTAATCGCTGCTATCAATCGGTGCATTTATGTTTAATTCATCAATTACTAGCTCATCTCTGGTGAGCACATGATCAAAACAGTTGGTTCGTCGCTGGTTCTAAATCTCGTGAGAGCGATGACATCGTTGTCAAGCGGTAGATTGGCGAGTGCTTCTTGCAAGTTCGCTTTGAATTGTTCGCAAAGCGAAGCTCGGATTTCGATTGCGTGCAAGTTTAGTTCACCATCCAGAAGGATGTGACTGCATGATCGTGCCAGGATTCACTTCATAGCAGACGCCAGGCGGTGATCCATTTCCAGAGTGGACCTTGGACGTCGGTATATAATTGCAAGTTAGCACACACCACGTTTCAAATGGAATCGGCTCCACAGAGAATCGACGAATTGCTTATCTGGATCGTCGAGGCTATCCATATGCAATTCAGAGCGGTAATACAAAAGCACCCAATCGCCTCTGCTGGGTTGATCTTTTAGGATGAGTCATGACAGACGGGGATATCTCGGCATTAGTGATCTCGGTATCCAGCCACGTTTCAGTCACCATGACGTTATCCCAAGGAGTGGAAGCTTGAAAAGTACGAAGCTTAGGCAGCTTACTTTGAAGACCCTGCGCAGTGCTGTCCAAGCAAGTGGGGGTCTCAGAATTTGGCCCTGTATTCGTGAATGCGGCTTCTAGTTTGGAAGTTATGCCGACCCTTGTAGGATCGCCTGTCGGTCGTATTTTCCTCGGATCGTAATCGTTGACCTTAGGGCAATTCCGGATTGGCGTGTAGAGTTCTAGGCGTAAGTAGATAACTTCAAACCTAGACATCCTTCAGCTGGCGGAGTGTTTTTACTGCATCCGAGTTCACTGCGACATGCTGACGGGGTCGCACATAAAGGCTGTATGTTCAGCCTTATCTCGTCAAGTTGTGGTCTGGTGCACGTCAACTTTATACGTATTTCTGATAACAGCTCCTTGCGCATTTTGAGCCATATTTCCATCACTCTTCCGCCTTGGGTTTGTTTTTTAGTGTTGCTCTCATCACTTGAGGATGGCTTCTTCTGTAGTTGGGTGATAATGTAAACCTTGAGTTCAAACTAGGGATCACGTTTTCGAATGTGAGTACTTCCCGGATGAGGCGTTAATCTACCCAGTCATACACTTTGGCCTCTAGCTCGTTTGGATTCTGAAGTTGAGGGACACGGTGGACAAGGATAGATTTTACGTCTTTATGTTTGTGGTAGTCGTTCGAGTTTAGTTTCTTTTTCTGGGATTCGCCCCAAGAAATATCTGAAAAATTGTGAAGTGTACACTGAGTCGTTCGGAAGCCAGTGGTTGACAAGCGAACGATCTCTGCATCAGCTGGTGATAAAAGCGTTATTTAGGTTAATCGTGATTCACCGTAGTGTGTAAAGCTTGGATGGCGAACGAAGTGCAGTGCTTTGCTTTGGGCTTAATTAATTGATACATGGCCTCCCGAGGTTCCTGATCGACTAACATCTTGGCTGTGAAGGAGCTTGCCTAACATTCAGGCTCACTGGAGCATATAACAGTAAGAGAATTATGACACCGTCTATTGGTCTCTGTTCCTGTAGAGGGTGTGATTGATTTCTTTGTCCCGACAACAGGTAGCATGCTAGGTCCCGCGATTGTATTGGTGGCCCTAACTGCTTCTAGTTTGGCAGCGGTCGAAGATATGATGGAGAGTGCCTCTGTCATGTGGGTGAAATCAATGGTCTCTCATCAGTGTTGAGTTTAGCTTGAGGCCTTGATGAAATAGGCTTTCTGAGCGGATCATTAGCAGCAGCCACCTGTATCATGTCAGCATTCAGCTTGGTTGTGATGCCTAATCTTGAGTACTGCTCTTACTCCAGGCTTGGGTGCTCTGTTTTAAATTAGAGTTTTATGTTGTACATCTAACTTGATGCTCTCGTTCCTCTGGGTCCAGTACGGCGGATCTTAAGGCAGTTGCCCTCTCTACGATCTCTGCTAGCCTGTCACACTGCAACGCCAGCCCTACTATCCATCTGTCGTGTGAAGTAGCCGTACACTCTGTGCAAAACCAAAAGAAATTAGTCTAGTTATTTCGTTTATTCACCTCGCTTAGATTAAAGCAACAGCACTTAAGGTGAGAATTTTACAACAGTTGGTACATTTGCTTACAGGTCGTACATGCTTAAATTAGCTTGCAAAATTGTAAGCCTATAGGCTTAGCTTTCCTTGGGCCGGCCGAGCGCGTCATGCCTATCGCCAATTCAGCTCATGACTTATAGTTTCGATCGCAGCGATGCCTATCCGAGCACTCACTGTGGTACTGGTGCTGACACACAACGGAATCACACAACACAGTGCTGTGGACCATTTATCTCAGAATTAGATTTCAACGACAACTCTATAAGCGCCAAATTGACCGGGTTCATCCGCTTCCGGATTCGCCTGGCACTGCGGCCTCCACAGGATAGCCACAGGACGCCAGCGCCTAAAGAAAAACCATGGATGGTTTGCGCGGCACCACCCACAGCTCCATCCAGTGTGAAGTCGAAGGAATAAGACCAAGAGGCATGTGGATGGGAGCCATGTTTCATCAACGGAGTCGGCAAACACTCCTTCAACTTGCACAGCAGCAACATTCCTGTCTAGCTCATTTGGGAACCATGCGTACCAGACGTACACAAGGCGGTGACTGGGCCGTATCTCTTATCACACTGGATGGAAACACTCTTTGAGCCTAGCAAGGCCGCAAGAACCGTGCACCCCGTCTCCCTAAGCAACGACCAACTGTCTCCTGGAGCCAATATAATCTACAGGTAGCGGATTTTCGACAAGTGGCCATCATGGCAGCATTCGCGGCAAGCGCACTGCAGATAACAAACGACAAATGCATAATATGAAGGAAGCTATATATGAAAACCGGACAGTAAAACTGCTGAAGAATGACAGAACTAAAACCCAAACTATGTGTATTAATTCTGATCTAGTGTACGGGTGGTCTAGGGGCTATAAGTGTACTTTGGAGGATATTTACCCAGTAACCCATAAAATGAAAGAAATAGAAACGTGCACAACAACAAAGAATATGAGAACAATGTACACAAGCATACATGCAAAATAAAACGGATTCAGCCAGATCTAATGTAATGCCGAACAACCATATGTAACACACTCTAATCCAACTGGGGTGAAGAAGCATAATGTAGGTAACAGTAACCACAACACAGGGCCGGAGTAATTCCTTAAAAACGGTCTTTCACTCGCTTTCAGATAGAAACTGATAATAATGACACTGAAGCAATGCCGAGCCTTAACTCGACATCAAAAAGATTGTCCCATAACTCACACTGCTTTAGTTTCCAGCGTTATGAGCGCCTAATAAAAATGCAATTGTTATTTGTTTGGCATGAAAGAACCTTTGTCGCCTTCACAGTTTGGATGTTTCCAAAAGCTTTCAAGTTCGACTTGTGAACTAGATTTCTCTGAGCACTTAACCACTTTGACTGATTATGTTAAGGCGCTACTGTAGTTTAATTAGACCTTAGAAAATCCTTCGACGGAGCTTCACACAGAACAATTATAAACTTCACACAAGGTATCGCAGGTCCACTACAATGCTGGTTGGAAACTTACCTCACTGTTCGGAAGCAGACCGACAATTTGGTGAGTATCTGTCAGAGACCAGTGTTATTACTAGTAGCGTGCTATAATGTAGCGTACTCGGCCTTCTTCTGTTCCAGATCCATGTAAATGTTCGCTTTGCTGCCATCAGAAATAACAAAAGCCTACTTATTTGAAAATGGCATAAAAACTCTGCAGGTCGCGGAACCTTAGCACGTCTCATTTCTGAAATCCTAGGTGAAATATTAGCACTGGAAGAATGGTGTGCCAGATCTCCCATAAACTCTGCAAGATCTAATTATAAGTACATACTCAATGGATGCAGGGTTCCATTAGGATGTTTGGCTTGGCATGGTATTTAACTCATAGTAGAGGACTCGACTTGCGACATAGGCCTGTATTATTCGAGTTTGTTGAATTTTAAGGAAAAAGCTGGGGATACGGGGGCTAAAACAAGACAGGCTATCGGAATGATCAGCCACCTTTTTATGACAATCGAAGTTAAACTGGAATACTACGCCACCATTTACCGTAATATTCGAAGAGGTAACACCCACGCAATCGAAATGACACAGGGTCCCTTACGAAAAGATTTACTGTTTGCACCTCATCTCTCACAAAGATGGTTGTCGTTTGTTGAAAATTCATCTGGTAAGGCTTCGAAGATTAAAGCGAAAGATATGTCTTACAAACTGTCGTTCGACTGACGCATAGCAGTTACTATTCTAAGAATCCTTATCGTATGAACTAAGCAACTAAGACAACGCGGTAAAGATACCTGATTGCCGCACACCTCCAGAATAGAACATATTTGAGCGTAATTATCCCAGGCTAAGAAATCCATTGCTACAGGCCAAAATAACATTACCTTCGGTGCGAAAATTCGAAAAGCAACTAAAAGAGTACCTAACCTTTAGTAACACGAACTCTTTGCATTGGTTGCACACAGGAATGAGTGTATGAAAAAGGGTTTAATACTACCCTGGGGACTTGCCTGATATAAGATGCAAACAGTGGAGTGATGGTGTATTAGGTGTAAAGAAAAACAATTGCTCAACAACTCCTGTGGGATGGCCAGAGTGAGAACAAGAAAAATCGCTCAAAGTTATGGTGTTAAAATAAAAAGCATTTTCTGCCTAACCTCACCATGGTGTCCGCGTTGAGGCATGCGTAAAAGTACCCATCTGAATGGTGTAGGGTAATATTGGTTGATGCAACATTTGTTGTGTCATATCCTTCCTTAAAATACACAGACTATATTTCATGACATACGTTAGAGAAACTTCAAAATGTTTGTTGAACACACACCACGTGTGGATGGAAACAATGCAATTAGGGGAAGGGTTGCATGACTGGCAGGTATGAAAATGAACGTTTCGGCAACATTCTGGCCGGCTGAATTGCGTGGCCAACGAACTGTTGGCCCCTAGGTTTGTTTTGTTGCTAGGTTGCATTAGGTAGCGGCAGACGTGGATGGGGTCATCAGAACCTGGTAGGCCCTTATTAGGTTGTCATGTCAGCTCTGATGATGAGTTCTCAGCCTAAATTAAAATGGAACACTCCATTGTCGGGCTTGGTGACTCTGTGCTGTGGAGCCTCGATTACCACGAGATTGTGCTTATGCCAGGGCTGGTCTGCATATTCCACATGAGGCCGCAATTCTGTATTAAGCCCCTGCGGACAGACTTCTGCATCAAACTTTCATACTGTCCTTCTCAGGATACCACCAACGTGCTTGTTTCAAGTCTTTAACACTTTCTCAGATTGTTCTGCGCGGCCCAGGTCTGTGCGAATTAATAACTCAAGGTGGAGCTTCTGGGGTCTGCTTTAAAGATTTTGTCATCAGGCTTGTATATGGTATTCGGCTGATGACGATTATGGACCACCTAACATTTGGACAAATTAAACAGGAGCAGTATGTGGTGACCATTCTAATGCACTGTCCAGGTCTCGTTGAGGTGCTTCAATGACCAATAGTTTATAACGGGCGGGGAAGTGATTGCTTGCGAAAGCTCCCCGGATGACCAGAGTAGGAAGTACGAAAGCAAAAACTAAAATCATGAAAAAAGGAGGAAATTCGAGTATTAATTGACTCACCAAGCCAATCACCTAAACACTGATGTACGTTTCTTCATCGCTGTTATAGAAACAGCTGGTCTGAGTTATTTCGTCCCCTGGGTGCAACGGACTATATCACATAATGTAAGTGGGATAGTGTGTCGTCAAGAGGTTTCTAACAAAAAGTGTTAATATTGAGGCCAATAATGATTTCAGTTGGAAGGGCGTTCCAAGTTCTGAATATCCGGAGCGCTATAGCGTTCTGTCGACATTCAACTCGACTATAGTGTGTAGCTAGTTTGAGCTGTTTACCTCTCAGGTTTGTACTGTGGCTGACGTCCAACAGATCAGGACAGGCGCGATTTAGATTTGTCAGCGTAGACACCAATATTCACCACTGCACAACCCCAGGGCTTGCAGTGTGTTGGTATGCGGCGTAGAACAAACCCGTAACGAATTTTGTCGCACTACGTTGTACAGCTTCAAGCGCATCCGTATCGTGTTTGCGCCAGCAACACCAAGCTTGAATCTGGGGAACTACATTTCGAGAATTCCCAGTCTGTCATCGCAACCAGAACTGTCAGGCTGTTTTAGCCCTTGATTGTGCGCGTTGCTTCACTGTGTTCTTCCGGGTATTCAGTGTGTGGTAACATGATCGTTTATTCTTAGTGGAGTGTTTATCAGTGGTCTGTCGATCATGAGCTACTTGTTCTTAAGTACAAGGTCTAGTAGCGATGGATTGCAAACAGTTCTGTGCCTAGTTGGTGAGGTAATGTGATTGTATTTTGGACGGCTTACGATAAGTGAGGGGGCTACCCTGTCCTCTGCACGACAGTAACGTGTAAGTCAGTGGATAGTGAGCGGCGCTATATCACATCTAGTAACTTATTCACGATGGTCGTTGCCGTCCCCCGTAGCTCAGTGGTCTCAACCACGGACTGGCAACAGTCGAGTTGCGGGTTCGAACCCTACCAGGGTCCGATGGAATGCGCACTGCTGACGATTCCCGAAAGGATGAAACGCGCGTACAGTGCTTTTCCGGGCGTGTGGTGGCTGTCTGAGTGAGCCTAGATGTGACGAATTTCTACCTATTATGATAAGTCTTGCAGTTCCATCTTGCATGTTTTGTTGGGTGTGCCGAGAGTTCCAGGTTGTGTAGGTTGAAAACACCTAAGCTAAGAACGTGGCTGTAAGTTGAGAGTAAGCTTTATGTCAATGCCGATAGTGGGCGGGAACCCATCACTGCAGTGGACATTGGGGAGCGATGACTACCATGAAACCGTTGTCATCGCACGTGAGACGTAAACGGTATCATAGGGAATTGGTGACTTACTTCACAGGATCATTCAATGTTCGCATTGTAAGTGGTTACAATAGCATAGGATTGCACCACCTCGTCTGCTGGGACGACTGTTTCGAAAGAATGATATTACCTGAATCGCGATTTTGGCATCGTAACCTCTGACCATTTAAACAACAGCACCCTAAAAAATGAATCAAAACATAATGAGGACCTACTTGCTTTTAAGTCACCTCAGCACATGACCGGATGAGGCGAGGGGAGATGCGGAGATGAAACTGTTCGAGTCACTACCCCGCTTGGAGGCAATTCCACGAAGTCCCTAATACAGATGGTCGTGTTAATTTACCTGAACCGCCGGCTATAACTGCACTTATTCCCACTCTCAAGTTATTCTCATATGTTACTTTTGATTGACAGAAAACCAAACACTATTCTGGAAACTGATTTCAAAACTCGAACAAATTTCGCCATCATCCCAATATAATCTATAAAATGAGAAGACAACGTATTTGGTCTGCGTAGCGCACAGTCGAGAGATATATAATTTAATTATTTATGGAAATGGGATCCCAAACGCGCGTTGCTTGACGTAAACGTAACTCGACACCAATGCTAAGACCGTCTTTGACAATGGTGTATATGCAGAAACCTTTTCGGTTCTGAGCAGCGGATCGCAAAGAATGTGATCAAAATAAAATATTGTGCCGACCGTAGTATAGTCAGTCGCCAGTCGCTTGCTAGTGAAATTTTCAAAGGTCGGCTTGGCATTGGATTCGATGGGATTGTAATTAGCCTCTCTGGCAACTCATTTTGTCCAGTGCATATGGTGTAGTTACAGGATCACATAGTAAGATGGAAGAAAATTTTACCGATACAACTTGTCTAGACCTTGATCTCTACAAGCTTTATTCTTCTTGTTGATGAGCAAATAAACTCCATCTTTCATTCCTCCGTCCTATTTTGTCACAGCCTTGGCTCTTGTTCAAACTGATGACATCGGGTTGGATAAATGAGATTGACCTTCTGCTTCTTACTTGGCGCTCACTTGGACAAAAGACTCATTGATGGTCTAGGAATAACCTGGACACATCGATAGACTGACCTTTTCTTTAACCCTATTGTAGTGTTACATCCAACGCACCCAGCTAGATGCATAATGTATGATTTCCTTGCAATACGTGGACCTATTGAAAGGCTAAAGTGCTGGTGCCCCCTTCACCAAACCGTCTAAATTAGGTACCTTGAAAAAGACTGTCAAAGGAAAAAGAAAACTCTCTCAGTCCTTTTACGAATATAGGCCAAAGGACCGTACTTGTTTATGGTGTTCCTGAGATACTGCGCTCTCCTGAGCACGAAGCGCAAAAACATGATCGAGAGTACTGGTGCTACATCCGCGAAGCACTCTCTCTGGACCATGTTATCGCTATATCACTAACGAGAATTCCTTCGTCTTCAAACTACAAGGGCTAAGGTCCAAAAATATCGAAAGTCGTGCTGCACTCTGATGGAATGACAGAAGTCCTATTGGATAGCTGATTGAAACACCGCTCCAGGTTGCCTACCGTGATTAGGCTGAAATAGCAGGCGCACGGTTCCTACTTGTCGGCACTTCATTGGAACATGCGACGTCAGTAAAATATTTGCCTCCACAATCCTGCAGAGTTGTAGACAATATGAGATTAACGACACCTGACGGGACAGGGAGAGACACGAGAGAACATCTCGATCTGGGATGCTCCATGCTACCATGCAGCCTGCCTGAAATTCAAGAACCAATTACCCACGCAAAATACGATTAGCCGCCGACCGACGAATGGTCGACTTAAAACTAAACACGAAGTTGTTGTCCACCCACACACTTCTAACATCCAAGACACTATCATGTTTGTATGCTAACGCTCAATGTCTTCTTAGTAAGTTGGCAGAACTTAAATAACGCCAGGTGTCACAACCGCAGGACCTCCTTATGATTACGGAGACCTGGTTAAAGTGTGAGCTAGCTGAATCTGAAGTCAATTTACCTGGTTTGTCACTGCTTCGGAATGACAGAGCTGGAGGAGGTGGTGGTGTAATTCTAATTCTAACCTCCGATTTGAAGTTACTGACCACCCAGAGATCCGTGCCACAGATGCGCTTTGGTGCCAGCTATGGTTGCGGAACAAAGACACATGTCTCATAGCTGTGATTTACTGTCCACCAAACTCTACGTGTGAAATGGACTCCAGAATAAACCACGTTCTTCAGGTAACTTCGAACAAGACATACAGCCACATTCTCATCGCAGGCGACTTTAATGTGCACAATCTGGAAATAGCGCCGACCGACAGCATGAAGTTCAAAGCCTGCTTACAAGAGGTAATTTCCAGCTACCCTCTATACAACCCCGTGATCTCCCCCACCAAATTTCGAACTGCTACCAAGCCGTCGATACTTGCCCTTGTGCTCACCAAAGAAGAACTCATGGTAGACGGAATAATTACCAGCACACCACTGAATCGCAGTAACTATGTGACTCTACTGTTTATCTATGAATGTTATACGGAGTAGCCTGAGGAAGAGGATGATAAAGTTTATACGGTCACACACTACCACGTGCTATCCACGCTTGTTAAGGAGGTACCTTGGATCTTCTTAACTGAATGTCCCCCCGGAAATCGCTTGGGACACTTTCACAGGGACATTTACCATGCCGGTGACGAAGGCGTCTGAGCAGAAATCCCTCCATCGTCAAAGGAGAAGGAAGTCAGTTCTGAGGAGCAGAACACGCAAATGCATGTCCTTGAGGGACTTAGCCTGGGTAGCTCACAAGGACTCCCCGAATTCAGAAACCTGGACTGCCAATGTGGCACAGCGTAAATTCTGTGTGAGTGTGATCCGTGATGACAAGGCGATGCATCAGCAGGAGTTAATGAAGAGATTCTGCACGAACCGAAAAATCTTATACAAGAATGTTAATGGCCTTCGTAAGGTACAACGCGAATTTTCAGCACTGATCACGACTGACGAGTGCACGCGGTCAGCAGTGAAAGCAGCCGATCTCTTACAGTTCTATTACTCACAAAGGTTCCAGAGAGTAGCAGGCCCAACGGTTATCCCTGTTGCTATCGGCCCACAATTAGCATTCTCCAATATTAGTTTTACTGCATAAAGTGGGTTAAATAAACTGTTGTCTCTGCGTATCCACAGCTCTCTTAGTGTCGACAACATTGGACCGACGGCTTTACAGGCAGCAGCCAGTGATCTGACGGAACCTCTGGCTATATTTATCAGGGCTGTATGGAGGAGAACCATATTCCAACAATATGGAAGTGAGGGATCTGTTAGATCTTCCCTTTTTCTGGCTATCCGAATTAACCACCCAAAACTCTCTCCGCAAAAATTCTAGTCCAGCCGAAGAAAAATCGAAATTCCAACAATCTTGCACACGGAAAACGTGCTAACAAAAACACTACCAACGTAGCCAGATAATGCCGCCGAAACACTGTACTCTCAACTCTAAGGCAAAAGTACAATTAGCTAGGTGTTTGAAAACGCGTTCGTCTGCTCGATTGATCGCTTGATCGACCGCACGAGGTAGGCGATTCCCTTCAGCCCAGCTTTCAGTTACCATTACATACTTGCCTTTTTTCTTTTCTCTCGTAGTTCGTGTGTTGCGTTCCATAGCCTGTTCCTTTTGTTTTATCTGATTCCCGGATCCCACCGCTCCTGAAACAGCTGCCGTTGTGTATGATGCTAAACTGGGATTGACCTGAAGCCTCATGGAAGCTGTTCTTCTCCTACTGGTTCATCGCCTGGGCTGTAGTGTTCTGGATTCGGATTCCGTGCTCTGCGGTCTGGTACCATTCGTCTGATGACAGGATCCTTCTACTGGCTCTTTAGGCAAGTTGAAGCTGTCTATCAACAGGTCAAATGGAAGCTCGGGGGATTCTGTTGCTTGTGGCTGCCACATTGTTGTCCGCAGTTGGTTTGTATGGCGCGCCCATACCTGCATTCCAACCAACGCGTCGTAAACGACGCTTCCGCGCTTGTCCTGGATCGTGCCTGACGTCCATTTCGCGTTTCCATCCCGATAATCACGCACAAGTACTGGCTGACCCGGTCTAAACGACCGTCGCTTGGCACCACACCGCCGATTAAAGTCACGTTCCATCTCGAGGTTCCTTTCACCAGCTATGGACTCTGAGGACGGCCGAACTGCATCAAATGACATGTTAAGTTTTCGCTTCATCATTGCCTCTGCTGGCGATATTCCACCCGGCGTTTGTAAATGTTGTGTAGATCGGTACAGAAAAAGGAAGCGGTCGATCACCTCCTCTATGTCTCCCTCCCTCCTTGATTTGAGGAGAGCGCGTTTGAAGGTATCCACATACCTCTCCGCTTGGCCATTCGATTTTGGGTGGAGTGGTGGAGACCGCACGTGTTTGATGGCGCAGCGTTGGCAGAATTCCGTGAATGTGGCCGAAGTAAATTGTGCTCCATTGTCCGTCACCAATGTTTCAGGGCAGCTGAACCTGCTGAAGATTTGTCGCAACCTAGAGACGGTTGCGCTGGTTTTCGTGCTTCTTATGAGGAACACTTCGGGCCACTTGCTATAAGCGTCGACCACTATGAGAAAGTTCTGGCCATTAATTGGATCTGCAAGGTCGATAGGAACACGGCTCCAAGGTTTATTTGGTTTAGGCAACGAGTGGAGTTCAGCCTTCGGCGGTGCACTTGAGGCGGTAGCGCAGTTGCCACAACTTCTAGCTAGCTGCACCAGCTGTCTGTCCATAAACGGCCAATACACATAACTTCTGGCAAGCGCTTTCATTCGGTTGAGCGCTGGATGTCCTGCACGGAACTGTCGCAGCACTCTTTCTTGCAACGCCTGCGGGATGACTACTCTGTCTGAGAACATGATGCAATCGTCCACAATAGAGAGCGAATGTCTTCGCTGATAGAACTGCTGCATTTCGGCAGATGAACACGAACGTGGCCAGCTAGTTCTGTGGAAATGTGTCACCTTCTTCAGGATTGGGTCTCGAAGCGTTTCCGCCCGCACAGCATCAGCCGTAACTGGCATACCATGTAGTTCCTTGTTCACCAGGAATTTGACATCAGGTTCGATTTCAACTGAGGCAATGATGGTGTCCTCGTGTTCTTTCTGCTGGGAATCAATGAGGCGTGACAACGCATCTGCTTGGCCCAGCGAATTTGTTGACTGCTAACGGATTTCACAATCATAGCCCAGCAAGGTGAGTGCTCATCGTTGGCTGTATAGGCAGGAATTCCCTTCTTCGAGCCGAAAATGGCCAGCAGCGGCTTGTGATCCGTCAAGAGTTTGAAGCGGCGACCATACGGTATCTTGTGAAATTTCTTCACAGTAAACACTATGGCCAATGCCCCTTCTCGATCTGACTGTAGTTTCTTTCCGCTTTCGTTAGCGTCCTGGCAGCATGTGCGATCGCCATCTGAGATCCATCTGGGAACGTATGGGAAACTACGGCAACGATCCCTAGACTCGATGCGTCTGTGGCAAGGACAATTTCCCGGGAGGGATCAAAGTGAGTTAGGAGTAGGTCTGAAGCCAACAATGACTTGACCCACTAGAACACAGTCTAGCACTCTGGCGTCCAATTCCATGTTTGGCCCTTGCTCAGCAACTTATTCAACGGGGCACGCAGGCGATGTATTTCGGGCAGAAAAGCGCTGTAATGACTGATTAGGTAACAGAATGAACGCAGCGACTGCAAGTCCACAGATGGGGGCATCTTTTGAATAGCTCCGATATTTTCTGGATCCGGGTGACGACTGTCTTTTGAGAAAATGAAGCCGAGAAACTTGATGGTTGGTGTAAAGTAGGTACACTTGTCTTCACGGATACGGAAGCCATATGACTGGATACGTACAAGCAATTCAGCGAGCCGCTCAACTAGTTCTTCTGCCGTCTGACCCATTAAAATGATATCATCCAGGTACGCCGCGGCTCCGGAAACTCCCACGAGCATGGCGTCCATCAGCTGTTGGAAGATGGTTGGTGCTGTTTTCACGCCAAAAGAGAGGCGGTTGTACTGGTACAAGACAGGATGAGTGTTGATGGTCAGCAATTCTCTTGAGTTTTCATCAACCTCAACCTGGAGGTAGGCATCGGACAAGTCGAGCTTGGCGAAACACTTTCCATCATTCAGCTTGGCAAAGACATCATCTGGTATCGGAAGAGGGTATTGATGGTCGCCCAATGCGGCCTTCAGGCTAGTCGAAAAATCGGCGCAGACTCGCACTTTACCGTTCGGCCTTCTCACAGCAAAATCGTCGCAGCCCATGAAGAGTAGTTCACTGGTGTTATGAAACCGGCTGGTTCCAGTCGGTCGAGCTCCTGTTCAACTACTGCTATGGCTGCATACGGTACCGGTCTTTTGCTCTGAAGACTGGCTTGGTTCCTTCAAGAAGACACAATTTTGCTTTGAACTTAGTGCAGTGGCCGTGACCACCTTCAAACAAGCGATAAACTGCTGCTTTAGCTTTCTGGTCATCTCTTCTGTCGACAATGATGCATTTACTGGGTCGGTTTGTACGCTATTGCAAATCTGACACATTGTAACATCAAACAGTTTTAATTTTTCCATCCAGTCAAGTCCAAGGAGGTTCAGGTTTGGTCGATCAGACAAGTAGCAGGTTCCGGCCTGTTCCACTCCGTAGAATGCAATTTGGCAATTTATTTCTCCGACCAATTTCAGCACCCTACCGGATGCCTTGTGAGCGACTTTGTTAGAATCAACCATATTCGGCTACTTTATGTGCTTCCAAGTGTTCTTGGAAATGATCGTTATATATGATGCCGTATCGAACTGCAGCCGGGTTGGGATTCCGTTGATAAGCACAGTGATAAGTCTGCGGCGTGTTCTAGAATCGCTATGAAACGTGGCAATCACCGATAGTGATTCTGAGTCTGGCTTCCTGAAGTTCTTCCTTCGGTAGGACTGCTTCACGTTTCTTGGCAGGGACTGATGACAAACGTCTTCCTTGTGGCCACGTTTATGGCACTTATCACAAATGTGACGCTTGAAAAAACAGTATCGTGCGAAATGCCATTCACCACATGACCAACAAGGTGTAGGCGGCTTGTTCGGCGTTCTGTTGAACGGCTTATTCGAGCCAGGCTTTCTTGCTTTTTGCACAGCATGAACAGTATCGGCAATGGTGGGGCGACTCTGCTCAATCATAGCCGTGACGTGTTTCAAATTGATCAACCGTTTGCATTCACCTACAAGAGACTTCAATGTCAAATCTGGATCTTAATCCAACTTAGCAAGGTGCCGAGTGCGGATTTCTGCGTCGCGTGGAGACTGTAAAGCACTGACAAATATGAGACACCTCAACTGGTCATCCGTCAAACAGCGTAACTTGAAACGTTCACGTTCACGGTTAACCATATCTGCTAGTGCCCCATACTCGTCTGTATCACGCTTAACAATTTTTAGATATTGATAGCGAATGCTAAACAAAGATGTCGACTCACCAAAAATTTCTTTGGGCGTTGCCACTGCTTTGTTGAAAGTGATGTCCTTCGGCTCTTTGGGCAATATTTGGTCAAGGAATCTTGTATGTTCATTAGTACCGAGCTTGCGGAGCAAAAGACGCACTTCCTATGAATCATCTTGAAGGCTGAAATCTGTCCGGAACATATCCTTCCAGCGTTTGAACCACGCCTCGAAAGTGCATTCGGAATCAGCAGCATAATGAAATTCAGTGATTGAATTCGTAAGAAGATCAAGTGAAACAGCCTGCATGTCCCGTGTAGCTGCTCCGTTTGATTGTACGTTTAAGCACTGCGTTAAACTTTCAATCCGTTTCACTTGTGCTTCAATCTGGGATTGTTGCTGAAGAAGCAGCTATTGAAAATATTTGGCATAAAAATTTGTAACGTTTTCGTGCCTGTCCGTCGCCATTGTTAAATCTTCACTTTTTCTGGCTATCCGAATTAACCACCCAAAACTCTCTCCGCAAAAATTCTAGTCCAGCCGAAGAAAAATCGAAATTCCAACAATCTTGCACACGGAAAACGTGCTAACAAAAACACTACCAACGTAGCCAGATAATGCCGCCGAAACACTGTACTCTCAACTCTAAGGCAAAAGTACAATTAGCTGGGTGTTAGAAAACGCGTTCGTCTGCTCCCATTGATCGCTTGATCGACCGCACGAGGTAGGCGATTCCCTTCAGCCCAGCTTTCAGTCACCATTACATACTTGCCTTTTTTCTTTTCTTTCGTAGTTCGTGTGTTGCGTTCCATAGCCTATTCCTTTATGTTTTTATCTGATTCCCGGATAGGGTCATCACGCGAATTCATAAGGGAAGTAGTCGCACTGACCCAACCAATCACAGTCCTCTCTTTTTCTCTCTCTCTCTGTATATATATATATATATATATATATATATATATCACAACCTACGTACAAATATTGTGCCATCGAAACCATGGCGAAATAGCAAAATAGGGTTAAATAAGAAAGGAAGCAAAAAAATTTTGTCTTTTTTTCCACCAACGGTTTTTGAGTATTTTGATGTTTTCTATTGGGTGAGGGAGGGGGAATCACCACCACATGCAGAGATACACGTTCACCAGTGAGTTCGGTTTCATGCCATGACTTCCAACCTTTCCAACCAACTGTACTCAGCATCCTTGGGACCCCATTAAGTGAGTCGGGAGGAACCAACAGTGGTCAGCTCTTTCGCCCGCTTTTTCATGCTGCTTCTCCATGTTGTAGGCTGTCCAACACACCGCCTCATCCAACCCTGTCCAGCGATCGCGAACAAGACATGATGCGGAAGACGCTGAGCGGGCAGTAGGTGTCCGAGCCGTCGTAGTGGGCGCAGGGAAACAAACGCTTCGAGGGAGTGGCTGTCTGACTTCAGCATTGGTTACGTTGTTCAGCCACCATGCACGGGCGATGGACCGCAAGCAACGGTTCCCAAAGAGAGATAGTCGAACTAGGTCACCGGTAGGAGCAGGCCAGGTTTCGAAGCCGTACAACAGTACAGCGCGGATAGTAGCACTGTAAACCCGTCGTTTGATGAAGAGACGGATGTAATGGCGGCGCCATAAATGCCTCAGCCTAGAGAAGGCGAGATGAGCTCCTGAGATACGCATCGAAATCTTGTTTCCAACAGCTCCACCAGCAGTTATGCAGTTTCCCAGGAAGACGAACGTCTGTACTACTTATAACCTTCCCCGTCGACGGTGAGTGAAGGTAGGGGCGTATACCAGCATGGAAAATGTGCTTTGCACTTGGATGGTGTAAAGTGCATTCAATACTTCAGTGCTTTATTCGCCAGGCGGTCCAGTGCAAGTTGGACGGCCTGTGGACTGTCACCCAACAAGACGATATCATCATCGCAATCCAAGTCATCCACCCGATTGTCTAGGTGGAGCTCAAGGCCAGCGTTTAACAAGTCTTCTAAAGAAATTTTGGGGACATCCTCAATGGCAACGTTGAAGAGGAATGGAGTGATATGGCATCCTTATCGAACCTCACTGGTGACGACAACGGAAGGCAAAAGCTTGCCATAAGCCTTAACTCTACCCGAGGTCAGACTATACAGGGCCCGCACAATGGCAACGAACTTCAAGGGAATACCATCCTTCAATTGACAGTGCCACAACGCATCCCTGTCAATAGAACCGAAGGCAGCACGGATATCCAAGAACACAACAATCGTTGGCTTTTGATACACATGGCGGAGCTCGAGAAGCTGACGAAGTGTGAAAATCTGATCGATGCAGCCGCGACCAGGGCGGAACCCAGCCTGTTCTTCTCGCTGTAGTGGTTCACGCGTTGGGAATAGCCTGCGAAGAATGATGGACACCAGAATCTTGTAAACGACGGGAACCAAACTTATGCCCCTGTAATTGGAGCAATTTGTGCGCAGGCCCTTTTTGAAGATGGGGACAACTACTGACACACTCCGGGATGATGGAACCTCCTCTTTTGTCCAGACTTCTGAGAACAAAGCAGTGAGTTCTCGATCCAGCTAAGAGCCCCTATCTTTAAATAGAGCAGGGGGTAGACCATCAGGGCCGGGTGCCTTATAACACATTAGGTAGCAGATTCCCCGCCAGATTTCCTGGTGAGAGCGTGAATCAGTTAGGATAGTCCACTTATCACCAGTGCGCGCCCCAGAGGAAACAGATGGAGCTGGCGGTCAGGAAAACTGCGAGCGAATATGTTCGACCCATCGCTCCAACCGGCTTTAAAGATTAGGGATTAACGAGCCATAACGCTATCGCCGGTGCTTTCCAACATTTGCAATGCACCATCGCTGATGCACTCATGCAGTAGCAGAAAAAACACAATATGATAGCGTCGGAACAACATGGCTTCCGACAAAAGCACTCATGCACTATGCACCTGCTAATTGTACGCAATAGCTGGACTGAACCGGTTGATGGTGGAGGAGCTGATGTCATTTACCTGGACTTCGCAAAAGCGTTTGATTGTTTAGACCACCGTATTCTCCTCCTTAAAGTTCCGCACTATGGCTTTGGTGACCCACTGCTGCGTTGCACAAACGTCGGTTGGAAGTGAGATTATGAGAATCCCTGTCTGACGCAATTGAGGTGGAGTGCGATGTACAACAAGGCTCGGGGCTCGGGTACCGTCTATCCTTGATTTTCATAAACGATCTGGCGGGGGAAATTACTTTTGATTTTCTAATCTTGGCGGGTGATATCAAGTTATGGAGAGCGCTCAAAGAACCGAACGACCACGAAAAGCTCCAGCGTAACAACACGATTTTCAACTGATCAGTTCTGAATACACTACCGTCCAATGTGGAAAAATGCCACGCTGTTCAGGTACGCCGTAGACATGACTACGTGTATACGCTTGGGTCATATGTATTGCAGGCAACTTCCAAAGAATGTGAACTTGGTGTACTCATTCAGTGACCTTAACGGTCCAGAGCAGTCAGTGGCATATGCGAAGACAGCAAACCAGCACGTCGGCTTGCTGCGGAGAGCATTTGGAAAATTCGGCCCATCCATCTTCCCTCTGATGCGCAATTCTTACGTGCGTCCTCACGTTGAATAAGCCATCAAAGCTTGGAAACCATGGTTGAAGTGCGGCTTAGAACTGCCAGGAAAACCACAACGCAGGGCCACAAACAACGTCAAGGGCGTACGCAATCTGTCTTACCATCAAAGGTTGAAGCCACTAGGAGCCTTTACTGGCTACTACCGAAGGCTGCACAGTGATCACATATTAGTCCACCAAATATTGCGTGACCATGATCACGTAGGCCGTCACTTGCTGAAACTCAGCCATAACACCAATCTCAGAGGTAACCCTCTGAAATTGAGTGAACAGTATAGCTGCATGGAATGCCGGCGGAATTATTTTTCTCTTCGGATTTGCTAACCCTGGAACTCTGTCAAACTTAGTTGTTTCTTCCCCCACCTTGGATGTTTTCAAAAAACAGTTGGACCTTGCTCTTGACCCCATCATTTCGTTGCTTAAACTGCGCTACTTTGGATAATATTACTTATTCCTTCAAACCGGATTAATATGTCACATAAACCTGAGGAGGCGGTGCAAAAGTGTCTACTTGTTGCCCCTCGTCGTTCACATGCAATTCCTATTTACATTGCTATTATTCAATGACGCGTTTGCTCGATAAACGTTCAAACAGACAACTCACATGTCATTTGATATTGTAGTTTTACCCCACCATCCTGAGGGACTTGTCAAGCAACTACTATTTACCCGTCATAAATCACTATTCATTGCACCTTATCCCACTTTCCGTTTCATATCGTATCGCGCCACCTGGAAGAAAAAAGTCGTTCTTAACCGATTTAAATAGTTCAAAAAGATAGTTCTCAGCTTAGCTGTTTACCACTGAAGCGTTATCTTGTTTGTTCACACGCTGTTTTCAAAATTGTTGTCACACAAGAATTCAATAAATGTCTTTGATTGCACTATTCTAGATGTTAAATGTTTGATTACTTCCCTACTAATCGTTCTTTTTCTGCTTATTTGCAACACCGCATGAACCGTTCCCGCCTAGCAACTCTTCCGAAGCCATGTTGAAACAATGTTAATGGTGAAAGAACCTTGGTGAAAGCTACTACATCTGGTCCTGTACAGCAGTTTTGTGATTATAGTTGGAAATTCCTCCGTACATTATGATCGAATCACCTATGCTGAGCCGTATCTGGATAATTTGATAATATACAAATTGTATTTATACTGGCGGTAAAGCTAAAACCTTCAAAACAAATGAGTTGGGGTGAACAAAGCTTATGGTTAGTTGGAATCAAATGCGCCTGTGTGAATAAAAGGTAAAACTCTGTTCATTATGCTGTTCTGCGAAGTAATAGAAAAAACCACTTGTCCGGAGACAACATTCATCCAGCTTCTCCTAGTATTAACCGGTCATTGCTTCAAATGGCTTCCGACAGGCTAGGCTGACTATGATTTGATGAAAATGAAATGAAATGTGTCAGCTTATACGCCGTAACGGCGCTTCGCTGCCGCGCGACCACCACCAGTCGCGCGCGGGCTGAGTATACCGCGAGGACGCCCACCCCTACGCGGATTCGAACCGGTGACCTTATGGTTGGAAAGCAAACGTGCCAACCACTCGGCCACCGGCCGACTGACTATGATTTACTATGAAACAAAGCGCCATCCCCATTGACATTCCATGTTACAACGGGGTCTTCCAGTTGAACACACAATGAGTCATTAAACACTGAACAACCGCCGTCCGCATTTCAGCGGCCTTAGGGTAAAGGCTTCAACTGGGTCTTGACATCTTTGGGTCGAGTTACAGTCGGGACATCTGAATTGGCGGGACAAACAAGTATAAAATTGGTCATAGAGTGTTGCTTCGCAGTTAGCCGATTGTTCTGCCATTACCCAATAACACACTGGTTACTTTGTGTAAATTCTTACTAGATGGAGTGCCATAAAGCAGGGAATATATTCTCAGAGTTGATGCGGCCGGTTGTCATTACAATAACCAGCTTCTCACCTCTTCACTCTGGTCGTCGGTATCTCCTGTGTAATAACTTGCACTTGTCAATAATATGAAGTTCATAATTTCGATTGCTCATTCTCAAAAACCGATCCATTTACTTGGTCTTCCACTCGGATCGAGGTTTCTGTTCAGACTTTTCCCTATTTCGTTTGAATGCATTTTGAAAGTAATGCAGCATTGCCATTAGGCGTACTGCTGAATCCCATCGGATGAGAAAAGTGTAGGTGTAAGTGTAACAGTTCCTACAACCTCCTCTTATCAATTATCCTATTATGTAAGCTTATTCCATTGGCAACTGCACTGAAAACCATCAAGGTTCATTTGGTGATGCGTATTTGCGATGTTCGCTATCATAGACGGTTGCACCAAACTCTTTGCCAATTGATATGAAATTTTCCTCCCTACGCTGAAGTTCCGGTTACAATCTGTTGGGAAGAGTATGATGTCGGTGGGACTTCCGGAATGTCCTTGCAATTGGACTTTGGTAGTCACCATTGATCCGAAGAAACACTAGATAGCCTTTTGTTGTCCATTCTACATACTTTGGACGCTTTTATGAATTGTGAAGCTACTAACTATTTTGAAATTGGTATTAAGGCGCTAGGCTATCGACAGCATTAAATGTCGTTTCCAAGGATGAAGCGTAGACAAAAGGCGATAAAGTCTGTGTCCATTCGTCACAATAAACCCTTTGTCGCATTATGACACCAGATTTGCGGCAAAATAGCTTAGGTGTTTTCTACCTGCAACTAATGTGTATAATGAATGATTGTATATAAATCCAGATAATGTCATTTACTTTGGTAGGGTGGGCTACTTCTGGCTAACAGCGTATGGTGATTTTGCCCAATGTAATTAATTTCTTCCATTTTACCAATGTGGTGGCAACGCCACTCTGCGATTATTGTATTCGCCGCCACCGAGCATGTATATTTTCTTATGGACTAAGCGCATACACACATTGTTCAACTACATTTGCAGGTATTGTTTTACTTCAGACATACGCGCACATCATTTCCCGCCTGTGCTTCGGTTAGAAACGAAACTGAGCCGATAGGGCTACCGGAAATCCATGAGAATTAGAATGGTGTTCTTCCGGATCAAGAGGATGGAATTGGAGAACACGTGTGACAAATAGTTGGTCCTTCGGGGAGAATCGGTTTGTTAGTGAATTCCAAGTGGTGGCGAAATACAGCATAACTCGCCCGTCGAAATCTTTCACCTACATTGTCCGGTCAGTACCAATAACAACGACGTGGCTCCGCCAAGTGTGTTCTCCCCTGGATGCACTTAAGCAGCAATGGACAACCGTCACCACATCAGCGGAGCTTGATGCTGCCGATCACCGACACGTTCAGTTCGCATCTAATCGGCTGTCTTATGGGTCTCGACGGTATGCCTGTGCCATCTGATACATCACAACGTATCCATTCTGAGAATGGCAATTGCTACACTCTCGTCCTTAAAGGCGGAGACAGAAGCAATGTATCGGATATAATCGGATACCCGCGCACTGAGCTAGTTATCAGTATCACGTTCCGTTTTTGCATAGCTACTCAAGCCAGTTGCGTTGAAAAGATTCCACCATTCTTAACTGGACCAAGCAGGCAAAAGACGACGTTTTCGAATATCGATAGGGGCTGTTTGTCAAAAACAAATTAGCAACTACTGATTCCATCTTAGTCAACTGATTGCCTGTCCCCAATTTATGCGGGAATCTTTGAGTGATGCGCACACCAGATGGGATAATGTTGGCAGGATCGCACAGAAATGGCACTGAAAGTGTCGCTAAGTAGTAGAAGGCTGAACAGGTGACGAGTCGTCTTGTGGGTCAGACTTTCAATCTAGCCTTGTAAACGCATATTTTCCAAACGGAGATGTGATGTTCCGTTACAGACGTTTTGATGGTGATAGCAGCACAATTATATATATATATATATATATATATATATATATATATATATATTTGCAACAGTCTAGGAATAGACTTAGAGTCATCAGAAACCATGGGACTCAAAAGAAAGTACAGAAATAGTAAAAATACACAACACAGTACATCAAAGTCCAAGGTTTCGTCAGCAGATTAATTGGATACTATATGCTCGTTAACTACTAAAAGAAGCTTTGTGGTTAAAAATTGCTGAGAACTGTCTTGGCTAAGAGGTCGTTTCCATTGAAATGGGTTACACTCTAGGCTGCCTCTATACGCCAATGTGTGAGTAATGCTACAAAAGCAAACCTCTCAAGTTGTTGGAGTAAAAAGTGTTTCAGTTGCATTTGTTAAAACGGTGGCTCGTCAGTAGTATTTTGTTCATATTATTGTTCCTTTACAACCCTAGACAATGTAGAAGATTGTGAGTTCCAACAAGGTAGCTTCGAACCTCAGATAGATAACCACTGTCAGTGTATTGGCGGCCCCTCGGTGTAAAAGAATGAACAGGCATGTTTCAACCTACCACTTGAAGGCTGATGACTGAGGAATTTTATATATTTGATCTAGGAAAGTTTCTACTATGGACGTAATCTGATGATCTATACGGGCTCTGTTCATTGTCCACCTTAAGTGCCTTAGATTACCGTCTTCATGATATGTCTTTATTACTGGATAATAAAACTATATATATATATATATATATATATATATATATATATATATATATATATATATATATATATAACGAGAGAGACGCGAATGTCTAATGAGTAGACATATTAATATGGAAACTAGGAAATTGTGGGTAATCGCGGGTCTAGCAAAAAGGGGATGGAAAACGTATTTGTTGCTTTTCACCAGTTGGATTTTTCCTTTTCGTTTTGATGTTCGAAGCATTTTGCACATGAATCAAGGCGATACAGCATACAGTCCATTCACTTGTCTCGGTTTAGCCTCGTATAATCGAGTGTGTCAAGCTACTTGCAATCTCATGGCCAGGAAGGCGCACCTATCCAAAGACGGATAAATGTGAGGTCCTCGATTTCACATGCTATAGCCAAACGGAAGGCTGACTACCAAGCGGTTGCCTTCAGATCATATATATAGTGCAGCGCAGATGCCATTCACAAAACCTAACTGTGTGACAGTCGAGAGCTTCCCTCGGTTGGCCTGAGTCCGTTAGATAAAACTGAAACCAAATTTACTTTTTTAAAGTACACTTATGTGGTCGGTGCGGATTGTTGAACTGCATGTTGAGTTCGATTGTTTGAATTGCGGATCGCCTTCACTAGGCGCTCGGCTGGGCTGCAACGTGCGACCGCATCGCGTGCTGCACCTTTGCGTTCTCCTAGCTAGCAAAGTCGATTGATGTCGCTTTTATAACTAGGCTAATATGAGACCTTTTACCCTACAAGGTAAAGGTTTACCCTGCATTCAATCTGCCTGCTAGGATCCGCTATAACCATGCCAACTCGAATGCCGCAGTAACATCAGCCTTTTAAGTGAATACCCGCATCCGCTAAGATGCAACTTCTAATTTCATCTCTTCGGTTACCTGTAAGGTATCGTACACGAGTAATCCACCTCAATGGCCTTCTGACGAAAACCTGCGCACTTCGTTCATGTAACCTGACTAATATATATATATATATATATATATATATATATATATATATATATATATATATATATATATATATATATATATATATATATATATATATATATATATATATATGAGCTATGCCATTAGGGACCACTACAGAAGCGACGACGGGTCCTACAGAGAATTACGGCGAGCCGGCACAGCGTTTGTAGGCACGCTGAATTCGATTTACTAACCGCGTGCTTTCATGCTAAGTCTCTTTATTTCAGGTGGTGGGCTTACAGTTTTTACCTTAATGCTTTTCTTTCTCATATAAATATCTCCCTGTACTCTATTTCATTAACTTGCACACATCGCCGAAGACAATTGTATTCGATTTCCATAACATTTTTGCGTTCGTGGCATTCCGTGAACTATACTTTCTGACCTCGTGCACTTAGCTAGGATTTGTTTGTAATCAACTTATTACATATGCTATTTAATTAAGGTTTATATCACCGTTTCCTTATGCATTAATCGAGTTTTTCTCTCTTTCAAGTGTTTGGCTGTTGTTTGATATTCCCGGTGTGGATGCGCTTGATGTGCATGTTGACAAAGCGCCTACCTGTCTATTACCCACTACCTCGTCCATACTGGCTCCAGGAGACAGTTGGTCGTTGCTGGAGGGGACAGGGTGCACGGTCCTTGTGGCCGTGTTAAGATCAAAGTGTGGTTCCATGCACTCAGTGTGGAGCGGACTACGGTCCAGCCACCGCCTTGTGTGCGCTTGATTCCCAAATACAGTGTGCTTGTGTTTGACTGTGAAGGAGTGTGGGCCGGCTCCGTTGATGAAACGTGGTTCCCATCCGCATGCCTCCCGGTCTTATTCCTTCGGGTTTACACTGGATATGGGGTGTGTGGTTGGAGCTGTGAGTGGTGCAGCGCAAGCCATCCATGGTCCCTCTGTAGGCGCAGGCGTCCTGTGGCTTGCCACAGTGACAGGCAAATCCGAAACCGGATGCCGCCAACCATATGTATATATATATGACAACACTATTCAAACGGAGGCATCGTAAACTTGGCCGTTTACAGAGAGGACATCCCGACGACGTCACAAATTGACAAAGGCTAATCGAGCTTTGGTGATGCGGGGAAAAATGTTCTTCCAAATATTGCAATCAGCAGGTGCGCCTACACAGATAGGTAGAACTACCCACTTATTGAGGTTGTTCAACTTCAACAGCAATCAAGGGAACGAAACTTTATCAATCATGGAGCAATAACTTATACTTCAAGGAGCGAGGAACATTCCGTACCTAGATGTCTCAATCGCTAAACGGTTCAGTGTTTTGCATACTCTGCGGATCATCACTAGGTCAGGCAATGTAAGCATCATTATCGAAATCGGTCGCAAGCACTTCCGGTAGAAGCTTCTGGTCAAACCTGACAGATCCATGAACACGGACCCAACCATAATAGGGATTGTCATGAATGTCCACTTTTCTACTTTGCTAACTACCTCAAGCAACACAATTGAGCCTAATTCTTCTGCGGATGTTGACAAACTGAGTACAGTGCATTTCGAAAGCGGCCCACATCGGCCGGCTACGATTTTCCTCTTGCCCTAGACCTGATGGTCTACCAAATTGCCTAATAATGTTTGATAGTAAGATCATATTGTTTAAACTGCTGAATATGTTTACCTTATGAAGTTCGGGATATTCCCGAATCACTGAAAACGCTCTATAATAAAGACTAGTCATAGGAGTGGCTCAAAAGTAGACATTGTAACTTGCCTCTCCACTAGCCACACACCGAATATTTCTAGAATAATGGAAAGAGTTGTGAAAGAAAAATCAGCGAAGGCCTGGATATCACTAAATTCGATAAACCCATTCTAACATGGGTACGTGTAAATACCACATACCAGACTTACAGCTTGAATTTATAAATAAGCTGAAAAGCTTCAATGACAATGGTAAAACGATCATAATTCTTTTCATTGATACGCTAACGTCATTTGACAGTGCTGCATTGTAGCCCGTTGGAGAAGTTAACAAATTTCAGGATCAACAATCCCTTACGTGCATGGTTTAAGTCCCACCACTTTGGTCACACTCAACAGGTACAAATAAGGCACTACTTAAGACCAGAATTGGTGTGATTCAAGTTAGTGTGTTGGATCGCTTGCTCTTGCTAATGTACATGAGTTGAATGAAAGTTTTGACCTTGACAAAAAGTGAAATTACGCAGACGCAAGAACAGCAGACCAACAAGTCTGACCCCAAGGATCATGAGCCCCAAGGAAGCTTTAGGAGACTGTTAATTGTTTTTGTACACAAAGAATAGGGTGACACCGGTTAAGCGCCACAGCATCGACAAAACTCTATACTCTGCGGCTTTCGTTTCGAGAGAGAATTGTAAATGTTGACCCAGAATCAACCTGATGGCTTGTTTTGATTATATCTCTGACAGTCGATGATGCCGGCAGCCTAGATACCCTTTCTTGTTTGGCTGCTTTCTGTCTCGATAGATTAGCAATCCACTTCGGGATATGCTCTCCAATCCGTTTACCCAAAGACAAATCTGTTCCGCCAATGTAACTACTTTCGCAGCTACATATACAATGGGTTGTAGCGGAGATCGGTGGAGTAGGCTTCACTGGAGGCATCGGCAAATTGCTGGTCGCCTAATGGGACAGAGTTTGGCAGCATTGAATGTCCGGCGCATCCCTGTGTGTGAACGTCTTTCAAGTTATGCGGTCACGATATCACCTTTGAAGGTAGACAGAGAGTTTGGGCACAGTAAGTACTCTCGATTGACTGTGAAATCTATTAAACGCCTCCGGATACTAATTGGTCCGTAATGTCTGTGTGATGAACAGTAATTCCGACTCCAAACAGTCGTCAATGCATCTTTTGCAGGCTTGTTTAAACAGCGTCTTGACTAAGCAGCGCTTGTATTGGATAGGGGTGCATCTGTTGAAGTTTTCATACAATCCTGTTCATGTAGCTTTCCTGTGAACAGAATGTGATATAGTGGCATCTTCTCGTCTGGTCAACAACACATTCAAAAAGAGAAGGCAATCGTTGGCTTTCAGTTCACAGGTGAAACAAGCGTTTGGATGTGTGTTATCGAGCACACTGAGAAGAGATAAAGCAGCGCCTACATTTGTAGCGATCCCTAGTGTGTCATCAATGTAACGCCTGTCTAAGCATGTTGGGTTGATGTACGGCTCACGTCTCACTTCAACCATCGTCATGAAGATCTCAGTCAATACCGCGCAAAGCGGACAAATTATTCGTTCCTCTAATTCTTCTCAGAAGCTAGCAAACTTTGTAAAACCTCTGTGCTGGTGCTGATTACTATCTAACTATAATATGTGACCGCTTGCATTAAGTTCGGGCTTAAGTGTGCCTCTGCATTAATAACTCTCAAGATAGACTACGACCCATGTTTACTCACAATGTCGACATGCAGTTACCTGGGAGAAATTGATTGAGACATCTAGTAAGCAGCTTAAATCACATGGCTTGTACTGCAAGGCCGAACAAGTAACTTATAATTGCTGCGTCTATCGATGTTTGCGGAGCTCTGTCTTAGTGGCCAAGGTCTAAGCCGTCAATCACTATGTAGCAGGTTCGACTGACGAAGCAAAATCAAGACGAAACCGGTCGGTCGTGGTGTGTAGTGTATCAGAAAAGCTGCTCTGAAACGCTTCACCTACATCAGTTATACTTCCATAGATTGTAAAATAGTACACTATAGCCGCCATAACTTTCCCTTTCCTGGTACCGCCTTATAACTTTGGTTAAAAGATGAACGGATTCCGGCAAGGCTTTATCCCTTATGATGGGTCAACAACTATTGCTGTTAAAATCAGTCCCTTTCACAGCATTGTACGTAAGTGTAAAAAATGAATATTAAGGTGTATATTAACCGAGGTTTATCCGGAGAATGTTTCGTTTGCTAGTCCCTAGGCTACCTCCATGCTTTTTCTTAAAAGCAAGTGCTTCTTTGTGTTCTCCATATTGAGCTGATAAAAAGCAACGTTGTTTCCCACACAAGGAAAATCGATGGTGTCATCTTCTTACACTTTAATGTCTCGAATATCTTTCTCTTATTACTCGTCACACCTGCCTTTGAACTTATTAAAAATTAGTAGCCATGATGTTCGTAAGAGCCCAGAGCAAACACTATCCGCTCCACTGAAAAGTATAACGCTTTGGGTAATAAGAGGTTTGAATATGTATACAGTTGCAGTGTAATTGACATAAACTCATCCATCGTAGTGCGCCTGAAAACCCACTCATGTAGGCCTAGTACATACTAGTCCGAAACGATAAGTGTAATCAAGCGCGGATATCAGGAGCCAAATGAAGTAGGACACAGCGGACTCAATGGGATACAAAAGACGTTGAGGGATGAAGCGAAACGGGAGCAAAGCGTTAGCACGATAACTTACAGAACAGCCGAGTGGCAAGCCGGATGTAGGTCCACATGACCGCAATGTGAGGGGGATTAAAACAAGAAAGAATTATGTACTATGCGTCAGAAAGGAGATTGTACACAAAAAATGGTAATTAGCCTTTGGGCGCTACACTCATTCAGTAGTTTACAACAATGAATTTTACTGTTGTTTTAACCTCAAAGCGTTCATTTGTTTTACTGACGGCACTTCCGTTTTCATTAACTGCTTTGGTGAGTTTCGTGCTACACCGTTCCTCGCCCTTGTTGATTCGTTTCCAACTATTGTAGCCAGCACGATACACGCTGGGTTCAGTTGCTTCCAAATTCTATATTGTCCCGTATTTACCACATCTCTTACGTGTCATTGATTAGCGACTAATATCCCAGGCGCCACCCAACACCATCCCCTCACCAAGAGTTCAATCAACTTCGTTAAATTCAAGCGGTCGCGACATTTCGAAGCAAATAACAACGTTGGAGTCGTTAGAAAATCAGCAGTTTTCCTGAACTCACAATTACTTTAGACTCCGGGATTACGTAGCTATTCTTATGCGACCAACTCATCAATGTCGTACTACGGAAACAGTTTATACCACTGAGAAAACACAAAATTTTACTGATCCAGATGATCCATAACCGTTACCATGTTCAGGTTTAGGTTTGTTCTCCAAGCCGAACTTTTCGTTGCAGACGCTTCAACACCAATCGAGGTGACTTCATCTGTGCGTACTAAGTAAAAGGTGACTTTCTCATCGGTCTATTTTTGCTTAGTACACACTGACGAAGTCACTTCAGTTGGCGAGGAAACCTCTTTAACGAAATAGTTCGGCTCTGTGAACAAACCTAAACCTGAAAAGACAGCCTGAGCTACATGTATTCCGCTTTATTGCTAACCATTACCATGCTTCGCAGCTACTGTCGCAGTTACTTTGGGGTTAGATGCTGCACTCATTGTATGGCTTGCAAAGTAAGGACCCAGATATCTTAACACCTATGTTACTTCATTTTAATAGGTTTGGAGATTAACACATTGCGGTTTCTTGTATGTCTAGGTAACTTTGTAAACGGTGTGGGCTGCTTAAAACCGTCATTTGTGTCCAAACATACCGGAAGGATCAAAGGGTAGAAAACCACGGACCCTCTGCCCTCCACATTGGGAGGTGAGTAGGTATGTAATGAATGCTGTTTCAAAAATCAGAAGCATCGATGCAAACCAGGGTCAGTCGGTGAAAGCATAGGCACCACGGCTTGGAATATCAGTCATACTAAGTCCTAGGCAGCGTAAGCAAACTTTGACATTAAGTACCATCTTGCCTTCACTTGTCTACAGTCGTGTAGCGAGCATGAAACATTTACGCCTTCAGTATTTTGTGACATTGGATTTTATTCCTGTTTGTATCGGTCGATGGTCCATTTGTTTTACTGACGGAAGGTCAGATTCGCTTTCGTTTCCTGTGAGTTCTGCGGTTCATCGATTCGTGCTTCGCTAATTGACTTTCAGTTCTTTGTAGCTAGTACAATACATGTTGCTTTCGGCAACGTTTCACTTATGTATACTCGGTATGCGTGCTTGACTTTACTGGTACTTGTAGCTACCAGTAACTGAGTTCGGTTCTACAGTTTTATGTCAGCTACACCGTACGTTTAAAGAGTGAGCGTTGTTATTTTTATAAACACCGTTTAAACCGTTTTAAGTGAAATCCAAAACGTTAGCAAGTAAATATTAGTTTCATAGTTGTCGCGGTTGCGGAGACTAGGATGAACCATGGTATGTTTAAACAGTTAACATTCTTTAACCACACCATAAGTTTCGCTTTCTCTCTGTTGTAACGCTTCTCCTTTACCTCTGCTCTCTGCCACTGACGACTGTTGTACTGTTGCTAGCTGCCCTATGAGACTGCGACTGTCTGACTTCTCAGTCACGCGCCCAGCCAACCGAAGGAATACAGAAGACCAAGGCTCGGTAAACAGGGAGTCTATCTACACCATAAGTTAACTGTATTTATAGGTAGCCGAAACATGATAATTTAGGAGGTCAAGCTCGCTCATTTTTGTGCGTCCGGTTTTCAGCCAGAGTGAGTGAGTTCCGCTCCACGGGGTTTATCATATTGACGGTATAGCTCGATTCATTTTACGCGGACTGGTAATTGCTGGCTGAGCAATTCTCAGTCGATACCCAACTTTAGCTCCGCTTACATCTCTATTACCTCCTCCTTCAACTTGATTGCTCCTACCTATTTTCCGCACTTGGGCTTGGTCGTAGCTTTTTACCCTGGGGTCCACTTGTAGCCTTCGCGGTTGCCTTCGTCTTCGACTTGGCCTGCATGTCACGTCGTGTGGCTGTGTTCCGCTTGGGGGATCAGTTCTGTTTTCTAAACCAAATGTATCCAGTAGTATGTCTAACTGCGGTGCCACTGTTTCTTGATCTCTGAGTTTTGCCATGCCGCTGTCGAAGATGATTGATATGTCTGGTCCACTTGTCCTTTCCGACCATTATCTCATAAATAACTTTACCCCTCTTTCCACTAACCGTTCCGCTAACCCATCTTTCCGGGGTCTGGAAGTTTCGTGCATACACCAAGTCGCCAATCTTGAACGTGCGAAGCCTGTTATCCTGCCCCCTTCTAGGTTGTCCGTTGTGTTTTTGAACCTTTCTGGGAATCAGGCTATCAAATGTCGTGCTAACTTTTCGTCCAAGTAGACATTCAGAAGGAGATTTACCCTCCGGTGTGTTTGGATTCGTAGTGTTTCGATACATCCTCAAAAACGGCTGAATTGCATCTCGTGACACCCTCGTTCCTTACGCTTTGAGAAAAGCACGTTCAAAGGTATCTACAAACCGTTCGGCTTGCGCATTCAATTGTGGATGGTACGGCGGCGAAAACTTGTGCTGGATTCCGTCTTACCTGCAAAATTCTCTGAACAGCGTTGAGGTGAACTGGGCTCCGTTGTCTGTAACCAGCATCTCCGGGGTGCCAAAATACTGGAGCAGTTGGTTCAGCTCATTGATAGTGTGTTGGGCGGTAGGATTTTGCATCGGAATCACGTCGGGCCATTTTGTGTAGGAATTACCAAAAATCAAATAAGATTGACCGTTGATTGGTCCCGCATAATCCAAGTGGATTCTCTGCCAGGGCTTTTTCGACTCGGGCCAAGAGTGCCACGAACATCTCGGAGATGCCTTTGCCGCTTGTTGACAAGATTCACAACTTTGGCAGAACTGCTCGATTTCTGCATCCATTTGAGGTCAATACACAAAACTTCGCGCCAGTGCTTTCATTCGGCTGGTTCCCGGATGTCCTGAAAGAAACTGCTGTAGTATTCGCTTCCGCAACTTCCTTGGTACCACGACTCGGTCTCCAAACATTAGACAATTGTCAACGACCGAAAGGAATCCGCGTCGATTAAAGAAAGGTTGTAACTCATTCGAATTTCTGACATTAGACCAACTGGACTGCACAAACCCTATCACTTTCAGCAAGATATCGTCTCGAGCCGTCTCTGCACGAATCGTGTCCGACGTTACTGGCGACTCCCATACACTGTCAACTAGGATGCGCTGAATTTCCGACTCGAATTTGACAGATGCAATCACGTAGTCCTCGTTTTCCTTCAAGTTGGAACCGAGGAGGCGAGATAGAGCGTCAGCTTGGCCAAGTTGTTGTGTAGATCGATAGTGTATACTGAAATCGTAAGCCAGCAGTACGGTTGCCCATCTCTGTAAGTGACTTGCTGTGAAAACAGGAATGCTCTTGTTTGATCCAAATATCGAGAGTAGAGGTTTGTGGTCCGTGATCAGTTTGCAATGTATACCATATAGCATTTTTTGAAACCGTTTCACTTCAAAAACAATCGCCAGCGCTTCCTTCTCAATCTGGCTGTAAATTTTCTCCGCCACTGTCAGCGAGTGTGCTGCGTGTGCAATGGCCTTCTCCTCCAGGGAACACATGAGAAATGACGACACCTACCCCATAATTGGAGGCGTCTGAAGCAACAACAATCTCCGAGTTTGGGTTGGAGTCAAAAGCAAGTTGAAACTAAGTGCTTTTTTCACTGTATCAAAGGATTGTTGACACTCCTTTGTCCATCACCATTCTTTCCCTTTCATCAGCAACTCGTTTGGAGGACCTCTAGTCTGATGTAGACTTGGCGGGAAGGAACTATAATGACTTATAAGACCGAGAAATGAACGAAGTTCGGCAACATCCCTTGGTGGTGACATTTGCTTGAAGGCTTCTATAGTAGCGGGATCCGGACGTCTGCCTTGTTTGTCAATAATGAACCAGAGAAATTTGACACGTTCCATCAGGAAATTGCATCTTCCCGCTCATAACCGGCAACCAGCTGCTTCTAGACGCGTGAGCACTTTCTCTAACGTGGCCAGCAATGCTTGTGAGTCAGACCCCATAATCAATGCGTCATCCAGGTATACTGCGACCCCAGGCAAATCGTTCAGCAAGGTATCCATGATTTGTTGAAAAGTGGCGGGAACAGTTTTCACTCCGAATGGCAACCGATTGTACTGGAAAAGACCCAGATGCGTATTGACCGTCAATAGAATTCTGCAGTTCTCGGCTACTGGAACTTGTAAGTAAGCATCAGCTAGATCGAGTTTCGCAAACCATTTTCCACCGTTAAGCTTGGTGAACTAATCTTCAGGTATAGGCAAAGGGTACTGGTGGTTCTCCAACATGGAATTTAAGCCGGTTGAAAGGTCAGCACAAATACGTACCTTGCCGTTTCCTTTCTTTATCACAACGATGGGTGCCGCCCATTCGGAGTAACGTATGCGCTCGATTATGCCTTCCGACTGCAACGTATTTAACTCAGACTCCACTATTGGTTGTGTTGCATACGGCACTGGATGTTTTGGTTTAAAGACTAGTCTGGCGTCTGGTTTGTGCTAAATACATGGGTTATATTATTTAGTCATGAACCCAGGATTGGAGGCTACTGAGAATATTGTGGGACAATGAAGTCAAAGTAGCCGTTGTTAGAAGCTAGCAAAACAGAAGCGGCAGGCCACGGCATGTCAAAAATTAAATTTCTTCACAACTTGAGATGACGGAACGGCAGACTGTTCTTGGCAGCAACCATTATCTTGCACAAAGTGGCAGGAGTGTGTTCAAGTGCGTCGGTTACCGCGCTTGCAGTACCTTTAAAAGGTATTTTGCCGGCATTCAGGTGAATAATCCATAGCTTCGTTGTATACCTTTTATTCGAAAGAAATAGGTTGCATTAGCAGACATAATAGAGAATTACAGCTGCAAGTCTTTTAATTACTAGTTCACAAAACTGCACAGCAAAAAAGGTGAAAAACAAAAAAACGGGTACCATTTTCACTAACGGTCTAGTCTATCCGAACACAGAACCAGTAGTTTCGAAGGAAGCCTAATCGAACTTGCGTTCCCATCGTGTACAAATTACCTGCACCCATTTCGGATAGCAAAGCCAAAAATCCCAGCACACATGGGGGTTCATGCGTAAAATAGTCAGAGCTAGACATCAAACAGATAGAGCACTTTATCCTGGCAGCTGAAAGGAAGTAAAGCATCATTCGCGCAAGCTCAGACCATTATTTTTTTATGGTGATTCGTTGTAGTGTAACTGTTTAATGCCCAACGACTTTCAGCGATCATACTTAATTTCTAAAAGACCAAAAGAAAGCAATGCAGTAATAGAGAATGGTTGAGTCTAATTTCGGTAGTGAGTTGTAGAAAACACGTCACTGCGACGACCTACTCCCCAATTATTACCAAAATCCAGCTTAGAAGATTTGTGCTTTGTCTATCCCGTGAGCACGTTGTTTCTTCCATGTGATCACCTTCTCTGTTACATTATGCTTACTTTACTCCGAGGCAATTACCGTTCCAGCATCAGACATACGTTCTGCCCTCCTACGGTAAATGTGTTGACATGTCGACTGACGCTTCAAGTGCACATTTTGAGTTTGCTTGCTAAGTTTTATCACGTACACCGTAACTCGTTCCGTCGCTCAACGGGAACGATTGAAAATGGATGTGTTATGGTTTACAAAGCAAATGCTTAACAAGTCCCGTAGATGGCCAGGATATAAAGCACAAAATGGTGAAAAGAAAGCAAAGTGACAAAATGAAAATGGTTTTGGTGGACATACCAAAGTGTTCACACAGAGGCATACAGCAGGGAGCCAACCTCCATTATGTAGGTTAGTGCTGGTTGTGCAGCGTTCGTGATAGTACATCCTCTGTCGATGTACACAGGCTATATATCGTAAAGTAGGTGGATTGGGGCAGCGTCAAGACGTTTTATAAACGCAGGTACAGGGGGGACGGAAACAACATAAGCTGGCAGTGTTTCATGACTGGCAGACATAAAGTAAGTAAAGGCTTCGATGACATTCCAGCCGACTGTTTTCGTTGCCAATTTGAACTCTTGCTCCCTCAAGTTCGTGTTGTTACTGTGTTGCAATAGATGGTGACAGACAAGGTTGGGGTTCCACAAAATCACCAAGGCTCCTCTAAGCTACTGCACGCCACTCAACTACGCACTAACGATGTCAACTCGATTGGTCACGAAACGTTTGCAACAAAATTTGCAAGCTCAGCGAACAGTTCAACAGCCACCATTATTAAATCGCTACGTAGGCATCGATACTGACCGCTGTACAACCTTGCCTGACCTGGATTGCGTATTCCATAGGAGGCCGCACATATGTCCTAAGCAACCAGGAAGGGATAGATGGATTAATCAGCACGAATGCCCTTTGCAGCATGCCAACGTGTTGCTTTTCAGCCTTTGTAGCCTTCTCAGACCCTACTGAGTAGTCAAAATCAGCCTGGATTAATAGCACAAGGTGGCATTGCTGCGTGACTGCCTGCAGTTTGTAGCCAACAAGCTTGTATATTTGTTTGAGTGATGACGAATGTAGACCAATTTACAATTTGACGAATTAAATGGGAGCAGATTGTGAAATGATAATTCATCCGCTCGTTAAAATGCTTCGTGATCACCTTGGTTGACGATCGTCCGCCACATCTTAACATCATCAGGAGAAAGCAAGAAATCCGAAGCGATAATTGAGTAAGCTCAATAATGTACAGGAGAGACAGATGTAGCTCCAGAAATAATCCTTGTAGATATTTTCGCAGGGCTGGCTTGCTGAACTACCTCCTCGTGGTGCCACCTGGCTGGTTCCGGTGTACCCCGTTCCACCAAAGTGTTCGAAGACAATGTTCCACCTCCGCAGGGCATTGTATTCCAGCAGTTGGGCTAACTTCATGAGTAGTACTGGGCCCCTGTTTGGTAACCTACCAAACAAAGACGCATGAACTGAACATTCAGTCAACGCCTCCCAATAGGCACGATTCCCTAAATTCACCCCGCTGCCTTGCAGGTAGATTATTTAGCCAAAGGCTCGGGGTGGAGTTCCCTAAGTCAACTCCCTACTTCGGCTTGGACAACCGGGTAGTATCACGCGATTTCACAAAACCATGCACTGTACTACAACGTGCTCATCAGCTACTGTTTCTGCTCCTCACATTCACTCGACTTCATCACACGCCAATTGTTTGTTTGCAAACAATCCTCACGTTCCGTTACCCGATTCATGTGTTCAACAATCTGCTGCGATTCCGGTTGCGCCGCAGACCAAGGAGTTCAACCTATGGCTATCCTTCGTCACCGATCCTCGTTCTGTCTGGCGTACTTCAACGTTCGGACACTCATGCAGAATAGACAGCAAGCCGGTCTAGCGCGCACCCTAGATTCCCTAGACATTGATGCCTGCTGCCTTTCAGAAACCCGATTGCAAGATCCAAGCACTGTGCTTACATTGACATCCCCCACTGACCACGAAGCCAGATATCACCTGCGTCTTTCTGGAGATCCAGAAGCAGCCTCAGCGGGTTTGGCTGGTGTAGGTATAGCACTAAGTGGCAAAACCGAGGCGGCACTACTGGACTGGTTCCCGATTAACAGCCGACTATGTGCAGTTCGGCTTCGGGGTTCATGTAGAATCAACAGGCACCGCGAAGAGAGACACAACTTGTTTGTGATCTCCGTGTACGCTCCAACTGACTGCAGTGGCGACTCGGTCAAGGACGAATTCTACCGGGATCTACAACAGCTCTTGACTAATGCTAAAATGTCGGATGTCGTTATCCTTGTTGAGGATTTTAATGCACCGGTTGGCCGTCTGTTACCATACGAAGGCCACCTTGGTGGTCATCACGCGCGCGATGAGAACTGCTCTGATAACGGAGAGAGACTTCTCACATTGTGCGAAGACAACCGTCTGTTTCTTTCGAGCACTAACTTCAGGCGTACGAAGAAGCGTTCCGCAACGTGGCGTCCCCATTCTTCAACACAACCGTGGTCTCAAATTGATCACATTGCGATTAGCTTCAGATAGCGCGGCAGCGTACTGGACTGCAGGTCCTTTTGGTCCACCTTCGTTGACTCAGATCATGCTCTGGTCTGCGCGAAAATCTGTATGTGCTTTGGACGATCTCGAAACACGAAGCACCGCAAGATTGATGTAAACAGATTAACTGATTCCTCTGTCCAGGCGAGTTATCAGTCTTCACTGGCATATGTACTCAGCTGCAATACACCTCAAGACGTGGCGCAACACTGGACTTGTATACATAAAGCGAGGACCATTTCCGGACAGTCATGCTGCGGCCTAGTTCGACGTCCCTTGAAGGCTTGGATCTCTGCTCGTTCTCTGGAGCCGTTAGAACGCCCATCGGAATCCGATTGCAACGAGCGGCGCCGTTCTGCCAACCGGATGCTCATGCAAAGCCTACACAAGAATCGCGAGGCATGTTTGTCTGAGCGTGCTTTAGAGATGGAAACCGCTACTCTCTCTAGCAACACTCGCAAGTTTTTCCAACTCATTCGGTCCACTGGCCTCAGGAATCCTGGTGTAAATGAGGTCAGTTGTGAGGTAGATGTGTCACCGATCACCAACCAACAGAGGCGTATGGACCGCTGGGCCGACCACTTTCACTCTCAGTTCAACTGGCCTCCACCATCCATCAGTACATGCAGTACACCTTGTTGTCCACCCTGGCTCGTCTTACTGAATCCACCCAGCGAAGCGGAAGTCTGCCTCGAGATTCGACGCTTGAAGCGCTTCAAGGCTGCCGGCTTAGAAGGATTTCCTCCGGAGCCATTCAAGTACGTCACTGTGGCCATCATTAACCAGCTGACCGCGCTGTTCGCAGAAATCTGGCATGAAGAGAAAGTGCCTTCCTGTTGGGGCGAATCAGTTATTGTCCCGATTTTCAAGAAAGGCGCTAGCACTTGTGTGTAAATCATCGCGGGATCAGTCTTATTTCTGTTGTCTCTAAGCTATTGGCATCCATTCTGCTCCGTAAATCATACCCAATACGTGAATCATCCTGCCGTGAAGAACAAGGTGGTTTCCGTCCCAGCAGCGGATGCGTGCATCAAATCTTCACGCTCCGACAGCTCCTCGAACATCGCCACACTTATCACAGGCCCACTATCCTTGCATTTCTAGACATACGTGCAGCCTTTGAATCCATTGATCGACCTGCTTTATAGCGTTGCTTTCTAGAAAAGGGGGTGTCAGAGAAATATACCGCCATCTTACGAGCACTTTACCTTCATACATCCGCCAGTGCGAGGGTCTATGGCAAGCTTTCCTCGCAATTCGCTGTCAATAGCGGTGTGCGACATGGCTGTCCTATGTCCCCATTCCTCTTTAACTTCGCAATCGAAGACGTTCTGTCGAATGCTCTAGAAAGTTTCCAACATTTTGCCCTATCGGGTGAGCGCGCGACCGAATTAGGTTATGCTGATGACATCGCCTTACTTGGTGACGATCCTCAGGGTATGCAATTCATTCTGGATCGTTTGGCGGTTGAAACATCTATGTATGGCATGAGCTTCGCTCCATCGAATTGTAAAGTACTGCTCAAGGATTGGCTTTCACCTCCTCCTGTGCTCACTCTTGAAGGCGCACCACTTGAACAGGTAGATAGTTTCGTCTATACTGGGAGTTGTGCTTCTGCTGACGGCACTATCAACAAAGAAATTTCTCTTCGTATCGCTAAAGCTCGATCAGCATTTGTCAATCTGAGGCACTTGTGGCGTCGTCGCGACGTCTCATTCTCACTAAAGGCATGCGTTTACAGCGCATCAGTTCGCTCAGTGTGGTTGTATTGGAGCGAGTCCTGGCTGATTCGCGTGGAAGACATGCGTCGTCTTTCTGCCTTCGATGCCGGTTGCTTAAGGAGAATCGCTCGTGTTTGGTGGCAACATCGAGTTAATAGTAATTACGTTCGACGTCGCATCTTGAGGAATGCGAGTATTCCCTTCAACAAACTGGTTTTGCTGCGCCAGTTTAGATGGCTAGGTGACGTTCTACGCATGGCACCTGAGCGTCTACCGCGTCGCGCTCTATTCGCCCGTCAAGGACCTGGCTAGAGGCGATCGCGTGGTGGTCAGCCTTCCACTTGGCGGCAGCACATGAAATCGCTGACGTCGTGTCTAGCCACTGTTGGATCTGTACGTGTTCCAAGATGGGACCAAAAGATGAACAGTGCCAATGGCTTGGCACAATTGAAGACATTGCCGCAACCGGAATCAGTAGCAGAATTGTGTACCGCATTGTGTGGATTCACATGTTTAATACTACAAACAATGGAAATGACAAAAAAGAGAAAAGTCGGCGTGTGAAAAACAAACTAAAAATGTTTTGTTCCACTTTTTCTCAAAATGGTTCATTCTTCCTGCGGCATATTAGCTGAAGTGTGTTGCTCATTTTCAGCTACCATGCCACGATGACCATGACGCAGTGACTGTCTCTTATCCACTGGTCACCATGGTTTTCTGTTGGCTCTTTGTCTAGTTGATAGACAGCTGAAATTATATGGTTGGCGGCATCCGGTTTCGGATCTGTCTGTCACTGTGGCCAGTCACAGGACGCCTGCGCCTACAGAGGAACCACGGGTGGCTTGCGCTGCACCACCCACAGCTCCATCCACACACCCAATATCCAATGTAAACCCGAAGGAATATGACCGGGAGGCATGTGGATGGGAGCAACATTTCATCATCGGAGCCGGCCCACACTCCTTCACAGTCAAACACAAGCACGCTGTATTTGGGGAATAAAGTGCACAAAAGACGATGGCTAGACCGTAGTCCGCTCCACACTGAGTGCATGGAACCGCACTTTGATCCTAACACGGCCACAAGGACCGTGCATCCCGTCCCCTCCAGCAACGACCAACTATCTCCTAGAGCCAGTATGGACGAGGTAATGGGTAATAGACAGGTAGGCGCTTTGTCAACATGCACATCAAGTGCAGCCACACCGGAGATATCAAGCAACAGCCAATCATTTGTGTGAAAGATTACAAATAAAATAAATCATGTAATGCATAAGGAAACGGTGACATTAATCTTAAATTAATGAACATATGAAATAAGTTGTCTACGAACAAATCCGAGCTCAGTTCACGAGGTCGGAAAGTATATTTTACGAAAATGCCACAAACACGAAAATGTTATCGAAATAACTACAATTGGCTTAAGTGCTCTGTGCAAGTTTATAGAAGATAGGTAGGCATGTATATGAGAAATAAAAGCATTAGGACAAAATTGTAAACCCACTACCTGAAATAAATAGACTTAGCATGCAAGCACGCGGTTAGTAAATTGAATGCAGCGCACTTACAAACGCTGCGCCGGTTCTACCTACGTCCTCTGCATGACCAGTCGTCGCTTCGGTAGTGGTCCCGACTGGCCTCGCTCATGGCTCACTAGGCCTACCTGACTCAGGCACTCGCGACCGCATGTGGTACAGCACCATGCGCTCGATGTCGATGGAGTACAACCCACTGTAGCTCACTGTTTGGCTGTTGATCTGTCGACATCACACTCCCAAGGTAGCTGAAGCGGGAGGTGGTTTCCAATACTTCAGCACCAATGTTGATTCGCGGCAATATTGAAGATTGCACCTCCGGTGAAGGCTGAAACAGACAGACAGTTTTGCTTGTGTTGATGGTGAGCCCGAATTTTGCCGCTGTCGAAGCCAGAGCACTAGTCATGTTCTGCAACTCATCCGCGCTGTGTGAAAACAACGCACTGTTGTCAGCAAACAGCAACCTACGGATAGTTGTCTCACAGAATAGAGTTCTCGCATCGAAACGACAGATGTTCAGCAACCCACCATCAATACGGTGCTCCACATGAACACCGTAAGCACAAGCGGCATCAAAAGCACAAGACATGGCATGAAGATATATTAAACAGGGCAGGAGCTAAGACACAGTTTTGCTTCACACCAGAAACCACTGAAAAGTCAACCGAGGTTTCTCCACTCAGCCGCACCCTCGCTCGCATACCACTGTGCAGACATTCAATTAAACTTACAAACTTACGCGGGCAACCAAACTTACCCAACACCAGCCACAATGCCTCACGGTTCACCGTATCAAATGCTTTGGTGAAATCAACGAAAAGCGAGTACTATTGCTGGTGTCGTTCTCTGCACTTCTACTGCAACTGACCAGCCGCAAACACCATATCTATAGTGCTGCGACCCGAGCTGAATCCACTCTGCTCTTCCGCCACGTTAGATTCCACAACCTGACTCACGAGGCGGTTGAGCAGGATTCGGGCAAGCACCTTGCCCACACAACTCAGCAAGTTGATGCCACGATAATTCGTGCAACATTGCTTGCTGCCTTCACCCTAGTACAGTGGTAGTACTTGGGCATCCTTCAGCTCAGCAGGCACCTCCTCCTCAATCCATACGCGTTGCACCAAGTGGTGCAGCGCAGTCAACAACGCGGGTCCGCCGTGTTTCAATACTTCAGGCGGGATCCCGTTGGCCCCTGCACACTTGCCGTTTCGCAGCTGAGCAAGTGCTCTCTGCGTCTCATCCAGTGTCGGTGTGTCCGCCAGACTCGTCTTCACATTGTGCTGCTTGAGAACGTTCCATGTAGGCCAGTCAATCTCTGAACGGATGTTCAAGAGAGAGTCAAAGTGTTTTCGACAGATCTGCATTATGTCTGCAGTCTGTGTGCAGGTAGTGCCTGAACTACCATCGATCATCGTCCTCAGCGGCTCCACTCTCGGTCCATACACCACCTTCAAGGAGTCAAAGAATTCCTGGTGTTGGCGTCGTTCGGCGTAGTAATCCATCTGCTTCGTCTTCTCCGTCCACCATACATATTTTTATTGAGACGGAGCCCTCGGGTCAGTCTCCGTCGAAGTTTGCGAAACTGACTACTCTTCCCCAATTCACTGGGGTCTGGCACAAGTGCAGCAAGGTCGACATTTTGCCGTTTTCACTGACTACAAGCCATTGATCTACGCAATCAGTGGTGCAACGGACAAGCATTCTCCGCGGGAAACTAGACACCTAGACTACGTTTCTCAGTTTAAGACAGACGTACGACATGTCTCAGGTGCTCTCAATCCCGTCGCGGATGCACTTTCACGCACTCAGCAGATCATCTTATCGCCTGGCACCAACATTGATCTAGCCGCTATGGCTGCTACCCAACAAGCTGATCCCGACATAGGCAAGCTACGACGCAACACCACTGAGACGATCACCATTGATCGACTCAAGCCAGCATTCTTCGACAAGTCTGACTCTTCGGTGCAGAAAGCATCTTCACAGCCTGCGTCATCACAGCTCGCACCGCAACCTCGGACGAGTCAGTCCGCTCCAGAAGAACCGACAACCTCAACCGACCGCACTCCTACTCACCCTACACTCAATCGACGCGGTAGGAAGCTCAAACCTCCAGTTCGTTTTTCGGACTTCGTTCGCACTTACTATTTTACATAGAACGTGCCTTTGAAATTTTCTGCTCTTGGTAAACGTTTACGAAAATTCACAAAAAAGATCAAAACGTTTTGAAACTACCAAAAAAGAGCAAAACCTTTGAAAACCCAAAAACAGCTTTGCACGGTTTTCGCTTTGCACTCCTTTGTATATGGCTATGCATTTATGCTGCTTTTTCATTTTGCTTTCCATATACACCGCCGGTTGGTTGCATCTCGGTTTCACTTTCGCTGGATCTCCGCACGTCAGCTGAAACTGGAAAAACCTTCCTGCCCAATTGCGTACGTGAACTTTATTAACTGTCCCCCCACAAACAGTTTTTACCGTTTCGACACCGTAGGGAGGACACGGGTGGGAGCCCGCTAGGGTCCGATTGCATGGTTCTCCCTCAGCAGCTGCACCAGGTTTCACAACCTGGTCTCGCAGAAGGCTGGCCCGTGACGGACAGTCCTCACGTAGATCGAAGGACTGCTTACACAGTCCCTTCTGGGAGAGGGCTATGTAGCAGTCTGGAGATTTCCCGGTTTGCCTCTGTAAAATTCTAAGTAAAATCATTTCACTGTACACCTAGGCAACCGGTGTGGTTTGTTGAACTGATTGCTGAGTTTGAATGTTTGACTTGCTCATCGCCATTTTTTGCTTGGCGCTGGTTTCGGTTGCAACTTGCGACTCCGCTGTGTGCTGTGCTTGCTCCCTTCCCCTAGCTAGAGCGTCCACGGTGTCGTTCATTTGTAGCTAGGTAACATGGAATTTTTTACTGTACGAATAAAAATTTCTCTGCAACGCGATCTGTCTTCTCGAATCGCTTTCTGGGCTCCCGGTACAGGCGACCCTCTAAAAGCAGATCCAGCTCGGGTATGTGATTGCAGAGACAGATTGGGATCTGCTTGGCGGCGGACACACGCAGCCTTGGAGGTACTGGAACGATTCATATATGTTGCGCGACCGTAGTAGGATACGAACCTGCGACTACGGCCAGACGCAGGTGGGTTTTGGCGGGTTTGCACCAATTTGACCAGGGGCTGCCTGGCTTGAGGCGGGCAGTGGCAAAGCACTGAACACCCGGAGGTACCCTCCTACCGTCAGAGACAGTGCGTGGCGCTCGTGCTCTACGCCAATCGAGCTGTGATCTTATAACCCGTAGACCTGTTGTCTCCCATGGCTAAGTTTTACGGGAAGAGGGCCATCGACCACTTCCTAATCTCCGAAGAGGATGGACTAGGATACTGGCAGGGCGCCCACACCTGACAGGAGAACGACTCGGGTCCTCAGTCAAAGCCTTCGATTAAATGTACACCCGGAATGCAGCGAGTCTAGCACATGGTCAGTTCACTGACTCATGCGGATTGGTGTCCTGGATCTTAGCATGGAAAAGGGAGATACCCAACTCACACTCAGCGGTCGCCACGAGGAGGCGTCCAGGACATGAGCCAATGGGGCAACAGTAGCAGCATCTGTCAGGATCTAGCCACAACCAGCTTCAGCGCACCATAGGCTCTCCCACCAGCTGAGATTACATACAAACATACATACATATTTTCACAGTTTATCAATTACGAAACTACCGTGCAGTGGCTGGCTCTTAGCCGAAGTATCACAAAGCAAAACACGTCAGGCAGGTGGAAGGCAAAACTGTATTCTAACCGGCATGTTGTACAACGCATTGAGCTACTATTCTAAACTAGGCCATTCGATAAATGTCTGAGCAGGTTACTGACACACGCCAGCGGATGCAGGCAACGAGTAAAATGGGCTCAGTACATTGGCCTTGAGAATGCCACATTCCTTCTCCCTTTAGTTTGGACCACTCCAGCTAGCTTTGTATCGGTCGACGGATTAGCGTAGTCGAGTTGAACGACGACAATGCTGAGCTTCCGGCTGGACAGAGTTTTGAGAGTTTTGCGCGTTTGTCAACTCAGTTTGCTGGTTGGAGGACGCTTCATCTGGCGGAGTTGAAACGGAACGATGACGGACGTGAGCCTTGTGCCGAGTAACTACACTGACATCAGGTAAAGCCACCTCCGTATGTTGTCCCGCAACTTCGCGCAACACTCCAGGCTGCCAGGTAGTTTCGTTGGGCAACTTAACGTAACGCAGAATCTTTGATCGGAAACCTTCTGGTCGTACTCTGCCTTAGGTTTATGTTGCTTGGCTTCGACACGTAGCATCTGGTCAGGAAACAGAAGACCCAGGCGTGTCCTCAACCTCCGTCCAAACATCAGTTCGCCTGGGCTCTTCCCAGTAGTTTCGTTTGGCGTGGTATGGTAAACAATAAGAAACCTGTCCAATTTTGTTCGCAGTGAAGCAGGAGCTTGTTTCTGTAACCCGTTCATCAGCGTCTGGACGGCTCTTTCAGCCAAACCGTTTGAAGCTGGGTGGTAGGGGACTGATTTCATATGATGTCTGCAGTTGCTTTGGCGGAACCCTTGGAATTCTTGACTAGTACATACAGAACGGTTGTCCGTTACCAGAGTACGTTGTATAACAAAGGTCTGGAACACACCCGCATACAAGAAAAGGTGGTCTCGGAGGTGGCATGTGCAAGTGGGAAGATTTCTATCCATTTCGAGTAGGCATTAAGCAAGCGGAGAAACGTTTTTCCGTCCAAAGGACCAGACAAGTCTGTGTGTATGCGTTCCCACGGTTTACTGGGCCATTTCCAAAGACTAAGTAGTACAGGAGGGGCATTCCTCTGATGGTTTTGACACACGTTGCAGTGTCGGATCCGGTGGCTTAGGGGTAGCGGTCTCAATTAACATCCCAATGGTCCCGAGTTCGATGCCTGCTAACTATCTGATGTGATGTAATCACATGGAAAAGCGTCATATAAGTGCATTGTTAGCCCTGGAAGCGTATCCAAAGAGGTACTTGACTTCATTCGCTCCCAGTCCGCAAATAAGTGTTTGGTGATGGGCGACTTCAACCTCCCAGAGATTTGTTGGGCAGATCTTTCTTGCGACTCAGCGTCAGTCACATTCGGCGCTGATCTGCTTGAACTTACGCTCCAAGTATCTTTGCACCAGTTCATTGACCTCCCCACTAGGTACATGGACGCCCAAGTACCGTCTATCTTAGACCTTGTATTCGCTAAGTCACTCGATTTTGTTGGTGACATTACTTACGGACCTCCACTGGGTTCCAGTGATCATGTTTGTTTGCTCTTCAGTTGTACTCTGTCTAGACGCTACCAGAGTACTGTTGAGTCTCGCCCAAACATATGGCAAGCAGACTATCAATCAATGAGAGCCAAGGCTTCTGGTTTCCATTGTGAGATCTCAGACGACGATACTGTCCAGGTTGCCTGGGATAAATTTAAGTCCTACCTCACAGAGGTCTCTGCTCCCTTCATACCAGTCACAAGGAGAAAGGAGGCCCGAGCACAGCCGCCCTGGATAGATCCCACTGGCAGGCATCTGCTCACAAAGAGATCTAGATGTTGGCGGACTTACCGAGACGCTCCGTCTACCGATACTTATGACAGGTACCGTAAAGCTAGAAATAGGTGTAAGCAACACCTAAAGGATGCTCGGCTCACTTTTGAAAAAGGGTTAGCGGACGAAGCTTCAGAGAATCCAAAAAGATTCTTCGCTTATGTCAAAAGACGCTGCGGTTCGAAAATGTCAATTCCAGTATTGATGCGTGATGACGGTACTCATGCGCATACGGATTATGACAAGGCCTGCGTACTCAGTGGGCAATATGCGGCAGCGTTTGTAAGGGAAACCTCTTTGACAGGCGTTGAGCTGGTTTGCAGGACTCCAGAGGGTTCAGAACTATCTGAATTTATTGTAGCGGAGACTGCAGTTCGTAGGCTGTTACAAGGGCTGAACCCTTCTAAGGCCTCTGGGCCTGATTTAATTCACCCGAAACTGTTGCATGAGTTGGCTGCGGAACTAAGTGGACCGCTCGCTATTGTGTTTCAGAAATCGCTTGACAGTTGTGCATTGCCTTCCGAATGGAAGGAAGCTGTCATCTGTCCCATCTTCAAACATGGGGACAGGGGTCTGCCTGCAAATTACAGGCCAGTTAGTCTGACGAGTGTAGTAATCAAACTCCTCGAGAAACTGGTGAGAGATTCATTAGAGAGTCATCTGAGTAGATTTAATCTACTTAGCAATGTACAACACGGATTCCGGAAGGGATTTTCGTGTCTGACGAATCTGTTGGTGGCTCGCGAAAATTGGGCGGATGCAGTGGATAACGGCCACACGCTGGACGTGCTTTTCGTCGACTTTTCGAAGGCATTTGACAAGGTACCCCATTTGAGGCTCGCGCAAAAGCTGTCCTCCTACGGGGTATCTGGCCGCGCCCTTCATTGGGTGACTGCCTTCTTGGAGGGTAGAGAACAATGTGTACGGGTAGGCCGGGGTCTGTCATTTAGGCAGTCTGTCCTCAGCGGCGTGCCGCAGGGCTCGGTCCTTGGACCGCTGTTGTTCTCTATCTATGTGAACGACCTACCCACGGAGCTTGAGGTACCATCGCTGCTATTTGCTGATGACCTGAAGCTGTGGAACATTGTTGATGTTCCTGGGGGTTCCGAAGCTATTCAGCGAGCATTGGATAAGCTTTGGGACTGGTCTACTTTATGGTTACTGCCCATAAATCAGGCAAAGTGCTCCGTTCTTCGAATTGGAGGAGGTTGTCCTCCTGCGAAGTACTTGGTCGGTGGGGTCGAACTCCCCCGTGTATCTAGCCAGGTTGACCTAGGCGTCGTACACTCTTCGGCGTTACACTCCGGCGACAACTGGAAGAAGGCCGCAAGCAGAGGTTTACGCATGTTGTGGTTAATCCGACGTTCTTTCGGAGTCTTGACGGGCGGCATCTTTACGAGGCTGTTCTCGGCTTTCGTTCGCCCTCATCTGGAATACTGCGTCCAGGCTTGTCCGCCCTGCCTCGTCCGGGACAAAATGGAGCTAGAGAGGGTTTTACGAGTGGGTACTAGGTTAGTCGAGGGATTACGGGGACGGACGTACCCCGAGCGTCTACTTAGTTTGGGAATGCATTCAATGCACTACCGAAGGCTTAGAGGAGACCTAATCCTAACCTACCGTATCTTGACTGGGAAGGTTGGTCCAGATTTGTCTTGGCTATTCAGTCCCGCTAGATTGTCTGTTCTACGCGGTCATTCGTTGAAGCTGGACAAACCGCGGTCCGATCGGATTAGGGCGGAAATCCGGCTGTCACGCCGAGTTATCGACCGCTGGAACATGCTTCCGGAAAGTGTTATCAGGGAATCTACGGTTAAGGGGTTTGAGCGGCAACTTGACGCTCTTGGGTGGCAACACGAAACCTTTCCATTTTCCTGAGTAACTCACATCTTCGTACTTCGATTTTCTTTTCTCTACTTTTCTTCACGTATTGGTATTATTTTCTTATTTAAGTGCACTTCCCTATTCTGTACCTTCGATTTCTCTTCCTATCCTTTGCTTACTTCACGTGACTGCCACAGCAGGGACTGCTAGGGCAGGAAACGTGGGCATTAACTGGTTGGCCAGGGTGCGATACGGGTGTTTCCGTTTTAGATCCATCAATAACTGAGCACTTCATCAATTCCTGGCTCAACGATCCACTCAAGATGGAACACTCACGGGATTTTCCTATCGTTCCAGTCCCCATCTGAACTGAACTGAACTGAACAACTCTTCGATACTTCTGTCAACATTAGGCTACCACACACAAGATTGCGCATGTGCTTTCATTCTCGTGATTCGTGAGTGTGTTTCGTGAAGTTCTTGTAAGACACTCTGCCGCCACCGTGGTGGTATAATTGCTCTAGATCCCCATGGCAAACACCTATCCTCAAGACTGAGCCCTGTGAATCAGATAAAGTAGGGCAGCAGTTGCGGTTCACAACTGTCAGGCCAACCTTGAAAAACTAGTCGCTTAACTTTGACCACTAATGTATCTCGTTTACTTTTCTGACGGATGTCTGCATTTGACACTGGATATTCGTCCAAATGTTGTAGCAGATGAACATGCTCCACAGGTTGAAGTACCCAATCTGGTAGGTGATTCAGCGGTAAACTGCTCAGGCTTCCGCGATTCCGTTTGCTTTCCCAAGGACATAGGCGATCTTGTAATTGTAACCGGAAAGCAATAAAGCCCAGCGTTGCATACGAGGTGACGCCATCTGGTCTTTTTTCTCACCAATCAGGAATAGCAAAGGCTTGTGGTCAGTAAAGATTTCAAATTTTCTTCCCCAGAGATACTGGCTGAAGTTCGCGGAGCAATGTCGACGGCTTGCGATCTCCAAGCCTGAGACCATTGAGCTGCTCAAATCGTGTTCGTGCGCTGGGTCGTAACTCTTTCAATATCGCTTGCTTCATCGTTTCATACTTTGCGTCATTCGATGGGCAGAGTAGAATGTCCTCAATCAGCGTCCCTACCGACGGAGGAAGGCGTGGACGAGCTGATTGTACCTTGGACGGTCCGCCGTTATGCCCTTATTTTCTAGTTCGATCTCGAATATCTTAAACCAAACTTCTGGACTGTGTTCCATGAGACTTGGAACAGCCAACGTAAGAATGGTTACGCTGTGAAACGACTCGGATGCCACTCTCGAAATGTGAGTGGAAAGATTAAGAATCAACAAAATACGATAAAACTATTAAAATTACGCAAGAAACAAATGAATATAGGTATAAAATCGAGCAAAAGGAACGAACTCACCTAAAATATAAAGGAGAAAAAAGTTGAATTCGCGCGTGCGAATCAGGGTCACCAATTTGTAGGACTAGTTAATACTAGTCCGAGACGGTGCGCGAAATTAAGCGCAGATATCAGGAGGCAATGGAATTTGGACACAGCGGACTGCATTCGATGGGCTACAACAAGAAGCGGACGGATGAAGCGAGGTGAGAGCGTACATGTGAGTGCGGGAACTTACAAGGCAGTTGCGTGTCGAGCCGGTTGTAAGATTAAAACAAGAAGGAGTAATGTACAATCGGTCAACAAGTAAATTGTACATGAAAGATAAGAGTTATCTTCTTGGGCGCTACAGCCTATTGGAGCCAACTCACACTATGCATACCAATTTGTACGTTACTGCGGAAGCAGTTACATAGGCAGGAATAATAGAGCCCTGACGACCCGAATAAATGAAAATGTACCGGGATGGGCTCAATGTAAAGTTGCTCAGATTTCCTCCCTCGTGGGATTCCATGTTAGCGCACACCGCCGGCTTCCTCGGTAGGCAAGCACCTATTAGACTCGGGGTCACCGGATGGAGTTGCGCTCAGCGGCCACAGTTGTGTCCAGTCACACTAATCCCCGCTTCCTTCGGGTTGCTGAGGCTGTCGCTATAAGCCGAATGAAGTCTGCATTATGTATTAAGAAACAATTATTAGTCAGCTTAAAGCTGCTTGGACGTAGGTGTGAACTTCTGTCATTCGTTATGCACCTTAAGCTTGCCTGGTTGCACCCACTGTTAGCTATATCTGTGCATATCAGTTATTGTTAATGGCACTGAGGAGACAACGTAAAATGCATGTATTTATCAGCCTTCGTATCCTTTCCGTATTTTCAAATTTTTGATGGGAACTAACTGCTTAAACTTGGTTGCCAGAAAACAGATGTTAGGAAGCATACAGAAGGACACTTGTTTATTGTCAGTTAAGATTTTTGGCTAAACTAGAAATCTCAATTATATCTAGGAATATTTGTTTTAACTGCTCAGAAAACAATTATTTCACAGGCGAACTTACTACTACAGTATGTATTCCTGATTTTCTGTCTACTTATGCACAGTAGTCCAAATCCAATAACGCAATGAACCACTTTTCGTGAATGTATATTAGATACAGCGTCCGTAAGGGACCGATTTTTGGCTACTTATGTTTTGGATCTGATCTCATCAATGAAACATTTGTACTAAAGAAACAAACTTATTTGCGATACTTTCGCTATTACCTGTTTACTGCGTTATTGAAAACAATGGAGTTTCGCATATTTTATTAATAACGTATCTGTCCTTATTGTATGTACGTGAACGTTAATGGAACAATACTAACAAACTTTGATTCTTAAACGTTTTGCGAGATTCCACGCTTGTCTCTCATTCTGTTCAAAAGAATCTCGTGCCCTTTGTAATAATAAAGGAAAGGTACGTTACGTGATCAAGTATCGCGGGAAAACGAGCCAGAAACTTGTTTGCTCTGGTCATTATATTGTCAATGGAAACATGAAAGAAGAATTGAACGGCCGTGTAGAGAATAAGGTCTTTGAGTCAGTTGAGCCTTTTTCAAAGAGCAGAGGTTTCGGTGACTTATCATGCAAGCCAGTCGAGTGCAGACAGCATGACAGAATAGCGGCGGATGTGCAAGGTATTGCACTCAGCCTCTTCAAAGAATATGTGAATTCTTTAAAAGATTTTTCATCACTGATTAAAGTAAAACAAAATGTGAAAACTAAGGAGTCATCTACTTCTCCGATGCATTCCCCTACGCGTTCATGCCATACGGAGAATTGGCTATTGCAACTTGACGGAACGGATGACAATTTTCAACACAGTTCTCTAAACACCCACTGCTCCAAAATACAAGCTTTTGGACACGACACACCAATGCTGCATGACACAGAAAGAAATCTGATAAAGGAAGATGATTGCGCTCCTTTCAGAAGTTTGAATATCAACAACAAAATAAATTCTTTGTGGAATTCTAAATTAGATTCTTCAAACCTGAGTTCCGTATCTGGACAAAGTACCTCGAAATATCCAAGCGGAATCTCCTATTCTGGTCTGGGTGATTGCGCAAAAAGGATTAGCAAAAGCAAACCTATGCATGAAGAATTTGAAAACAAGTAAGTTTTATATGTATCCTGTATTATTAGGTAATTGTTAAAAGGACACATAACAAATTTAAGATCTAAGTAAACTCAATTTAAAGACAATTTGCTGGAGAAGTTTCCAGTTAGTGTGTGTCAAACATTTAATTAAACACACTTGCCGTGTAGTCGTACTAAAATGTTTTATTGTTAAGTACTTTATTATTACGTGCCTATGTTGCTATTCATAATATCCCAATTCATTTTGACTGCAGTAGGTTGTCTATCCTGTGCCAGGAGACACGTTGTTTCATGTTCCATTGGTTGTCAACTGGCATATTAATTAAAAACGCGTGTGCACTACTGAGCATAGATAACGGAACGTTAAACGAATTTGGCCAATAGCTGAATATAAGCGTTATATTGATGGTGCTGTGGCAGTTAATGTTTCAAAACGTTAACTGACACGTCATAAGTTTATTGAATGTAACATTTTTACGCTTAACATAGTACTTTACATTTGTACAAAACAAACCAAAGTTTAGTAAAACGCACTGCTTTATATAGTGTTGACAAATGTAAAAGCCGTGGTTAAAAGTCAAGCACTTACAAAAATACGGCTTTGGGCTTCGTCAAAACAGGTATAAAGCCATCCATCCTACCTCGGTACTTTTGCCATACTTAGCAAACTCATGAAGAGATACGTAAAGATAAGTGTCATAATATTTCTGTATACTGAATTAAACATAATAATGCTCATACTTTGTTTCTTTTAATTTTAATCTTGCACTGAGCACAGGCGTCTGGGAAGCTATCGAGGTGTGATAAATACACATGCCCCTGGCCGTTTCGGTGAAACAAATACAGTCACATATCAGTCATTTGATAATAATTTATTGGCCTTACCTACTAAATATTGCGCTACGACGCACTGAGCATCATGTTCTGCTGACCGCGCAAAGTGGCTGGACATTAACATGGTGCGATAGTTTGCTTGTTTCAGAAATCCGTTGAGCTATACTGGGTGGTGCTATGTTGCAACTTCAGAGCCACTCATACCAGAGTAGTCAGTGGTAAGAGGCCAGAAAAACTCAGCTACCTGGTTCTACAGGTTAAGGGTTGGAATGAAGGTGGCTCCTTATTTCTTAAAACAGACACTTTGTAGCCTACCGCTAGAGCCGCTGCCTTGTGGTCAGGTTGCTGAACCAAAAACTTTATTTGAGAACCCTAATCGTTGTCTTGTATAATCCTGGGCAACCTGACTGTATCTTGTTTAAACAATACAATGAATTTCTCTTCGAACAGTTTTCTGCTGCACTGGCCGTTGCATAGCATAATAAACGGCGTCCTATCTGCTGCATCCAGCAAAACGGATAAAGGTTTGGATGCTACTGCTTAAGTCTTCACGTCTTCTTATTCATTCTCTTACGCTTTTTCACTCTTATCGTCGCGTTGCAACCAAGTTAACCCAACCTTTTAACCTCGCGGTTCTTGGCTTTATCCCAACCTGCTTACCTAGGTATTTGTTTTTTAGTTCAACTCACATACGAAAGCTGAGAGTCGCTCCTGTCCCGTAGACAAGCCCATGTCCATCCAAGCGTTTTACCCCAGTTCATCGTCTTCCGTTAAAAGCTTTAACCCTCCTTCAGATTAGCATGCTTCTTCATAGGCTCAATTCTACAGATAAGTCAACAGGCAATACTTGCCCGAACTTTAGAGACCCTTTCCATCGACATCTGCTGCTTATCGGAGACCGGCCTGCAAGACTGGAGCTCTGTGCACAATTTGTGATCCCCTTCAGGTGAAACCAGCAACATTTTCTCATTGCGCCTATTTGGTGACGATGCAGTCTCGAGCACCGGCCGAGCTGACATCAGCATTGCCCTCGGTCCCCGGCTGAAGCTGCATTGGTTGATTGGATCCCAATCAGTAGCCGGATGTGTGCATTCCGATTGGTTGGCTCGTTAAAAGCTTCAAAGTTGCTCGGGACTAACAGGTGTCTATGCATCATCGCTGTCTTTGCGCTTACAAATCATAGCAATGCTTTGACAAAAAACGACTTTCACCGCCAACTGACCGATCTCCTTCGCTGCAGAAGAAATACGGACACTGTTGTGCTGGCGGGGGATCTGAACACACAAGTTGGAAAGTTGTCCACTGATGAATGATAAATGTGAAGTCCTCTGCAAAGCACTGACCTCCCTATTCGAACGCATCTGGGACCAAGTAAATGTCCCGGCTAATTGGAGAGAATCGATTATAGTGGAAATAAACAAGAAAGACAGTCGCACAAACTGTTCTAACCACAGGGGTATTAGCCTAACTCTAGTTGTGACAAAATTATTGGCCTCGATAATCGTTCGTCGCCTCACTGCGGAACGGGAATCTCGTATTAGGGAAGAGCAGGCCGGTTTCCACCCAGGACGTGGCTGTATAAACCATATTTACAATTTGCGGCAGGTGCTAGAGCAGCGCCACGCATACCACAGATCGACAATAGCTGTGTTCCTCGATTTCAAGAGTGCGTTCGATTCAGTCGATTGATCGATTCTGTTCGAAATACTTGCGCGGAAAGGTGTTCCCACGAAATATGTGAACATCCTTCGTGCCCTATACTCGAACACTACAGGCCGCGTCAGGGTCTATGGTGGCCTATCGGATAACTTTCCGACCACAAGTGGCGTTCGTCAGGGTTGTCCGGTTTCCCCGTTTTTGTTCAATTTCGTAGTGGATTCTATCATGGAGTGTTCCCTTGCGGAATCCCATGATGTAGGCGTTGAAGTGCTGCCTGGTGAACGGTTAGTTGATCTAGATTATGCGGACGATATCGTCTTGATTTTCGACGATGTTGGGGCGGAACAATCAACCCTGAATAGCCTGTCCAGAGTGGTCCCATTATTTGGTATGCACTTCGCACCTTCGAAGTGCAAAATGTTGCTGCAGGACCACCAGCCACTTGATGACCGCTTGACGCTTGCTAACGAGGAACTCGAGGTGGTTGATCATTTCACTTATCTTGGCAGCTGCGTCAGCAGTGATGGGCGCATAGAAACTGACGTGAGCTCACGCATTGCATAAGCCAGAGCTAACTTCTTAAACCTGCGGCATCTCTGGCGACAGAATGGAGTTTCCCTCCGTCTGAAAGACCGTGTATACAAGGCCACAGTGAGAGCCGTTCTGCTGTATGGTAGCGAGACTTGGCCCTTTTGGTCTGAAGATCTAAGGCGCCTTCGAGTCTTTGATCATCGTTGTCTGCGAAGCATTGCTGGAGTCGGATGGCACCAGCGTGTCCGCAACGATGATGTGCGTAGGCGAGTACTAGGTGGTGATAAACATGCTAGTTCCTTAGAACAACAGATAGCACTGAATAAGTTGCGTTGGCTCGAGCACTTGTTACGTATGCCTGGTTACCGCTTACCTAGGAGAGCCTTGTTTAGTCTGCCAGATGTAGGGTGGCGCAAGATTAGAGGTGGACAGAAGTTGATTTGGTAGCAGAAAATGAAGTCATTGATGACCAAATCGGGTACCGTTGGTTCGTCTCACCTTTTGGGATGGAGTCCAAGTGAATTTCCTTGTGCTTGGTTAGAGACTTTACAGGACGTGGCTTGCAACCGACATCAATGACGCGTCTGCTGCCGTCTCCTAATAGGCTTGCCTGTTTTAAGTGTGTTTGGTGCTGTTATCTGCGGAGTAATAGCTGATTATGACGCAAGCAGTGAAAGCCGCAAGGAAGCTGTCTTGGCGATGCCACCTTATCTGCACGATGGCTAGCTGTTTGTGACGGTGTGTTATTAAGTGGTAGGCGCCTTGACCTTGAATCTTTGCTTAGGGCATTAAGGTTTTCTGGTAAGTCCCCCTTCTTCCCTCTTCTTATTCTTTATTTCATAGGTCCTCATGATTGTATGGCAGCAAAGCATCAGTTCAAATTGCTGTTGTACTGCTGTTGATGATGATGATGATTCCCCTTGGTGCACTGCATCTAGGCATTCAACACAAGGTAGGCTCCCGTAATGATAACGGTGGGCGGTTACTTCATTTGTGTAAAGATGCCCGCTTATTTCATGAGAGCACTAACTTCCGATACAGAACACGCCGGAGAGTGACTTGGCTCCCAAAATCCTCGAACCAGCCTTGTACGCAAATCGTTCACGTTGCAATCAGTTACCGCTGAAGAAGCTGCGCGCAGAACTATCGCTAGATTTGAAGCACATGTGTAGACAACGACTATGCACCTGTATGTGCTGACATGCGGAAGCGTTCTGGCGGACGTCCCCGGAGATGCTGTGTGCGCATTGACACCAGTTAACTAGCAAAGTCAGCTGTTCTGCATGCGTATCGAAATACGCTGAAATGCGGGTTAAGCAGGCACTCACTAGAGACAATTGAAGGTCACTGGTCGCATGTTAACCAGACCTTACTAGCAGCAGACAAATCATCATGTGGTTAGTCTAATAGCCAACATGGACATTGGTTCTCTTCGTGGTCTCTGGAACTTATCGATGCTCGCCGGCATATTGCGCTGGAAGCAAAAGCAATAAAACTCGCAAAAGGCTCCGGGCAAAACTCAGTGCTATCTATAAGAGAGACCGTGAAGCGTGGTGGTCTCACCGGGCGTCAGAGATGCAAGTGGCCACAGCCTTCGTTAACCATTGAAATTTATTCTGCCTGAAACGGGAAGCGGGCAGCAGGAGACCTGGTGTTAGTGAAGCAATTTGTGACGCGAATGGACTGTCTATTCAACATCTGTTAAAACGTTTAGAGCGTTGGGCTGAGCATTTTGTAAGGCAATTTAATTGATCGGAATTGTTTGATTATTCACCAGCCAGGGATCGCCCTGCTCCCTGGACTGTCCCTTTGGATCCGCCTGCTCGTTTAGAAGCCAAATGTGAGATCGGACCGTTAAAGTTGACAATCTTCATCTAGATTTCTTCACACTGGGAGTCCCTGCTCTTGTTGATGATTTACACGAGTTACTGGTAAAACTGTAGAAGCAGGAATCTGTCGCAACCGACTGAAGCTGCTCCGTTTTAGTCCTTACCTTCAAAGGAGGCTCGCTTTCGGAATGCGGCAACCAAAGTGGAAATAGTCTGATCCACATCGCCTCCAAAGTACTTGCTTCTGTAATTCTTCACAGACTGACTGGCGCTCATGCAAGCCAGATTCGTGAGGTGCAAGCCTGGTTTGGTTCGGGTTGTGTCTTCATCGACCACATCTTCATTTTGCGTCAATTGTTGGAGCAATGGTATATCTATTGGCGGCCCACCGTAGGCGTGTTCCTTGACATCAAAGGTGCCTTCGATTTGGTTGATCGAGGTGCCCTTTGGAACTGTCTGCTAATGAAAGGTGTGCTCGGGAAATATGTAAATGTTGTCCAGGCATTATACGCGCGTAGCACGGGTAGAGCCCGGGCTTACAGCAAGCTGTCGACGCCCTTCAATATCTCCAGCGGTGTAACACAAGGATGCCTTTTGTCACCTTTTCTCTTTAAGTTCGCTATTGGCGAAGTCATGGAGGTTGCATTCACAGGACACGACTTAGGTGGCGTAGAGCTGCTCCCAGGTGAACGACGTTTTGAGTTTAAGGACGCAGACGATATTGCCCTCATGTGGGACAGCCCCCAGACGTGCCAAGCTGCACTGGACAGATTAGCACTGACTGTCAGCCGCTTGGACTTTACTTCGTGCTATCGAAGTGGAAAGTTTTCCTCCACACTTAGCGGAGATCGCCTCTTGTGCTGACGCTTGGTGTAGATCAGCTAGTAGTAGTTCAAAAATTGAAATACCCGAGAACTTAAATCAGCGCCCTTGGGATCGGAGATGAGATCACGAACCATATAGCAAAAGCCCGAGGTACTTTTGTTAGCCTTCGCCATCTGTGGCAGCAGCGCGACATTACTCTCGCTCTGAAGAGCACAGTGTACAATGCAGCGGTAGGTTCGACCTTACTGTATGATTGCGAAACCTGGCCACTTAGATCCGCGAACGTAAAGAGGCTAGTTAGGTTCAACCATCGGTGCCTTCGCAGGTTGGCTCACATCTGGTGAGAACACCGCGTGAGAAACGAGGGTGTTTGACGCCGGGCTTAAGGCACAGAAAAGGAACTGAACTGCTCAGCACCGTCATTCCATGCACCGGGCTCTGCTAACTGACCACGTGTTACGCATGCCAGCCCACCGACTGCCGCGACGTGCGTTGTTTGCTCACCGGGGATGTGGGTGGAAGAAGATGAGAGGTGGACAATCGATGACTTGCTCGAGAGAAATAAAGGCCCTCACTTTGTAGCTGGCCTCGGTTGGAGCGTCAAGGCTCCTTTTTAGTCTCCTTTTTGTCTACCCACCAGTCACATTCTCATTTCGTAGCATCATCTAATTGTACATAATTTTTGTTGTCTATTAGCCGGCTGGTAGCTCTTCAGAACGATACTCATCCGTTGCTGGTAGCTCGACTGGCACGCAACTGTAGTAGTTATTTGCTTTTTTCCTGTGGATTTTTGTGAGTGATGTAATGTTCGTAGAAAATAGAAGTCACGATTAAACTGCACACAATAATCTGTCTGGGCGGGGAATCGAACCCCGGTCCAACGAATTACCGGTCCGCTGCTCTACCACTGAGCTACCGAGGGCTGACGATCAGGTGCTCAATGTAATACATGACTACTGCTTGGTGCGCGACGTATTGTCAATGAGCTCACAGTATCTGTCCTGGTGTTGCAGATTGGATCACTCACTCGTCACTTCCCAATGGCCCGAAGTATCTGTCCTTCTGATGTCCAAAGGGGGATGGTAGATTACTTATGGATGTTTGTGCGTAATGTAATGTTCGTAAAAAGTAGAAGTCACTATTAAACTGTACACAATACGTTGCGCACCAAGCAGAAGTCATGTATTAATTTGCGCACCTGATCGTCAGCCCTCGGTAGCTCAGTGGTAGAGCAGCGGACCGGTAATTCGTTGGACCGGGGTTCGATTCCCCGCCCAGGCAGATTATTGTGTGCAGTTTAATCGTGACTTCTGCCTTCTTTTTTCTCTTTTGTGTATTGCGGCATGGTAGCTGAGGGGTTTACACCTATAGCTGAAGACCTCAGGTGGCAGTTGCAGCTTGCATAACTGCTTTTAGGCACATACTGAAGCTAAGTTAAAAGTTAACAAACAAAGTGTATGCAACTGAAATGTGTTTCCACGCGAAGCCCAGGGGTAAAGAATCAATCGCTAGGGCTTTTCGGCAGTCAGTCTATCTTATGCTAACCGTTTATTCGGACTCGCGCAAAGCTTGTTTTGATACTTAGAACGGAAGTGGCAGAACTTAACCTAACTACAGAAAGTTAATAATTTAGTTGAATTATTATGAAGAAGGGAACGATATTTTTAGCTATGTTGGGACGCATATCTTATTTACTTGCATTTCGTGTAATAATTATTCATGCATTTGATCTCTTGCACATACTGACGTGGAAACGCAGTATTATGATAAACATAAGTTGTTTACTTCCGCATTATTATAAGGAAACTGGTGCCTTAGTAACAGATATGTGTGTTGTCCAGGAAGGAAAGACTATGAAACATCACATGAAACATCACATTATATTTATACGGTAATATTGGTGAAGCCCATGCTTTTTTCATCACCAAAAAGCAAGGGTATTACACTCAGTTAAAAATATAAGCGAAGCTAAATTGCTCGCAACCTGAAAATCAACGCTAGCTGATTTCAAGAAACCTTTTCTAAGTTACCCAAACCTGCCGAACTCCTAACTTTCAAACGTATCCTCACATTTTATTCGCTTGTTTTTTAGCGCCAACGATAGTAGATAAAGAAACGCTTTTTGCGCAAACGTTTCTTTAACTTGTTGATTGCCGTAAACAATAACGCATAATTTGTTTTACCTGATATTTTTAGTCAGAATAGAGGCAATTAGGCATGGACATTAGGGATAAAATTCCATTTTAGCGGATAATTTTAAAAGCCTCGTGTAAGTTATTAAGCACATTAACGGTTTGTTTAACCTGTAGGCTGTCAGTTTCGGGGCAGACGGACTACTGTGCATAGATGTTTATATAGCAACTTAAGTAGTTGATCTGAAATTATAACCTGAGTTTTATTACTCTACATATGCAGGTGAAAACTTCATATGCTGTTTTGCTTTGGGATATGGAGAAGACAATGACTCCAGGTGTTCATGCACTATATCAGTAGAAACACTGCTCAAACTATTTACCAATTGTGCCCGTTATTTTAAACCAAACAGACAAACCTTCTGGCGAAGCTTAAAGTTTATGTAACATTCGTGAATGTAGTTATTAATGTCTTAATACGCCCAAGGCTTTCAAATCAATACTGCTGGAATACAACTGCACCAAGTTTTACACTCGCTAATCAACAAATATAAAGTGACAGGTCATCAACATAACATATTTTTATTGAACATCAAAATGTACACTAGAGCAATGCTTAGTAACTGGTTGCCATTTAAATGTACCGTTCACAACGTAGCTTAAGGAGTCTGTGCATTTAAATAAAAACGGTGATCGGCCTGTTGAACTGTAACCATATTATTCTTTGAGCTTAAGGTAAAAAGGAGCCGAATACGTTTTTAAGTGTAGACGCTGAAACTTTCAGTTTAGGACTGTAATCAGCAGTAAAGGTGAACATTGGCACACATAATTTACTAAGAAACACATTATAGAGTAGCTTACATATTAGCTATAGATATCCTTAGTTAAATAACGCTGAACTTTTAATCAATTTGAATAATTTAAAAGTAAGCTGGTTGCTGAATGCCAACTACGTAATGAGCACATACCAACGTCATCGTTTACTAGTGGCAGTGTTAAAATAATCTGTTGCATCGTGTTGAGTCAGTAGTAATGAAAATGGACTAACGCACATCACAACATGAAGACAACCCTTGGTGTTTGCAAACTGATATGCACTGTAAAGAAATACCGGAAAACCACTTGATATGGTTTTTATCAAAGGTGCTTTATGTAACCTACAGCAAGGCGTTTGCCAATTATTAGAAACATTGGTAATTAAACGAACTGCATATAGTGTATTTTTGTTATCACAATAACATTTTTCGCCGTTTGGGTTTTTGCAGTAATGAGACTGCTATTTGAACACAAGCTTGCCACCATAGTTAAGCCACTACTATACGTATACCAACAATTCACTACGTTTGTCCATCTTTATACGCTAAAATAGTTCCAGTCTATATATATTAGTCAATACAATGATCTGTATCTAAGTAATACAGTTTTATAATTAGTGTGCAGAGAAATACCAAGATTCAACCAGCCAGTCTTTGGTCTTGGAGTTATTGGCTTCTATAATTTTAGGTTGAACGATTTTAAGCGTAACCATACAGTATGTATTTTCTTGTACTAACTAGCATTTACGAATTATGAAAGAGGACAAAATATAAACTGAAGAAAAGATACCGTTTTTAGTTTAACGAAGGATAAATAATAAGTTCTAAGAACCTGCACTTTGAAGTCCAAGCATAAACAACATCACAGTAGGGTCAGAAATTTCGCTATATCCTTTGGCCTTTTGGTGACGCCATGCCTTGAAGAAAAGTCTGGTCCTTATAATGCTGCCCACGAATTAGGCATATGTATACGGCAAAATAGATGATTGGTGCTGTGTTGTGTTGAAACACAACTATTTTAGCATAGTAAGCATATTTGTCAGACAGTCAGCCACAAACCGGCTGGGCCTTATTTTTATTAACGGCTAAGAAGTCTTAAATATAATCATAGCGTGATGTAAGTTAATTCATTCAATAATGGAGTTTCATGGGCTTATGATGAGTAAAGTGCACATCCAGACACCTTTTACCAAAAACAGCAGTTTCCGAAGATCATTGGTAGAGTGCGGCCACTCAAAGTGAACATGTACTAGCATTGCTGCCGCTAAAGCAAAATACATTATTTGTTAGCAAACAACACATTATTTTATGCCATCAAGTGTGCATACTTGATGCGCATCAATTTTTAAAAATAAACAGAGCTACATAAAGAATCTGACATCTGGTCGCTTAAAAAGCTTTTATTTCAACTGTAACAATATAGGAACGTTCATTTATGACCAGTTTAACCATAGCTTCCATAAGCGTGCTTATATTTGGGGCAGTTAGGATTAGACTCGTTAGATATTTTTTAAATGTTAATTATTATATTGTAAAGGTGTAATGAAGTATTGTCTCTGCTTTTCTGTTGACAAGCATAATTAGAAGTGAAAGCACCTAATGGACAAAGACATATTGTTACAAGAGAGTAGTTTTATGTTAAATGCTTGCTATTGTTGAGTGTAGAAACTGGTAAGACTGCTTGAAACAACTATGCGCACATTCTTTAAAAAGGGACACCTGAGTAAACTAACAACATGGAAGGATTTGCACATCTTCATTCTCATTTACGTATCAGAAAACCCGGGTTAGCAAATAAAACTAAAAACAATGCACATAATAAATTAATTCGGTACAAGGCTCTACAATATGATTTTCTTGCACACTTCCGTAGCACCAAATTATGAGTTGTCTCAAGAAATCAACTATCACTGGAATAAAAGTTCGTATGCACAAACGGACAATGTATTAATGCAGAGAAATATATTTGACAGAATAAGTAAAGAAAGGCAACCACAAACACAGCAGGAAGCTGTAGGAGCTGTACTGGCAATGGCGTTTTAACAAGATGACGTCACCGAGAATATAATGGTAATACTTTTCGTAACATACATGAGCTTTGCTCACATATACATTCAAACAGCGCAAGATGTAAACCGAGTAAAACCAGTAGGATCACTGGTAATGCAACTAGTTGTGTCACCGCCGTACGACCGCACTCTATCCCGGCTCTCGTTGCACCCTCAGTAGACATTCCAAAGTCCTCACACATCCTTTTGCATGCGCCGTTTTAACCAGCTCGACAAGTGCTACTTAGTGCTTTCAGTACATGTTCCAGGCACGCGTGCAACTACGTAACATCTGAGCTGTTTGGGAAACATCTTGATCTCCTTCGGAAGAAGAGGTGGAGGACTACTCAACGACACAGTAACTGACCCTGCAGCATGTGGCGTAACAAAGATACGGGACAGTTTGCGTCCCTCTCCCACTTAACATTGCGCCCGAACCACTTAGGGTAGCCGGTCTGCGCCACGCGGGCATCGTCGCGTAACGTATGCTAACCACTACACATGCGAGTGTGTGTACACAACCCCGGGAACCCCGCGCGCTGAAGCAAGCATTCTGCACGCAACCGCAAAAGAAAGGCGGGGCAACAATCGCTTGGCTCGAAAACTGACCTTAGAGTAACCGTCAACATAAAGTTTACGTGATTTGATGGGCGCGAGTAGCCGACCCTTGGTGCCTAAAGGTAGCCATGAAAAGTGCAATAAGTTAGTCAGAATAGGACTTGCATGCTTTAACTGCTGCATTTAATCTCATGCCAAATGCGGGAGAATCAAGGCGTGACTTTAGGTTGCTCAGCAGCAGGTCAGACCCATATTGGTTCTGGTTGTATTGTAACTCCGCCCCCTTGGTTAACACAGTAATAGCACTCGCTGTGAAATATGAAAAAGCCTGGCAGAGGTGGACGAGCAAATTTTGTGCACTCAAATAGCTTCAGTAGGAACCAGTATGGCAGTGTGCAGGAACACAGGCCTCCTCATATAACTCCGCTACATGCCCATCCCACAACGTTAAGTATCATTCGAATCAGGAAACGCATGTAAATAGTGCCACCCTCGCTTAAGCCTTCCAGAAGCCTTCACCTCCAGCTCATTTTCAGCATTGTTCTCCAACCAACATTTGCTGAAACTTGGGAAAAACGCCAATGTTAATGACAGATGGTCTGCAGTTGCATCTCTTAACAGTGCAATACCAGCCGCCGTAGCCCGTATTAGAACACCCAAGACTTATGCGAGAGGCAACGCTGCACTGGTGAGTAGCAAATCACTAGCTCTCAGCCACTATCCACATTCCCGTGAAAGTCACACAGAAACAGTGGGATGCACTACCCAATATATGTAACCAAGTTTAAAGTCAACATCGAGTTCATTGAAAAGAATATCGGTGGATGACCGGCCAATATACAAACTTCAGTAGTTTCGTGCCGCTTAAATACAAGCGTAACTTATTGCGTTGTCTCATGTCGAGGGCTCAAAGACCTGTTCGGAAGATATTATGGACGATGAAATGAAATCCATACAAAAGACCCTAGGTGAAAATGGTTATCCGGATAGATTTCTTCAGCGCCAAATTCAGGTCAACATAACACCGGACGTTGAGAAAGTAACTGAAAAGAAACCTCACTTCATTTGCCTTGGTTTTAAAGGCGATACAATTGCGGAGCTTATAACAAGAAAACTGACGCAGTCAGTAAGGAACACTTTTCCAGCTGCGGAACTGCGGTGTATATTTGCCACCAAACCGCTTATTCCTGTGTGCAATAAGGACAGACCGTCGAAGCTGACCTCCTCTTACATTATCTATCGATTTGAGTGCACCTGTTGTGCAACATACATAGGTCAAACAGCTCGCCACTTGTCACATGGCATTAAGGAACACAGTCCTAAATGGTTGGCGAACGGAGGCACTGGAGTTTTGGCAAGCGGAATTCTCTCCCACCATATTCGAATCAGGTTGCAGCGTTAACCTTCCGAACGCATTTACTGTGGTTTACCAGGTTCCTTGGACAATTCAAAAAGTCTGCGTCTACGAATGCTCGCCACAGCAGAAGCTATTGCGATCCGAATATTCCAACCTCCGATATGCTCAAAAAGAAGCTTGTTCGAGCGATAAGTCTGCCCTGGCCGAACAGAAGTCGACCTAATCGTCACTCTGACGCCGGCGTAGTCAGTTTGATTACATAACGCTTATCGATCTCTCTCTCTCTCTCTGTGTGTGTGTGTGTGTGCATGACAGCGACTAACTATCTGCTGCCTAACCATTGACCTATATCTGAACCAATCACCGTGCATTTACATACGTATTTTAATCTTATATGATTTGTATCAGCCCGTAGATGAATCATTGAAAACAACTGTTTGCCTCAGACTGGTGTTCTAGATGCATCACTGAGAATGTTCCAAATTTGGAATTATGGATAACTTATTGAAAGGGATACCTGGAGTTTGCGCTTAATTAGACGACATTTTGTTTACTGGTCTTACCGACTACGAACATTTGACACATTTTGCAACAGTCTTGAAACGCCTTCAGGAGAGCGGACTGCAACTCAAGGAATCTAAATGTGCCTTCTTTTGTGACACAGTTGAGCGTCTGGGATTTCGTTTGGACAAACCTGGGTTACATCCCCTACGGGAAAAATTCAACGCATTTTGAATTCTCTAACACCCAGAAATATTAACAAACTGCAATCATTTCTTGGGATGGTAGTTGTAGCAGTCTGGAGATTCCCCGGTTTGCCTCTGTAAAATTCTAACTAAAATTATTTCATTGTACACCTAGGCAACCGGTGTGGTTTGTTGAACTGATTGCTGAGTTCGAATGTGTGACTTGCTCATCGCCATTTTTTGCTTGGCGCTGGTTTCGGTTGCAACTTGCGACTCCGCTGTGTGCTGTGCTTGCTCCCTTCCCCTAGCTAGAGCGTCCACGGTGTCGTTCATTTGTAGCTAGTAACAGGGAATTTTTTACTGTACGAATAAAAGTTCTCTGCAACTCGATCTGTCTTCGCGAATTGCTTTCTGGGCTCCCGGTAAAAACGACCCTCTAAATTGGTGACCCCGAGTCCGGATCAACCTCAGCGCCGGATATTCGGAACATTTCTCCGGTGAGCTCGTTGCATTTATTTTTCATATTTTCCGGTTTACTTTTGCATTCGGTAGCCAACTTTTTGCGTTATTTTTTAAGCCATGGAATCTGTAGACCATAAGCTAGAGTCTCTGCTAACCGTTGTATCTCTCTCCGTACCACCTTTTTGGGACATGGATCCTCTTTTGTGGTTCGCTCTTCTTGAGGCTGAGTTTTACAATCACAGAATCACTTCCGACTACGCGAAGTATTGCAAACTCCTGTCCTATCTCTTCAAGGAGACATCAATGCAGGTGCGTGACGTTACCATTTCTCAGACCGAAAACCGCTATGAGGCTCTCAAAGAGGCCACGATTAAGCGTGTTATGCCCTCTGAGAAAGTTCGCCTGCAACAACTTTTCAGGGATCTGCAGCTGGGCGACAAACTGTCCTCAACCCGTTACGGGAGATGCAGCAACTCCTTGGTTCCTCAACCATGGACGAGACATTACTTCGCGAATTAGGGCTACAACGGCTACCGGAAAACACGCAAGCGATTCTCGCTACAGTGAGCTCCGTTTCGCTCACCCAACTAGCAGATTTAGCAGATCGAGTTATTAAACAATCACAGCCACAACCCAACGCCAACAAGATCAATGCCGTCGCGTCCCAGGGCACTTCTATCACTGGCTTACAGTCCACTATGGAAGCCCTTCAAACACAAGTTGCGACACTTAGTCGCCAGGTGCAACAGCTTACTATGAACCGTCGTCGTCATAGCCGCTCAACATCGTCCTGCAAATGTTCTAAGTCTAGCAACAGGCAAGCTAGCTGTTGGTACCATCAGCGTTTTGGTACCGCAGCTCGTAAATGTGTCAAGCCTTGCAACCTCGCCGATAAGCAGGGAAACCTCGGTCGGTCCGTGACGGCGACGGACGCGACCGGCCAACACCAAAGTCGCCTCATCCGCGTTAGCGATTTAACTTCCGGCACCGAGTTTCTAGTCGACACTGGTGCCGAAGTTAGCGTTATACCCCGTAGCTCAGATGAGGTCATCTCACCATCGCCGACCAAGCTGCGTGCCGCCAATGGCACACCAATCGCAACTTTCGGCGAAAGGCTGCTAACGCTCAATTTAGGTCTAAGGCGAACCTTTCGCTGGCCTTTCATAATCGCTGCCGTGCCTTTCGCCATCATAGGCATAGCCTTTCTTCAACGCTTCGACCTCATCGTCGGCGCTAAAAGGAAGAATCTTATCGACTCTAGGACACAGCTCAGTGTTATCGGGACTAGCGCCAACGTGGCTGCTATCACTCCCATTCGTGTCCTACCTCAAGCTTCACAGCCTTTTCTAGAACTTTTCAGCAAGCATCCTAAACTCGTTCGCCTCGTGAACGACTTGCCTTCCGTGACGTCAAACGTCATGCATTACATTTGCACTAAGGGCCCACCTGTTTCGGCCCGCCCTCGCCGATTAGCCCCGGACAAGCTCAAAGCTGCTAAGGCGGAATTCGAGCAAATGCTCGAACTGGGAATAATCCGCCCATCCAAAAGTCCATGGGTATCACCATTGCACTTGGTACCGAAGAAATCCGGTGACTGGCACACCTGTGGTGACTACAGGGCACTTAACAAAGTTACCGTCCCGGATAAATACCCTATTCCGCACATACACGACTTGACCTCAGCTCTAGCTGGCAAGTCTATCTTTAGCAAAGTCGACTCAGTTCGTGCCTACCATCAGATACCTGTGGCGCCAGTTGACATTGCTAAAACAGCAGTAATCACGCCATTCGGTCTGTTCGAGTACCTCAGAATGCCGTTCGGCCTAAGCAACGCTGCCCAAACTTTTCAGCGTTTCAGTCACGAGGTAACGCGAGGACTCGGAGGTGTTTACCCTTATTTAGATGACATTCTTATCGCCAGCGCTTCTAATGGCGAACATCTTCATCACCTAGACGCTCTTTTCCAACGCTTGACGCAACATGGGGTTACCGTCAACCCCGATAAATGCGAGCTTGGCCAAAGTTCCATCGACTTTCTTGACCACCGCATATCCGCCTCTGGTATTGAAGCCCTGCCAGACAAAATCCAGGATTTGAAAGACTATCCTGCTCCCCGTTCCTTCAAACAGTTACGCCGATTCCTTGGCCTGGTCAACTATTATAGACGCTTTATACCTAACTGCGCGAGCATTGTTCAACCAATGACTGACTTGCTCCGCGGTAAACAACGCTCTTTTCACTTTCCAGACGACGCTAGACTGTCCTTCGAGACGTTCAAAGACGCTATCTCCAACATAGCGCTTCTCGCCCATCCAGACACGTCTGCATCACTGTCTCTGACAACTGACGCATCAGACACTGCCGTCGGTGCAGTTCTTCAACAACACATCGACCATCGATGGATACCTATAGGTTTCTTCTCGAAACGCCTACAGCCTGCCGAATCGCGTTACACTACCTTCGGTAGGGAACTGTTAGCTATTTAACTAGGTATCAGACATTTCCGTCACATTCTCGAAGGTCCGTATTTTAGCGTTTTTACTGACTACAAGCCATTGATCTACGCAATCAGTGGTGCAACGGACAAGCATTCTCCGCGGGAAACTAGACACCTAGACTACGTTTCTCAGTTTAAGACAGACGTACGACATGTCTCAGGTGCTCTCAATCCCGTCGCGGATGCACTTTCACGCACTCAGCAGATCATCTTATCGCCTGGCACCAACATTGATCTAGCCGCTATGGCTGCTACCCAACAAGCTGATCCCGACATAGGCAAGCTACGACGCAACACCACTGAGACGATCACCATTGATCGACTCAAGCCAGCATTCTTCGACAAGTCTGACTCTTCGGTGCAGAAAGCATCTTCACAGCCTGCGTCATCACAGCTCGCACCGCAACCTCGGACGAGTCAGTCCGCTCCAGAAGAACCGACAACCTCAACCGACCGCACTCCTACTCACCCTACACTCAATCGACGCGGTAGGAAGCTCAAACCTCCAGTTCGTTTTCCGGACTTCGTTCGCACTTATTATTTTACATAGAACGTGCCTTTGAAATTTTCTGCTCTTAGCAAACGTTTACGAAAATCCCCAAAAAAAGATCATAACGTTTTGAAACTACCAAAAAAGAGCAAAACTTTTGAAAATCCAAAAACAGCTTTGCACGGTTTTCGCTTTGCACTCCTTTGTATATGGCTATGCATTTATGCTGCTTTTTCATTTTGCTTTCCATATACACCGCCGGTTGGTTGCATCTCGGTTTCACTTTCGCTGGATCTCCGCACGTCAGCTGAAACTGGAAAAACCTTCCTGCCCAATTGCGTACGTGAACTTTATTAACTGTCCCCCCACAAACAGTTTTTACCGTTTCGACACCGTAGGGAGGACACGGGTGGGAGCCCGCTAGGGTCCGATTGCATGGTTCTCCCGCAGCAGCTGCACCAGGTTTCACAACCTGGTCTCGCAGAAGGCTGGCCCATGACGGACAGTCCTCACGTAGATCGAAGGACTGCTTACACAGTCCCTTCTGGGAGAGGGCTATGTAGCAGTCTGGAGATTTCCCGGTTTGCCTCTGTAAAATTCTAAGTAAAATCATTTCACTGTACACCTAGGCAACCGGTGTGGTTTGTTGAACTGATTGCTGAGTTTGAATGTTTGACTTGCTCATCGCCATTTTTTGCTTGGCGCTGGTTTCGGTTGCAACTTGCGACTCCGCTGTGTGCTGTGCTTGCTCCCTTCCCCTAGCTAGAGCGTCCACGGTGTCGTTCATTTGTAGCTAGGTAACATGGAATTTTTTACTGTACGAATAAAAATTTCTCTGCAACGCGATCTGTCTTCTCGAATCGCTTTCTGGGCTCCCGGTACAGGCGACCCTCTAAATAGTCCGTTACAGTCGCCTCTTACCCATTTACAGGGTTGCCTATTCCGGGAGCCCAGAGAGCGATTCCAGAAGACAGATCGAGTTGCAGGGAAAGTTTTATTGGTTCAGCAAAAGATTCCCTGTTAGCTAGCTATAAAAGAACGACACCGTGGACGCTCTAGCTAGGGGAAACGGATCAAGCACAGCACACAGGGCAGTTGCGCGTTGCAACCGAAGCGAGCGCCAAGCAAAAATGGCGATGAGCAAGTAAAGCATTCGAACTCAGCAAGCAGTTCAACAAACCACACCGGTTGCCTAAGTGTACAATTAAAGAATTTTGGTTAGAATTTTACAGAGGCAAACCGGGGAATCTTCAGACTGCTACATAACCCTCTCCCAGAAGGGACTGTGTAAGCAGTCCTTCGATCTACGTGAGGACTATCCGTCGCGGGCCAGCCTTCTGCGAGACCAGGTTGTGAAACCTGGTGCAGCTGCTGCGGGAGAACCATGCAATCGGACCCTAGCGGGCTCCCCCCGTGTCCTCCCTACGGTGTCGAAACGGTAAAAAGTGCTTGTGGGGGGACAGTTAATAAAGTTCACGTTGGCAGCTGAGCAGGAAGTTCGTTCCACTTGCAGTTGACATGCGGGGATCCAGCGGAAAGAGAAACCGAGGTGAAACCAACCGACGGTGTATATGGAAAGCAAAATGAAAAAGCAGCATAAATGCATAGCCATCCACAAAAGAGTGCAAAGCGGAAAACGTGCAGAGCTGTCTTTTGGTTTTCAATAGGTTTTGCTCTTTTTTGGTAATTTCAAAACGTTATGATCTTTTTTGTGGGTTTTCAAAAACGCTTTGTAAGAGCAGAAAATTTCAAAGGCACGTTCTATGTAAAATAGTAAGTGCGAACGAAGTCTGAAAAACGAACTGAGGGTTTGAGTTTCCTACCGCGGCGATTGAGTGTAGGGTGAGTAGGAGTGCGGTCGGTTGAGGTTGTCGGTTCTGCAGAAGTGGACTGACTCGTCTGAGGTTGCGGTGCGTGCTCTGATGGAGCAGGCTGTGAAGGTGCTTGTTGCACCGAAGAGTCAGACTTGTCGAGGAAAGCTGGCTTGAGTCGATTAATGGTGATCGTCTCAGTGGTGTTGCGTCGTAGCTTGCCTATGTCGGGATCAGCTTGTTGGGTAGCAGCCATAGCGGCTAGATCAATGTTGGTGCCAGGCGATAAGCTGATCTGTTGAATGCGTGAAAGCGCATCCGCGACGGGATTGACAGCACCTGAGACATGTCGTACGTCTGTCTTAAACTGAGAAACGTAGTCTAGGTGTCTAGTTTCCCGCGGTGAATACTTGTCCGTTGCGCCATTGATTGCGGAGATCGACGGCTTGTGGTCGGTGAAGACTGTAAAATTTCAACCTTCGAGATAATGACGGAAATGTCGGATACCTAGGTAGATCGCTAACAGTTCCCTACCGAAGGTGCTGTAACGTGATTCGGTAGGTTGTAAGCGCTTTGAGAAGAAACCTATAGGTATCCATCGATGGTCGATGTGTTGTTGAAGAACTGCACCGACGGCAGTGTCTGATGCGTCAGTTGTCAGAGACAGTGATGCAGACGTGTCTGGATGGGCGAGAAGCGCTATGTTGGAGATAGCGTCTTTGAGCTTCTCGAAAGACAATTTAGCGTCGTCTGGAAAGTGAAAAGAGCGTTGTTTACCGCGGAGCAAGTCAGCCATTGGTTGAACAATGCTCGCGCAGTTAGGTATAAAGCGTCTATAATAGTTGACCAGGCCAAGGAATCGGCGCAACTGTTTGAAGGAACTGGGAGCAGGATAGTCCTTCAAATCCTGGATTTTGTCTGGCAGGGCTTCAATACCAGAGGCGGATATGCGGTGGTCAAGAAAGTCGATGGAACTTTGGCCAAGCTCGCATTTATCGGGGTTGACGGTAACCCCATGCTGTGTTAAGCGTTGGAAGAGAGCGTCTAGGTGATGAAGATGTTCGCCATTAGAAGCGCTGGCGATAAGAATGTCATCTAAATAAGGGTAAACACCTCCGAGTCCTCGCGTTACCTCGTGACTGAAACGCTGAAAAGTTTGGGCAGCGTTGCTTAGGCCGAACGGCATTCTGAGGTACTCGAACAGACCGAATGGCGTGATTACTGCTGTTTTAGCAATGTCAACTGGCGCCACAGGTATCTGATGGTAGGCACGATCTAAATCGACTTTGTTGAAGATAGACTTGCCAGCTAGAGCTGAGGTCAAGTCGTGTATGTGCGGAATAGGGTATTTATCCGGGACGGTAACTTTGTTAAGTGCCCTGTAGTCACCACAGGTGTGCCAGTCACCGGATTTCTTCGGTACCAAGTGCAATGATGATACCCATGGACTTTTGGATGGGCGGATTATTCCCAGTTCGAGCATTTGCTCGAATTCCGCCTTAGCAGCTTTGAGCTTGTCCGGGGCTAATCGGCGAGTGCGGGCCGAAACAGGTGGGCTCTTAGTGCAAATGTAATGCATGACGTTTGACGTCACGGAAGGCAAGTCGTTCACGAGGCGAACGAGTTTAGGATGCTTGCTGAAAAGTTCTAGAAAAGGCTGTGAAGCTTGAGGTAGGACACGAATGGGAGTGATAGCAGCCACGTTGGCGCTAGTCCCGATAACACTGAGCTGTGTCCTAGAGTCGATAAGATTCTTCCTTTTAGCGCCGACGATGAGGTCGAAGCGTTGAAGAAAGGCTATGCCTATGATGGCGAAAGGCACGGCAGCGATTATGAAAGGCCAGCGAAAGGTTCGCCGGAGGCCTAAATTGAGCGTTAGCAGCCTTTCGCCGAAAGTTGCGATTGGTGTGCCATTGGCGGCACGCAGCTTGGTCGGCGATGGTGAGATGACCTCATCTGAGCTACGGGGTATAACGCTAACTTCGGCACCAGTGTCGACTAGAAACTCGGTGCCGGAAGTTAAATCCCTAACGCGGATGAGGCGACTTTGGTGTTGGTCGGTCGCGTCCGTCGCCGTCACGGACCGACCGAGGTTTCCCTGCTTATCGGCGAGGTTGCAAGGCTTGACACATTTACGAGCTGCGGTACCAAAACGCTGATGGTACCAACAGCTAGCTTGCCTGTTGCTAGACTTAGAACATTTGCAGGACGATGTTGAGCGGCTATGACGACGACGGTTCATAGTAAGCTGTTGCACCTGGCGACTAAGTGTCGCAACTTGTGTTTGAAGGGCTTCCATAGTGGACTGTAAGCCAGTGATAGAAGTGCCCTGGGACGCGACGGCATTGATCTTGTTGGCGTTGGGTTGTGGCTGTGATTGTTTAATAACTCGATCTGCTAAATCTGCTAGTTGGGTGAGCGAAACGGAGCTCACTGTAGCGAGAATCGCTTGCGTGTTTTCCGGTAGCCGTTGTAGCCCTAATTCGCGAAGTAACGTCTCATCCATGGTTGAGGAACCAAGGAGTTGCTGCATCTCTCGTAGCAGGGTTGAGGGCAGTTTGTCGCCCAGTTGCAGATCCCTGAAAAGTTGTTGCAGGCGAACTTTCTCAGAGGGCATAACACGCTTAATCGTGGCCTCTTTGAGAGCCTCATAGCGGTTTTCGGTCTGAGAAATTATGACGTCACCAACCTGCATTGATATCTCCTTTGGGAGATAGGACAGGAGTTTGCAATACTTCGCGTAGTCGGAGGTGATTCTGTGATTGTAAAACTCAGCCTCAAGAAGAGCGAACCACAAAAGAGGATCCATGTCCCAGAAAGGTGGTACGGAGAGAGATACAACGCTAAGCATAGACTCTACCTTAGGTTCTACAGAATCCATGGCTTAAACAATGAGGCAAAAAGTAGGCTACCGTATGCAAAAATAAAACCGGAAAATATGAAAAATAAATGCAACGAGCTCACCAGAGAAATTTGCCAATTATCCGGCGCGGAGGTTGATCCGGATTCGGGGTCACCAATTTAGAGGGTTGCCTATTCCGGGAGCCCAGAGAGCGATTCCAGAAGACAGATCGAGTTGCAGGGAAAGTTTTATTGGTTCAGCAAAAGATTCCCTGTTACTAGCTACAAATGAACGACACCGTGGACGCTCTAGCTAGGGGAAACGGATCAAGCACAGCACACAGGGCAGTTGCGCGTTGCAACCGAAGCGAGCGCCAAGCAAAAATGGCGATGAGCAAGTAAAGCATTCGAACTCAGCAAGCAGTTCAACAAACCACACCGGTTGC